>JBBMKD010000074.1:2200829-2228000 GCA_037834095.1 Argya squamiceps | reverse complement strand
GCTGAAGGCAAAAGGCCCTTTTTACCCCCCACCCTTCAATAAACCCACGTGTTCTGGAATGTCTCAGCCCTGCAGAGTTCGCTCTCCCTGCCCTCCAGAGATGCTCCTGCAGCTCACTTTCTCTGTAAACACTTGTCTTTAATTAAGAGAGTAAAGGAATCCTGGGCAGACAGCACAAGCTGAACTGGTGCCATTTGTGCTTGCAGTCAGTAGCAGTGCTCCTGTGTCAGCCTGGCAAAGCTGGAACAGCAGGATTTGTGCCCCACAGGCAGGAGTGGTGTGCTGATATTGACTCTGTGTGTGTCTGTACAGACAGATGATGGCCTTTCCTTTCTCTTCATGACTGTAGGAAGAAGGGGTTTGGTGGCACAGCTGGAATGGCCTATGTGGGAACAGTGTGCTCCAAGAGCCATGCAGGAGGCATTAACGTGGTGAGTGTTCATTCTTCAGTGATCTCTGAATGTGATTGAGATCAGTTTGCACTCTGAAAGTCTTCCTGGAAGCACAGAGTCTTCCATAACAAAGCTGAAGTGCCTTAGTGAGGCTGTTACATTGTCCCCAATAATTTCTGACACTTCCAGGATATCTGGATCACAACTTCTCTGTAGTCTTCTGCTCAGCTTCTCCTCTGCTCAGTGCAGTACTCATGCAGAAGGATTTCTCAGAGAAGATTTGTCTGTGTCATTTTAAACATCTCTGCCTCAAAAGTATGTGGGAGCTATGGGTGTTGTCAAATCTGTCCTGTGCTGTCTGACCTGCAGCTGTGACCTCCCTGAGCAGTGCTGGTTCACTGCATGTTTCATATGGAACTGCAGAGCCCTAATGAACCAAGCTGCTGGTCTCAGATAACTGGCAATCCCAGAAATCTGATTTCTTTGGAGCAGTGACAGAAGTGCTGGAATTTGCACATTTCAGGAGAATTGGGCTGGTGTGGAGTGGAGAGTTCCAGTTTTTGTGTTAATGTTGCAGCTGCTCTGGAAATTGGAGGTTGTTGGGTAGTGTCCCAGAGAGGTTTCTCTGAGGGCTCTTATTGCTAAGCAAATTCCAAGCACTTGGTTGGAAATCCAGCACTGTTGATCTGAGAATCCTGATAATGTAGAGTCAGAATGGCAAAAGGTTCTCCTTAGCACAAAAGTAAACGTTGACTTTGTCAAAATCAGCTCTCTGCTGACTGCCTTCTGTGTCACTCCTGTGCAGTTTGGAAGGATCAGTATCCAGATGTTTGCATCCATCATGGCCCACGAGCTGGGCCACAACCTGGGGATGAACCACGATGATGAACGAGTGTGTCACTGTGGGGCAAGCAGCTGCATTATGAGCTCTGGAGCATCGTAAGTAGCTGACCAAGGGAAGGCAAAGCAGGCTCAAAATGCCCCATCCACGTGCTTTGTTTTTATGGGTTGCTTTCACCTTCAAATTCCCCTTGCAAAGAGTCCTGTTGTGCTTGTAATGGGGAAAGCAAACATCCCCCCTTGGTCTGCAAGGGGGTACTGGCTTGGCTTAGTGTAAAGCTCAGCTCGTTTTCTCCATTGCAGGGGATCAAGGAACTTCAGCAGTTGCAGTGCAGAAGACTTTGAGAAGCTGACACTCAACAAAGGTGGGAGCTGCCTGCTCAATGTTCCCAGGCCTGACGAGACCTACAGCATCCCATACTGCGGGAACAAGCTGGTGGATGCTGGGGAGGAGTGTGACTGTGGCTCACCCAAGGTTTGCAGCCGTGTGTTTTCCCCCTGCTGCCAGGGCAGTCGTGTGCCCCTCGGGAGGGGACTGTTTGTGACAGAGAGGGGAAGATTTTGTGACATTCACAGCCCTTATGTCCTCAGGAATGTGAGAGTGATCCGTGCTGCGAGCCAGGAACCTGCAGGCTCCGATCCGGTGCTGAGTGTGCCTATGGTGACTGCTGCAAAAACTGCCAGGTAGGAGACTCTGGTGCTGTTAGGGACTTGACAAAAGCAGAGCATTGGCTTAGTCAGTGCATCTGTGAGAGGGAATTGTCCACAGCCCCACGAGGGCTTCAGATCAGCCCCTTGTTTGGGGCACATCATGGGTCGGGTGCAGTGCTGGGCTCTGCTCTGAGGCTCCTGTTTCCTGATGCAGTTTTCCCTCCCCTCTCTCTCCTCAGCTCCTTCCTGGGGGCACCGAGTGTCGGGCGAGCACCAACGAGTGTGACCTCCCTGAGTACTGCAACGGCACCTCCCAGTTCTGCCAGGCAGATTTCACGGTGCAGAACGGGCACCCCTGCCACAACCAGGAGGCCTATTGCTACAACGGCGTCTGCCAGTACTACCATGCACAGTGCCAGGACATCTTTGGCCCCAGTAAGGGAGAGCACAGTGTTACAATCTTTCTAAGGGATGTAATGAAAGGATACACTAAGTTTGTTTAAAGTGTATTTATTTGCTTTTCTGTAACAAAGACCAGCTGGCTTTGGCAGAGGATGGGGAGCAGTGGTGGTGATGGCTCAGCATAGTGGTCACGCATTCTTCCTGTGTTACGCTGAGTTCTGTGCTGGGGATTCAAGCAATAATTTTTGTTGCACTTATCATTTCTGGTACAGTGGGATTTCTGCTTATAGGGCTGTAAAGAAATATCAAATGCTAGAACTGACTCAGGTTAAATAACTGTTTTTCTCCCTTTTTAAACTTGGAACCTTGTAATTCTGACATTGTAACCTCTTTTTGATCAAGTTCCTAACCTCTTGGCTGCATGGCAAATATCTGTTGTAGCAGGGTAGTTGCTCTGGGTGCAGGAGATCCTGTGTGGGATGTTTCTGTGCCTGGGTAACGTGGCTCCTCTCTCTGGGGATGGGCTGTTGTTTGCAGAAGCCAAAGCAGCCCCCAACATTTGCTTTACTGAGGTGAATTCCAAGGGAGACAGATTTGGCAACTGTGGTTTCCATGGCCATGACTACAAGAAATGTTCCAGCTGGTGAGTTGAGCCCAGTGCATTGGGAAGTTCTGAAATACGTGGCTGGGAATGTGTGTTTGGGTGCTGTAGTGTGGTTTGGGATGCTGTAATGGGTGCACAGGGCAGGGATGCAGGGCTGTGGTGAGGAGAGCAGGTTCCACATCTCCTGTCAAACATTGTGCTTTCCCTAAGTGTTCACATATGGGAAGATGAGAAGCAAATCATCATGTTTTCCTTAATGTAGAGATCCCAACAGCTTACAGAAAGAAGGGATACACTACTCTTGCAGCACTGGAATGAAGCCCAGTTCAGTTTTATTTGTCAAGTTGCCTCAATTTTGTTTTCAAGTAGCATCTTCCAGTAGAAAGGAAAGATGGTATCAAACACATGGTAGTCTCCTTCTCAGAATAAATTCAAGTGTCACTACAGCGTTCCTGTGTTGCTGTTGTAGGAATGCCATGTGTGGGAAGCTGCAGTGTGAAAATGTGAAAGCCATGCCTGTGTTTGGAATCAAGCCTGCTATTATCCAGACCCCCATCAGAGGCATGCAGTCCACATGCTGGGGGGTGGATTTCCAGCTGGGCTCTGATGTCCCAGACCCAGGAATGGTCAATGAAGGCACCAAGTGTGGCGATGGAAAGGTAATTAAACATTTAAAAATTATATCCTACTGTAATCATTTGGGGTATTCATGGGAATAAAATTTTCAGCTGCATTGTTTAATGAATAGTTATGGCCATTATTTTTTGATGGCTGTACTTAATGTAAAACTAAATGAGTCCATTGATTCCCCCCACTGGCCAGTACTGCACTGCATGTGCATCAAACATTTAATGAGCCTTTCATTTGTAGGTGAAGCAGAAGAAATTGAGTTTGTTGAGAGCCAGAATCTTTGCTCTGTCAATGAGCAGGAAGAGCCAGGCCCACACAAATGCCTTGAAGACAACTTTCAATTAAAATCCAACTAAAATAAGGAGTGCAGAAGCTTAGCCCTAGCAGAGGAATGTGCATTCCACATGTCCTTACTGGGCACAATTTAATTGCTGTTCCTTTACATTCAGAGTGGAGACAAAAGGCTCCAGTGCCAGCTCAGCCCCATGCTGAGAGGCCTTTTGTGGAACAGAGTTTGTGCAGTTTGGAATTATCAGTGAGAGTGTGTGAGGCTGTGTGGCAGCAAGCACAGCGTGGCTGTGGAGCCTTGAGCCAGGAGCAGGGCTCTGGGCAGGCAAGGGGGCACTGAAATGCCATCATCCCTCATCTGTGTGCATCTCTGGTCCCCAGATCTGCAGGCACTTCCAGTGTGTGAGTGCCTCTGTCCTGAACTACGACTGTGACGTGGAGAAGCAGTGCCACGGGCATGGGGTAAGCAGGGAGGAGAGGCAGCAAGTTTTAAAATGGTGATTAGTAACTTTGTTTTCCTGTTTTGTCGAACTGTAAAACTCTATAAAATGCCTGCAGGCAAGAGAACCTGTAGCAGTGTCAAAAAAAATCTTTGACAAAACTCTCTGCCAGGCAAGAATTCCCAATTCCAGTATTACTAATGAAATTTGACTCTGCATCTCACAAAGAAGAAAAAAAAAAAAAAGAAACCAAGCAAAAGCCATGGTGTGTAAGCTGTTGGGATAGCTAATCCTTGGAAGCTCTTCCTGAGCAGTGCTGTGTGTGCTCAGTCATGTGAAATCTTGGGATGCCTGGCCAAGGACTGCTTGGAGTTGGCTTGGGAGTTACTGGGTAAAATGCTCCAGGCTGAGCAAGAGGAGGGACAGAGCAGGTCATGGCTGCTGCAGGCAGATTTAAATGCACAGAAATGTATTTGTATTTGTGTTTTGGGATACAGGTGTGCAACAACAACAGGAACTGCCACTGTGAAGCAGGCTGGGCCCCCCCGTTCTGTGACTCCAAAGGCTACGGGGGCAGCGTGGACAGTGGCCCCCCATACAATGGCAAGTGGCTCCGAGGGCTGGGGCTGCCTGGGGCTCCATGTCCAGGCTGGGAAGGGAAGCCCCAGTGAAGGGAAGCACGATTCCTGCACAAGAAAAAGCAAAATGACAGAGCTGCAAAGCTTGCTTTGCTCACTGGGGCTTTGGAGGTGAAATAGGAAGCCAGAGCCAAGCTCTAAGGTGGAGAAAATCTATGCTGTGTCCATGTGGAGTATATAGAGATGGGATTGGTGTAACTTCTGTGGGCTGCAAGAATGACCTTAAAGACTTTTTTTATAAGCTGGTGTGGGTTTGGGAAAGCTAGGCACTGTGATGCAATAATAGGCTGCAGAAACACACTGGAGCTTGGACAGATCCCTCAAATCACCAGACAGAAAAAGGGAAAGGCTGTTTTAGTACAGCCTGCAGGGGAGAAATTGCTGCCTATAAAAATGTCAAGATTAAGAATCCAAGTTCTTTGTCTACAGCAAATAGTGGCTGGAGAAGAGGTAGATTTAACATCAGACCAAAAGGCAGAAGCTCTGTTTTCCTGTCTTGTACCATCTTCAGTAATGAAACATTCCAGTCATGAAAAACAAGGATTGATCTCCTAATTTAATGTGCTATTGCAGCCCAGAGTATCAGCTCTAAAAGATAAACAGAAAGGATCTATTTGGGCATATATCTGACTGGATTCTTTCAGGTTTTTTTCTATGCAAAATGGAAAACAGTTCTAGAACCATTCCTACCAAATATTCAGTGCTGTTCTGAGTCAGGTGGTGGTAGCACCACGTGAGGTTTATTTCTCCTCCGTGGTTTTGTCCCCTCAGACAAAGACACGTCTCTGCGCAATGGGCTGCTGGTCTTCTTCTTCCTGGTGCTCCCACTGCTCGTAGCTGCTGCTCTGGCCTTTGCAAAGAGGGACAGGCTGAAGAGAGGCTTCAGGAGGTGGATGTCCCGCTGCCATTCGTGAGTGCCTCCTCCTCCCTGCCTCCTCCTCTGCCCTTGAATGGGCCGTGGGTGTTTGTTTGCACGAGCCAGTGCCAAAGTGTGGAGGGATATCCCAGTCCCAGCATGTCAGGTGAAGGCCCCTGCATCCAGTGGCACGTGTAGCTTGCCTCTGGCAATGGCAGAGAAGATAAATTCATCCCAAATCAAGAGAGCAGAGAGTTTTCTCTTTACTGTTATCTTTGTTCTTGTGCCTTGGTGATAGGGGTTTATATTTTTCGGTCCCATCTCTTCATGAAAGGGTAAAGGGAAGCTGCCAGAGTCTTGAACAGAAAAAGGGTTGTTGTTTATTAGATTTGTGGTAAATATTACCTTTCTCACACTTGATAGGTGCCAAGACAGTATAAATGTCAGGTTCACTGTGTCTGGGTGACGTGCTCACACAGTCCATTGGATTTCAGGTCCCGTCAGTCACCTCCTCCTCGGCCAGACCTGGTACCCAGGGAGCAGCAGAGAGGCTTCTCCCATGGCATGCCTTATGCTCCCAGAGCTGTACCCATGGTAGGAATCATCTACTTTCCCTTACTCTATTTGTTACTCTCAAGAAATGAAGGCAGTTACTATTATTTTTGCCCTAATGAAAGCTTTAAAGTTACTTCTTCATTTCTGAAAATTGTGTTCCCAGACTGTTGTTGCTTCTTCCTACTGAGTTTCTCATATGAAAGAGCAACTCTGATACTGCCAGGCTGGTTTGCAAGTGGTCTTGAATGTCACTTATGTAGTGACACAAACACTTTGAGTCCCTATGTGCAATTTGTGAACATTTTCTTTATGTTTTCTTTGTAGGATATGCATCCAAATACCTTTCCTGTCCCAGCTTACCCAGTCAGCCAGCATCCTCAGCAGACTTTCCACCAGCCCTACTACTCCCCACCACAGTACCCGGTGCAGCAGCCACAGAGGGTGCCCAGCAGGTCAGTGGAGTTACTGCAGATGCCCTTTGTCAAGGCACTGATGGGGTTTCCTGTCCTGGCCTTCCCTCCTGGGGTGTTCCATCCATGCTGTGTGTGCAGGCAGGGCTGACTTTTCACTGGGAGAAGTTTGTCCTTCAGGTCACCCTGAAAGGCAGCGCATTCATCCTGCACTGCCACGGCTGAGGGTGATGAACGAGGCTCAGAGCACTGCTGTGGGGGCAGATTAGCCCAGCAGGTGGATGAAAGGCCTGTTAAAACAGTCAGTTTAAAAGCAAATGACTCAAAAATCTGTCATTGTGCCGATTTGTGAATGTTACGGCTGAGTGCAAAACCATTTCTCTTAACTTTGAACAGAAAGTTTTCCTTTCTTTTTCATCTTACTTTTTAAATATGCTGGTAAGATGCAATGCTGTGCTGTGACACACACAGACCCAGCAAGTGCCAGTTACTGGGTGGGAGCATCCTAATGTAGCTCATGTTGGTGGGGACACCTGGGCTGGGGGGGCTTTAGAGAGTTTTGGTAGAAAAGGTGAATTTTAACAAATCCCAGAGGATTTCAGGCCGTTGAAGGCATGTTGAGAATGAGTCCTGGTGTGGGGGCCGAGGGTGGGAGCAGTGTTGTGGGGCTGGGGAGGGCACGGTGGGGCTGTGGGGCTGACTGCTCCTCCTCTGTCCCTCGCAGGCCTCCACCTCCGCAGCAGAAGGTTGTACCTCAGGGGCCGCCGCCTCCACAGCAGAAATGTTTACCTCAGGGACAGTACTTCCCCTCCCGGCCGGCTCCTCTGCCTCCCAAGTAGCTTTGGGCTTCCTCGGGGCCTTTGTGCCAGCTGACCCGCAGCTGAAATTGCAGTTCCCCTTCTGGCATCCCGCGGCAGTGCAGGCAGCCTCCCTGCTGCAGCCTGGGACAGGGCAAAGCAGAGATCCAAACCAGGAATGTGCAACTTTACACTCAATAAATACCTCGACCAAAGCTCCGGGGACTGAAACGCCCGGCCCGTCCCTTGCTCTGCCCGAGCTTTGCCCGTGCAGCCAGGCTGGCAGCAGGAGTGCAGCAGCCTGCAGGGAAACAGTCCTGAAATCCAGCACGTGGCTTTGGGCTTCCCCATTTCTGCCACGAGCCCCGGTAAGGAAATTGTCTGGTTTGTTGTTGTCTCTCTGACTGTGCAGTGAGGAATTGGAGTAACCCGATTGCAAAGCAAGGAGATCTGGTCAGTTAATTAATCTACAGCTACTCTGCATGGACTGGAAAGTGTTTCCCATGTACACCTTGGGATAAATGGAATGAGGTCTCAGAGGACTTTTTCAGGAAGAGAGATATATTTTAAACATGTTTATGCATGTATATATGTTTATAGATGCATAATAATGCACTTAAATTCTTAACTCCATGCTGACTGACCCTAAGCTGTGCTATAGGAGCACTGAGTTTAATGCTTTTTAATTAGAGAGTGGCTAAATGAGACTCCTGTACTAATTCCCACTAATACATGGATGGGCAGTGAAGATAAAGGTACGAGAAGACACGGCCATATTCTGGTTTTAAAAAATGGGGTGCAGTTAGGTATTAATTCAGGCCTAAAGACAGCAGCAGTCCCTGCAGGACACTGGGAAGTGGAAGGTGTCTCTGCCTGGATCACCAGAGCAATTTAAATGGGAACCTGGTGACTGAGGCACCCCTTCTTTTAACACCCAAACCCTTGTAGTGTCAGTCAGGATGCTTCTGTGTCAGACCAGGCTGCCCTCTGCTCCTGCACCATGGGCTAGACTGCATTTTGGAACTCCCCCTGAGCAGAGGTGCTCTGCAGCCACTGTGCTAGGAGAGGGAGCTGTAGATCCTGATCCCGTGGTGCCGTGGGTAGGAGCTGGATGTCATGGTCACAAATAGAAATCTATTGCACAACTTGCTAAAAGTGAGATTCTATTGCACAAACTTGCTAAAAGTGAGAGAAGTGCTAAAGAGTGTGCTGGGCTGTTTCACTCTGTGCTCGCCACAAGCACAGCTCAATCTGTAAAATCCCCCTAATATTGCCAAAAAAATAATCTTCTCCTCTGTATATACATACATAAATATATATATGGTGTGTGCAGTAATAAAATACTTGAAATCCTGTGGTTTCCCATAAACTTAGACTAAGATTTATAACACTATTAAAATCTGTAAAATGTCACCTAGAATTTCACCAACTGTACTGTTGGAGGGGGGTCTCCTTTTTTGTTCCAAGATAATCAATTACTTCTTAATTGTGTTGCTGTGTCCCACTCTGCCTGAGCAGGCTCTCTGTCTGTCTGTCTGTCTGTCACAATGAGCTCTGCAGCTGGATGCAGCCCATCTCCAGCCCTGGTCAGAGGGTGGGGAAAGAGGAGGGGGATCCAGGGGATGAAGTCATCCAGAGAGATGTACTTAGCTGTGTGTGTGAACTAAACTATGCTGAAAATGGTGCCTTCACTAGACAAAGAGGTTTTGTACTCCCGGCGTGCACGTTGGAGCAGCCGCAGTGGCGGAGGGCAGGGACGTGTGCTTTTAGAATTGATCCCACGGCCAGGAAATAGCTCCAGTTTTTGGTGTTGAATACTGAAGATGACTACTGACTTTCTTTTGTAAAGTGTTGGGATACCTGTCCCTGGGCAGGCCTGGAGCTGGCGGGGCTGTGGGCAGCAGCACGTTCACCTCCAGGGCCGGCCCCGCGCTGGTCTCTGGCCAAAGGGCTGTTCCCGACCCCTTTGTACAGACCCAACAAGCAATAAAGATGCCAGTTTTGTACAAGTCTCTGCCTCGGCCTGTGCTTTAAGGGAGGGAGGGGCTGTTGCCAGTGGGGCTGTTAGCTGTGGGGCAGTTACTGGCGGGCTGTGGGGCCGTTACTGGTGGGGGGTTACCGGCCGGCCGTGGGACCGCTGTGTGCAATGCCACCGCTGCTGCTCCTGCTGCTCCTGGAGCTGCTGCAGGAGGCTGGGCAGGGCCCCCCCGAGCCCCCCACCCGCCGGGACTGGGCTCAGCCATGGGGGTCTCTGTCCCCTGTGGGTGGGCGGGTTTGGTCCCAGATCACAGTCCCGCAGCAGCTGGGGGGGGACACAGGAGGAGTGGCAGGGATGAAGCAGGCACGGTGCTGGGGGGCTCTGGGGAGGCTGGGAGAAGGGAGGGGAAAGGGAGAGCTGCAGCAGAGGGCTGGGGGAGTACAGATGTGGTGGCAGCTGTAACATCACCTGTGTGAGTTGCAGGGCAACCTGAGGAACGGGACAGATGCAGCAGGTCAAGGGAAAGCTTCTCTTTTTCTTTTATTATCTGACTCCAATACTTTTATAGAGGTCAAGAGATTGGCTACACAGGTTCCCACCTCTTTGACCTGGATGGTGAACATCACCGTCCATATTTCTCCTCCCAGAGGAGAAAAATTTAAACATAAGATAATTTCTAAAAATATACATTGTTTTCTTGAAGCTGCGTGAGAACAGCACGGCAAGATTTCAAACACTTGCATTTTCAAGAGAAACTGAGGGCAACAGTCACTACAGCAGAGCTGCCAGCATCATGATGGCTGCACCCACTCTGTGCTCCCCCTTTGGTGTTCACAGCAGGACTCACTCAAATCAAGCTGTTTCCAACTCCCTGTTCCCAATTCTCCCCTTCTCTGCTTTTCTGTTTGCACAAGGATGCAGTGTCCTACATGCTGAGGATTGAGGGGAGGCCCTACACCATCCACCTGCAGCAGCAGTGAGTTGGCCCTGACATTGCCCTCACTGGCAGCAGCTGCCCTGTTCCCTGGTGGCTGCAGGACCTGCCAGAAGCTTGAGGAGCTCTGGGTGATGGATGCTGCTGTAAGTACCTCACTTTGCACCTCTCTCTTGTAGTGCCTTTTTATCTGATGATTTCCAGACTTACATGTCCAGCGAGGAGGGATCTTTGCTCTCTGATTCTGCCCACCTTGAGGTAACCTGGCCTTGCTTTGGGCTGTTTGTGCTCTGCCCAAGGCAGCTGCTGGGAAAGGGAACCTCCTTCCCAGCCACGGAAGGGGCTCCCTGTCCTCTCTCATGTCACAGGGAGGCTGCCACTACTGGGGCTACATCGATGGCTTCCCCAGCTCGGCAGTGACCCTCAACACCTGCTTGGGGCTCAGGTAAAGCACCAACCCTGTCCCTGTGCTGCCCTCCCCGTGGGCACTGCCAGGCCTTTTGCCCCAGGGGAGCCCTGGCAGCCTGGCCTGAGGCAGCTGCTGCTGGGGGAGCTGTCCCAGTGCCCAGGAACAGTGACCAGTGTTGGTGCCTTGGCAGGGGCTTGCTGCAGTTTGAGAACGTCAGCTACGGGATCCAGCCCCTGGGCTACTCCCCGGCCTCGCAGCACGTGCTGTACCGAGTGAGTGAGGGGCAGAAGGCAGAGCCCCTCCCGGCCCGCAGCCCCCCCGAGGGCGGGCTGGGCGGGCCCGCAGCCCGGGACGTGTTGGACAAAGCCCGCGGGGACGAGGAGGTGAGTGCTGCCTGCTGTCACAGCGCTGCGGGTGTCCCTGAGACAGGAATTTTTAAGAATTAAATAGTTCAACTAGATATCGCTGAGGTAAGATAGATAGATAAACTTCTCTCTATTAACAGATAAGACATTAATTTTTAAGTATTAAAGACTTGAGTTAAACTAGGTATTGCTGAGGTAAGATAGATAAACTTCCCTCTACTAACAGAATTTAAGGAACTGATTAAACATGTATTCTGACTAATCAATAGACTCCAAGAATACAATACAACCATAAATCAAACAACCCTGGAAAAACAGGATTCAGTTGTCACGTAGCACTGAAAGGTTAAAAAGTCAAAGCAAGGAAGACCCATCTTACTTCATTATTTTGAGACCCTGCCCCATAAACAGGACCACTGACCCATTTCAAAGAACAAACTCCACATGCTTAATGGCTTTTTGGCTAATTACCATACAAATGGGGGAATGGGATGTACCAGAGTTATGAATATGAATTTGTGTTTTGGGTATTCAATACTCCTGTACATAAACAGACCCTGTGATCATCTGTAAATTGAGGTGTGTATTTGGGAGCTCTCCCCACATGTAATGTATGTAATAAACACACACTTTCTAACTATAAACTGTTAGAGAGTCTTTGTCCCTCACAGCTGGATATCGATATTAGATCAATATCCATATTTTTAATAAATCATCCCTGTCCTGTGAGGAGGGGTCTGATCCTGCTGGGAGCTCTGAAGGGGCACTTGAGAAGCACAGCCAACAGCAGCAGTGATGAGGCAGCCAGAGAATGCAGAATCTGTACTTTGAAGCCCATTTTCTCTTCTAGCCCCTCTCGGCCGCTGCACGATCTCCCAAATTCCTCACAGTGTACGTGGTGTTGGACAAGGCTTTGGTAAGTCCATGCCAGCTACTTTTTCCTTGTCTTTGCCTGACTTCTGTGAGCGTGGAAATGGTAACATTTCCCACCTTTTACATGGATTTGTTTTCCGTTTGGAAATGTTACACTTTCTGTGGATTTTGTAGGAGAGAAGGAAGGTGAATTTGTAGCTGATGTCTCCATGGCTCAGTGTTGGGAATAATTTCAGTGTTCCAACATTGTCATGCATCACCCTGGTAAACACCTTGCCTGCCCTTGTGTCCTCTTGGGTTGTTTTTCAGTACAACTACATGGGGTCAGACCCGAATACTGTGACACAGAAGATAATCCAGGCCTTCAATTTAATCAACAACGTGAGTTCTTAAGTCTGGTTTGTGCTGCAGCGAGATGGGGGATGAGGGGGATGTTGATGTTAGCAGTGGCCACCTCTTTTCTAGCTGCTTTTAGGTTTAGGAGGATGTTATGTAAAAAATTCCATGTTTCCTGAGAAGGTTTTTCCTCTGGACATGTCAGTCTGCCACAAAACAACATCTTTCCTGGTGTCATGGCCATGTCTCATGCAGAGATGTCCAGATAAACAGGCAGTTTGCCGTAGGGCAGCCAAACCCCTGCATTTTGAGGACTCCTGGGTTGCTTCCCTCTCTGTGCAGCAGCTCCCTGATCTCACTAATCCTATTAGCCTGCTTACTCTCAGGTGCTTGTAGTCAGCTTCCAGTCCTGCTCTTTACTCCCCTGGTGGTCTCAGGGTTCACTTGTGTGAGAAAATTTATTCCCAAAACCCCTAACACTTATGAAGTTATTGGACTTTGGCTCAGGCCTCTTGCTGTATCTCTTTATTCTTTAGGTGTGTTCATTCTGTTTGGCTACAGATGTCATTGAGGCACTGACAGCAGAAATTCACTTTTATTTACTCTGTGCAGAGTAAATAAAGGGATGGAGGGAAGGTGTGAGGGCAGATGTTTCTTCTCTCATACTTTCAGATGTTTAATCCCCTTAATGTCACCATTGTGCTGTCCTCCCTGGAGCTGTGGGCAGAGGGGGATAAAGTATCGACAGCAGGGGACACAGATGATCTTCTACAGAGATTTTTACAGTGGAAACTGCTGTCTCTGGAGCCACAGGCACACGACATTGCTTCTCTCTTAGGGTAAGATAAAGGTTCATTAGTGCTGAAGGTTCTGTGGTAGCAATCAGTCAAAGCAATGCAAGTTGAAATACAAAGGATTCTTTTGACAAATGCTTTTTAAAAAATCCCTATTTTCTAAATCCTTAACTTTAAAGTATTTCTTCCAAGACGTTCCTGCTGGCAATGCAGCAGCTGCAATGGTGCCATCCATCCCTTGCCACCCACCCAGGCAGAGGAGATGGGAATGGTGGCAGCCCCCAGTCCCTGCCCAGCACCAGGCAGGCCCTGCCCCAGCTCCCCTGGGGACACCAGAACAGTTGGGGACACCAAAAGGGGGACTTGGGCTGTACAGACCCAGCATCCCCCCCTTACCACAGCGAGAGGGTGTCCCTGGGACCACCAGTGACCTCCCCTCTGTTCCAGGTACAGGGACCAAGGAGCTTTCATGGGAGCAGCAGCTCCAGGAGAGGCATGTCACAGGGATGCTGCTGCCACTGTGGCCCTGGTATGGTCCTGCCTGTCCCCTGCCTGTCCCTCACCAGCCCCCATGGCTGTCACTCAGCTGTGGGAGCAGCACCAGGGCTGGGTGGGAGTGTGTGGGAGGGTCTGTGTCCAGAGCAGGGATCTCTGCTGTGCCAACTTATCTCTCTCCTCCCTGCAGTACCACGGGAACGTGACCCTGGAGTCCTTCTCAGTGCTGCTGGCACAGGTGCTGGGCCAGAGCCTGGGCATGAGCTCTGACAGCTCCCGAGGCTGCAGCTGCCCTGGGCGTGTCTGCATCATGAGCCCCGAGGCTCTGTGAGTGCCCCTGGGGCTGCAGGGGCTGGGGCAGGACAGGCATGGCTGTGTGGTGTCAGAGGTGTCCTCTACAACTGCCATTCCATCGTGGAAAGTGCAACAGATCAGACCCACAGAGCCATGGAATCACCCATGGAAAAAACTCCAGGAGCATTGAGTCCAACCCTTGACCAACCACCACCTTGCCAACTGCACCAGAGCACTGAGTGCTGTGTCAGTCATTTCTTGAACAACCTCCAGGGATGGGAACTCCACCACCTCCCTGCCCACTATTTCAGTGAAGAAATAGCTCCTTTTATTCCTCTAAGAAGAAAAAACTAATTAATTAAATAGCAATTTACTGCTTAATTTGACAAAAGAGACATTTGCTCTCTAAAATGAAGGTACTTCAGAATGTTTTTCAATCTCTGTTAGTAATGAGCTGTAGATCAGGTGAATTAATAGACCCCTGGGCCATCACACCCTGTGCCAGTGTCTGGTTGAGCCCTTGACTTGCAGAACTTTGGAGGGAGAGAGGGACGGTGAATGTGAAACATTCTGACAATTCTGTCTGTAAGCTGACAATCGCTCTATTTTAGACATTTCAGCGGGGCGAAAGCCTTTAGTAACTGCAGCATCAGGGACTTTGAGACCTTCCTGAAGCAGGGCAGAGGCTCGTGTCTGTTCGGCAGCCCCCGCCTGTCCCGGCGGAGCGCGGCCGTCTGCGGCAACCGCGTGGTGGAGCCGGGCGAGCAGTGCGACTGCGGCACAGCGCAGGTGGGGCCGGGGGCATCACGGATAAATCCCTAAATTTGTGCTGCGGGTGCGTGTGGGGTAACAAATCCCCGAGAGCGGAGCCCCGCCGCAGCGGGGAGCAGCCCGGAGAGGCTTCTGCTGGGTTTGAGATTGTTCCTGCCTGGCACCGCAGAATTCCCAGGCAATTCCCAGCATCCCAGTGCCATGCCCAGTCTCTCCCAGGCAATTCCCACTATCCCAGTGCCATGCCCAGTCTCTCCCAGGCAATTCCCACTATCCCAGTGCAATGCTCAGTCTCCCCCAAGCAATTCCCACTATCCCAGTGCAATGCCCAGTCTTCTCCAGTGCAATTCCCAGCATCCCAGTGCCATGCCCAGTCTCCCTCAAGCAATTCCCATTATTCCAGTGCAATTCCCAGTCTCCCTCAAGCAATCCCCACTATCCCAGTGCAATGCTCAGTCTCCCCCAAGCAATCCCCACTATCCCAGTGCAATGCCCAGTATCCCAATGCAATGCCCAGTCTCCCCCAAGCAATTCCCAGTATCCCAGTGCAATTCCCAATCTCCCCCAAGCAATCCCCACTATCCCAGTGCAATGTCCAGTCTCTCCCAAGCAATTCTCTGCCCGTTTGTTCTGCTGGATATTGCCCAAGTAATATGGGGAGAGGAGGAGGAGGAGGAGGAGCTCGGGGGTACAACAGAATAAAATAACATGGGTTTTTTGCCATGTGTCCCCAGGAATGCCTGAAGGACAGGTGCTGCACCAACACGTGCAGACTGAAGCTAAGAGCAAAATGTGCCTCTGGATTATGTTGTAGAAACTGCCAGGTAAGGCACATCTTTATAATTATCACAAAATCATTATTTATTTTTTGGACAAACACTGTGTTCCCGTGCTGGGTTCCCAAACTTTCTGCTGTGCAATGGGAAAGGTTCCTGGGGTTGGGCTTCCCAGCTCAGCTCTCGGGAACTCCTGGGGGGAATTTACTGGGACATTATCACAGGCAGTGTCACCCGAGGGCCTCAAGAGGACCCTGAGGCCCCCGTCAGGAGGGGCTGTGTGGGCTCGGGCTGTGGGAGGCTGCAGAGCTCCTCCTCCTCCTCCTCTCCAGTTCAAGAAGAGGAACGCGGTGTGCCGCCCGGCCACCGATGCCCAGTGCGACCTGCCCGAGGTGTGCAGCGGCTCCTCCGCCTCCTGCCCGCCGGACGGGTACGTGCAGGACGGGCAGGACTGCGGGCAGGGCACCGGCTACTGCTACCACGGCCGCTGCCAGTCCTCGGAGCTGCACTGCAAGCGGATCTACGGGAGAGGTAACGGGCTGGGCCGGGCACCGGCACCGCTCAGGGGCGCGGTTTGCTCAGTTTGAACCTCAACGCATCAATCTCGGGTGAGAGTGGGGCACCTGGAGAGAAGGCACAGCTTCAGGAGAGCATTTCAAGCTCTGTTGTGGCTCTGGTTAACACAGTCCCCCAAGTGCTTCAGGGATAACAATGGAAAAGAACAAAAAGCAAATTATTTTCTGTGGGCAAACTCAATCAGAGAAGTTCCCTATTTGCTACTCCCCTGCTGGTTTCTGAGGTTCAGGACTGCTGGGGGTTTGGGCAGGGATAGCTATGTTTTCTCTAATTAAATAATGAAAAATGAAGTTATTAGATACCATAATCTGTTTCTTTGTGTTCCTTTGAACTGTACCAAATATTATTGCTAACCTGCAGATTCGAGGAATGCTCCCGTGGTGTGCTACGAGGAGATCAACGGCCAGAGGGACAGGTTTGGGCACTGCGGGTTCAAGAACAAACACCAATACCGCAGGTGTGCTTGGAGGTACGCCAGGGGGGGCACGGGCTCTGCTATAATCCAGCTTTAATTGGGATGGGGCAGTCCAGAGAAGGGGCAGGACTCCAGCTCACGGTGAGATTTGTGGAGCAATAAATAACCTCTGTGTGTGTTCTCCTCGATATAGCGTCTCTCCTTATGTCACAGCTCCTCCCTCGGACTCCCCAGCCCTGCTGATGTTTTCTCACCAGGCTGTGCTGTTTAACGTACATCAGGCAGAAGCTGTGTGTGTTTGACACGCACAACCCTGTGCAAATTGGCTTTGCAGGGACCTCAGGTGTGGGAAGTTAGTCTGCACGTACCCCTCCCTCAGGCCCTTCTCGTCAGGCGCTGCCGCCGTGATTTACGCCCGAGTGCGGCAGCACTTGTGCGTGTCCCTGAACTACCTGGGTGTGGCAGCGTGGCTGGATCCACTTCTGGTTCCTCCGGGGACAAAGTGTGGCTCTGGAAGGGTAAGGAAATATTTTGCGATCATCTTAAATGACCAAACAAAAATTGCAAATATTAACAAGATCACAGAAACGCTTGTTCCCTGCAGCAGTGTGCTTTGATGTTCAGAAACACTGTAAAAAATCGCATGAAAGGTTTGGTGGGGTGTGAGCACTAAACGTGACCTGGCTCCAGGGCAGAACTGTGGCTTCTTTGTCTTTTATTTTTTTAAATACCGTGTTTTCCTTTCCCTTTGGGCCACAGCCCGATGTGCTGAGCGCTGTGTGGGTGAGGCAGTGCTGGGCTGGAGCTGCCATGGTTTTTCCCAGGTGTGTATAAACAACACGTGTCACCCCCTCTCGGTGCTGGGATCCAAGTGTGACAGCAAAACCAACTGCCACGGCCACGGCGTGAGTCCCGCGGGGTGCTGGGCTGGGCAGGGGCAGCCTGTGGAGGTCACTGCTCACCTGCACGGCCTCCCCTGCCCCTTCCAGGTGTGCAACAACAAGGGCAGCTGCCACTGCTACTCGGGCTGGCAGCCCCCGGACTGCCAGAGGAGGGGATCGCGCCGGTGGCGCCGCAAGATGAAAGCGGGAGGTGAGTGCGGGGGCGGCGGGCACGGCGGGGGCAGCGCCGGCAGTGCCCCGTGCCCAGCCGGGCTGTGTCCTGCCAGGCCTGCAGCGAGCCCTGGACCACGGGGAGAAAGCCTGGCTGGTGCTGGGCGCCAGCTTCATCCTGCTCGTCCTCACCGCGGCCCTGGGGCTCGTCCTGTGGCGGCAGCAGGTGCTGGGGCAGTGCCGCAGGGAGCAGCCGCCGGGCACGGAGGGGTGAGTCCCGGGGGGGAGAGGGCTGCAATCTTCCCCAGGGGGGGTTGAGGGCATCCCTGGGGAGGGGAGGGATTCCCACGGGGGCATGAGGACACTGCCCAGGGCTGGGGTGATCCTTGGGATGGGGTGAGGCACTCCCTGAGCTAAGTCAGGACCAAGGCACTACTCCCCACAGCACCAGCCAGAACGTGGACAGGGAGCTGGAGCCAGACCTGGAGCAAAACCTGGAGGCAGACCCAAAGCTGGCCCCGGAGCTGCAGATAATAGATGTAAAGCTGGAGGTGAAGACAGACACAGACCCAACACCAGAGCCAGGGCTGGAGCAGCACCACGGGCACTGATTAAAGGTGTTGGGCGTGACCTATGCTTACAGAGTTGTGTTTTTTGTCAGATGTCATTGCCAGGATGGTGGGGATCCCCAGGCACAGAAACAGTGTCCCTGAGCTGCTCCAGGCCCCCTCCCATCCCACGGGAGCCTGGCAGCCCCTCGGGGCAGTCCTGGGAGGGCTCAGCTCACAGCCCCACAGACAGGTCCCACAAGGCTTTCCCAAGGCTGGATGCCCACAGGGACAGAGTTTAATGTTTCCTCCATGACAATAAAAGCCTTATCAGCGACCTTTAGCCGTGTTTGCTCAGACCCTCTGGCCATTGGGCAGCCAGGCCCGACCCCCAGGACAAGGTACTGCTGCTGGCTCAGCACACAGGGCCACAGCCACATCCAGCCATGGAGGCCAGAGATGACACGGAGGAGCCCCCCCTGCCTCTGGCACTGGACACCTTTCAGGTCTCTGAGGAGTTTGGCTTCCTGCTTCCCGACCCTCTGGTAGGAGCTGCCTCTGCCTCCCCTTCCACAGGAGGCAGGCAGGAAAATAGAGGGGGTGGTGAGCAGCTTTCTGGGGGAGCTCTGATTTAGCATTTTGCTCTAACACTTTACAAAGAACAATGAGGAAGGCAGGTGCTATTTTGGCACAAGCCCCTACCCTTTAAAAGGATGAGAGCAGCTGCAGCAGGCAGCACAGAGGAGAGGTAAAGGAGCTCTGCCATTTACACACTGGCCTTGGCTCTACAGGATTTTGGGGAGCACAGGAAGGGCAGGTCTCCTGTGCCCAAAGTGGGGCTATTTATTCCTGGCCTGGCTCCACAGTGGGGGTGGGTGGGGACAGACAGGTCGTGTTCACCATCCATTAATCTGTGACCACACAGGCTCATCTTACAGGAGGGGGAACAGACACGGGCCATCAGCAGTGGTGTGCGAGGCTGGGTGGGTGGGTGCTGGGAGTCTGGGCACATTCACAGCCCCTCCTCTGCCTCTCTCCACCAAGACAGAGCTGCCAGGACCCTACAGCCCCTGGATGGACATTGCCCACGAGCTGCCCCAGCTGATCACGAGCCACCAGCTCCGCTCACGTGTTCACCAGGTATGGTGTTCTCCTCCCTCCTCCAGAGCCCTCTCAAACCTTGGTCAGGCAGTGTCTAAAACCTGCAAAGGCAGCCCAGCAGCACGGATGTGTGCTGAGCCAGGACTGACACCAGGCGACAGCAAAGCCTTAATTTGGCACAGAAATAACTCCTGCACCAGATCCAAGTGCTCAGCAGGCAGCAGGGGCTGGAGCAGGGCCCCTCTGGGGGTCACAAGAACCACGTCTCATCCCAGCCAGGCTCCCTGCCAAAGGAGCACAGGTGCTCCATCAGCTTCCAGGCAGGCTCAACCCTGGGGCACACAGGGATCAGCTGCTCCCGTGGGCATCCCAGCAGCAGGAGGAGGGATTCTTTTCTGAGGAAAATCCCATGGATTGCTGGCCCTGCTCACAAACCAGGAGCAGTGCAGCAGGAGCAAATCCTGCAGGGGGGTGGGAAGGGAGGGTTAAAGGCAGGGAATGAGCACTAGGAGGTGGGGCAGGGGGCGTTGGCATTGCTGGCTCTGCTCCTGGCTCCCAAGGGTTTCCCTGGCAGATGCCACAGCTGAGCACCCAACACCTCCATGGACGTGAGCAGCTGCACTTGGCACACCTGGTGCTCAGCTTCATCACCATGGGCTACGTGTGGCAGGAGGGCGAGGAGGGCACCGTGCAGGTAAAGGCAAGGTAAAGCAGGTTCACCTGCTCCTTGGGGTCTGGGAGTGGTGCTGCTCCCTCACACCTTATCCCATGGGAGCAAAGCCCCTTTCCCGTGGCTGCAGCAGGAGTGTGCCCCTCCTGCCTGGCTGCTGCCTGCAGACTGGCACCTTTCTGCAGCCTGACACCTTCCCCTGTGCTTTGTGCCACTCAGGTCCTGCCCCGAAATCTCGCTGTCCCCTACTGGGAGATGTCACAGGCCCTGGGCCTCCCGCCCATCCTCAGCCACGCAGACTTTGTGTTGGCCAACTGGAGGAGGAAGGACCCCCACGGGTAAACAGGCCAATGCCAGGGGATGGAGCGTGGTTCTTCCTGAGGCTGGGCAGCAGTGAGGGGCAGGTGTTGGGGACAGACTGTTCCCAAACTGCTCCAAACCCCTCGAATCCCACCTTTGCTGGGGCTGGCCTCATGGGTGTGGACACAGGAACTCTGTGGGGACATGGGGGTCTCTGGGAGCAGCCCCCAGCTCCTGTATTTCCTGCAGAACACAGACCATCACTAGAACAATTTATAATCTCTCTCTCTCTCTCCTTTTCTTGTGCATTTGTTTGCCATAACTGAAATGCCTTCAGGCCTCTGGAAATTGAGTAAGTAGTTAATGCTCATTTATTTTCTAACGGTGTTGATTTTGTCTGGATTGGCTCAGCTCTCCAGCACTGCTCGGGCTGAACCTCTCTTGATGTGTGCACACAAGAACAGTGTTTGTCACACGAGTGCCACTGTGATGGCAGCAAAGGGACGTGGCAGAGCCTCTGGCTGCACAGACACAATGGCCATGGGGAGGACACGGGGAGCATGGCAGGGCCCCTAAACCAGAGCAGTCCTGCTCCCCTTTCACTCTGTGCCAGCTCCTCTCTGCACAGGGGGCAGATTAGAGGCTCTGGAGCCTGGGATGGTTTTGTTCCAAGGGCTCAGTGGGTCCCACAGTGTGTAGGGGAAATCCTGAGCCACCACCCCCCCTCAATCCTCGGGCCCCTTTGTGCAGGAACCTGGACACGATCATCACACTGCCTGGGGGAGAGAGCCTGCGGGGCTTCATCCTTGTCACCCTGCTTGTGGAGAAGGCAGCTGTGCCTGGCATTAAGGTGGGTCCTGCTGTGTGGGGGCTCTCTTTGCTCACCTGCACTGCAAAGTGCCCGAGGTGCACCCACAAGGTGCTCCTGTCCCCTGAGCCTGGGCTGGGGAAGGGGCAGAGCTGGCACGGGTGGCAGCAAATGCCCAGAGCCAGGTACACAGACATCCCAGCCCTTTGTGACTTGGTGCTCTCCCTCCTCCTCTCACAGGCCATCCCCCAGGCCCTTGGGGCTGTCCTGCAGTGTGATGGGGACACCCTGCACAGAGCCCTGGAGGAGCTGGCAGGGGCCATCCAGGCCATGAGGGCAGCACTGAGGAGGATGCACGGTGAGAGCAGCTGGTGCCTGTGCTCCAGCTCAGCATGGCTGTAACTGCCCATCACCTCTGACCTGCCTCGCTTCCTCCTAGACTATGTGGATCCAGAAGTCTTCTACTCTGTGATCAGGATCTTTCTCTCTGGGTGAGTGCAGCCTGTTTCCCTTCAGAGTCACTGTGCTGGCAGCTCCCAGGGCTGGGGGAGCTGGGGATGTGCAGGGAAGGGGCAGCCCAGATGGGATGTGGAGTTCCCCAGGGCAGGGCAGGGACCAGCATTGTGTCTGGCAGTGATGCTCCCTGCAGCATCATGATCCTGTCCCTCAGGAATTCCAAGGCACTGGATGAGTTGGGCATGGACTGTGGCCAAGGGCTGGGGTCTGCCTCCCTCCAGCTGCTCTCCATCCCACTCCTCAGCTCAGCCCTGACAGCCCCAACAGCCAGAACTGTGCACAAATGAATCTTTGCTGCTCTTGGCCAAACAGTTTGGACAGAAGAGGAATTTCTCTTTACTTCCACACTGTACACAGAGCTGCAAAGCTTAGTGGAGGCTCTTCCCACCGTGTGTTAACAAAACACCCATAACAATCCTCTTGCTGCTGCTCTGTTACAATTCTGTCAGTTGAAAAACAGAAAATTCCCCCCCCAAATACTGAAAACACCATTTGGGCAAGGCAGAGCCAGGGCCCCAAGGGCCCAGCACGGCTCATCCACCATCCCTCAGCAGATGCTTGGTTCCAGGCTTCTCAGGGGGGTTCTATTTTTATTTCTCTCCATCATATCTCAGCATTCTCAAGAAGAAGGCTCCGTGCATCTTGATTAAGTTTCTCTCATTTTTTTATCCAAGCTGACCTTGTCTCGATGGTCATCAGAAAACAAACCTTGGGAAAACAAGCCTTGCAAATACCCTTCTAAGAACTTCCCACTGGCGGAGGTTACTATAAATACAATCCTGGGAGGACTAAAAATATTCTGGTATTCTGGAGAATGAATCTATTTTCTCTGCAGTTTGTGTAAAATCTGTTCCTGTAGCCCAACAGACACTGCAGCCAGCACCGAAAGCCTCATGGAATGGTGCATTCTGCTAAAAGTCAACAGATATTTTTGTGCCAGGCACTTTACCTCCCCAAAATAGTAACTTCTGTCTCCGTTTGGGTGTGAGCACTTCTCCATTTCGGCACAAGGGGGGCTGACAGAGTTCAGGGTGTGTGTGGGAGGCACCAGCAGTGCTGGCTCCCGACCTGCCCAGGACCAGCAGCTTCAGAGGGAGGAAAACCCATCCCTGCCTTGTTATCTGCAGAGATAAAGAGAGGCAGGCTGGCCTGGCCTCTAGTTATCTTTTAAATGCCTTTTAAAAAGACTTCACCTTGAGTAACAAGAACAAAGGAAAATCCAGACTTCAAGGGTTCCAAGGAGTGTTTGGGTGACTACCTGCTTCTCCAAATGGCCACTGGCATTTCCTTGAATTGATGTAAAGTGCCCAAACAAGTGCCCCCTCCCCTCCTGCACACCTAAGGCAGCTCTGCTTGCAGAAACCTTCCTGAACTGGAGCAGGAGGTGTAGCCAGGCAGGGCAACATGTCCCAGCACCATAGCACAGGGTGCTCACCAGGGCATGGAGATCCCAGAGAAAGCTCTTCTGGCAAAGGAAAATTAAGGATTTCTCCTTACACCCATGGCCTCGTTGTGTGCTTTGGCACAGCATTTGATTGCCAAGCTTATCTCCTCTTTGAGGAAGGCTGACACGGCTGAGCTGGAGGAGGAGATCCATGGGCTGGGCCAGGAAGGTTTTGCTCAATCTTGCCAGCCCAAGGTCCCTTCTCACAGGCCCCCTGTCCCCAGCCCCATGGCCTGACTGCCGTGTCTCCTGCCCAGCTGGAAGGACAACCCTGCCATGCCCCAGGGGCTGGTCTACGAGGGGGTGTCCCCGGAGGCTCTGGCGTTCTCGGGGGGCAGCGCGGCGCAGAGCTCGGTGCTGCACGCCTTCGACGAGCTCCTGGGGATCTGCCACAGCCAGGACACGGGTGAGCCACGAGATTTCCCTTTTCCTGAGCAAAGGAGGGGCAGGGGAAGAGCCACAGTGATCCCCATGACTGTGCCAGCTCTGCCAGGCGGGAGGATGTGTGCCCATCTCATCCTTGCAGAGCCTGGCTGAGACCAGGCTCTGCCCAGCTCCAGGGAGGAGGGTTATAAATGTGGCTCTGGCACACAAAAATTTTATATATATATAAAATATGTATATTGTGTATATATAAAATTATATATATTATATATTTTTATATATTATATTTTATATATTATATTTTTAATATATATAATATAATATATATTGTATATATGTATACATATATATGTATATGTATTTTATATATATATAATATAAATGAGCCTCCTCACTGTGATACATTCACAGAAGCACACATTTGGCTTCTTGCACGTCAGCTTTTTGCTGAGGTTCTCTGTGGGCCCAGAGATGAGGGAGCAGAGGGTGCAGGCATCCTGCCAGTGAGAGGCCATTCATAAAGCTTCGCCTTAGTCCAGCCCACAACAGAAATATTTACCAGAAATTAGCAAGACCACTTTACTAGTAAAAAAAAAAACAACAAACCCAACCCAAAAGGCTGGGAGCAGGGCTAAACCCTGCCTTTTAGGGTTAGCACCATCCCTAATGGAGCACTGACCTAATATGGGTTTTCTTTCTCGCTTCATTGGAGGCAGAGCAGAGGAGGCTGTGCAGGCTGTCCCTGCAAACTGTGCCAGCACCACAGCTCCAGGCCAGCTTCTCTCCTAGAGGGTCGGGGCCTTTAATCCACTTACCCACAACTTATTCCTTCCTTTGCTGGTGTCCCGCAGCTGCCTTCCTGCACAGGATGAGGGACTACATGCCCCCGGCGCACAGAGCCTTTGTGGAGCGGATCCGCGGCGCCGTGTCCCTCCGGCAGCACGTGTTGTCCTCGGGGGACGAGCGGCTCCGCCTCGCCTTCAACCGCTGCGTGTCGGCGCTGACGGACTTCAGGTCCTACCACATCACCGTTGTCACCAAGTATATCGCCACGGCGGCCGTCAAAGCCAGGGCCAGGCGGGCAGAGCCGGGCGCCAGGGGGGGAAATCCCCCGGCTGCCCTGGAGGATAAAGGAACCGGCGGCTCGCACATCTTCACCTTCCTCAAGAGCATCAGGGACACCACCAGGGAGGGCATGATCAGTGCCTGACTACCCCGAGGGTTGCCCAGGGTGGGTGCGGGAGGCCGAGGCGTGTCCTTGTCTGTCTGCAACGCACAAGCCAAGACCCAAAACCTCCCATGGGCAGCAGCCTTCCCACCTGTGTGTGTCTGGGGCGTGAGGAACCCCTCGGGGCTGCTGAGAGAGAACTCTGCTGCTGCTGCTGCCTCCCCCACGGGCACACAGCATCCTCCCCTGGCACTGGGATGGGCACAGTGTCCTCCCCTGGTACCGGGATGGGCTCAGCATCCTCCTGTGACACCGGGATGGGCACAGTGTCCTCCTCCCCTGGCACCGGGATGGGCTCAGCATCCTCCTCCTGTGGCACCGGGATGGGCTCAGCATCCTCCCCTGGTACCGGGATGGGCACAGTGAACTCCTCCCCTGGCACTGGGATGGGCTCAGCATCCTCCTGTGACACCAGGATGGGCACAGTGTCCTCCCCTGGTACTGGGATGGGCTCAGCATCCTCCTGTGACACCGGGATGGGCTCAGCATCCTCCTGTGGCACCGGGATGGGCTCAGTGAACTCCTTTGACACCAGGATGGGCACAGTGTCCTCCCCTGGCACTGAATCACCACACCATCCCCGGCCCCCAGGGAAGAGCTGTGTCCCTCCAAGCCCCTCTTCTCCCCCGCTCCACCCCGGGCGTGGGGCCGCAGCTCGGACAGGCACGGGGGGGTCACACGGCCGAATAAAGCAGCGATTCCCCCGTGAGGCCGGGCCCCCCGTGCCCAGCACGACCTGGCAGCGCTCCTCCATCAGCAGGTGGCGGAAGAAAACCGCGTTTGGCTGCGGCCGCTCCCCGAGCACAGGAGCGGAGCGGGGCAGGGATGGGGGGCTGGACACGGGTGGGGTTGAGCGGTGGAGGGCGGAGGGGTTCGGGGGTCAGCGAAGGGTAAAAATAAAGGCAAAGCGGTGTGAGTCTTGTTTTGATGCAGAAAACACCTGGGTCTGTTGGCAAATTTCTCATCCAGGTAGAGCTAAGGCTTGGCTACAGCCCGACTCTGATAGGGGGTGGAGGGCATCCCTTAACATGTTTTGAACAAAAAGAAGAATCCTGGAACGACACGTGTCTTTTAGATAATTAATATTATCTAACTAATATATTAATATCTGGCAAGATTGAGCAAATATAATAATTGTTATCTAAATAATATTAATATATTTAGATAAAATAATAGCACAAAGAGATGCTGAAATATATAAGAAGCCGGCTATAAATATAGTAATAACATTTTATGAATAATGCCTATTATAAAATCAGTGAATTTTCCTCATGTAATCAATATTATCAGCACTATCTTAGGGGGTTAAAATAATACTTTTCTAAACAGTTATTTATTTATGACCTTAAAATGAAACAAGGAAACCGAGCCGCACATCCACAGGGATTAGATTGTCAGCTCTGCAGTGCCCGGGCATCCCCGCCTGCCCCAAACACCCGCGGGAGAAACGCGGAGGGGAAAAAGCAACACAAAAAAACCTCTCTAAAGACCGCATGTAGCAAAAGAGGAGAAAATACCGGAAAAAAAAATAGAGAAAAGGTTTAAAAGGCACAAAGCGCTTCTGGCTCCCACCTCCCGCCGATGCAGGGCCCGGCCCGGCAGAGAGCCCGGGGCTGTTGGAAAGTGAGACCGGGGGGGAATGGGATTGGAATTGTGAGATCTGGGAGGGAATGGGACTGGAATTGTGAGCACTGGGAGGGAATGGGATTGGAATTGTGAGCACTGGGAGGGAATGGGACTGGAATTGTGAGATCTGGGAGGGAATGGGACTGGAATTGTGAGCACTGGGAGGGAATGGGATTGGAATTGTGAGATCTGGAGGGAATGGGACTGGAATTGTGAGCACTGGGAGGGAATGGGATTGGAATTGTGAGATCTGGGAGGGAATGGCATTGGAATTGTGAGATCTGGGAGGGAATGGGACTGGAATTGTGAGGTCTGGGAGGGAATGGGATTGAAATTGTCGGCTCTGGGAGGGAATGGGACTGGAATTGTGAGCACTGGGAGGGAATGGGACTGGAATTGTCGGCTTCGGGAGGGAATGGACTGGAATTGTGAGCACTGTGAGGGAATGGGATTGGAATTGTGAGCTCCGGGAGGGAACGGGATTGGAACTGTGAGCTCCGGGAGGGAGCTGCCGGTGCAGGGCCCGGCCCGGCAGAGCCGCCGGGACTGTGGAGAAGCCCGGGAGGGAATGGATTGGAACCGTGAGCTCCGGGAGGGAATGGACTGGAACTGTGAGCTCCGGGAAGGAGCCGCCGGGGCTGTGGGGAAGCCCGGGAGGGAATGGATTGGAACTGTGAGCTCCGGGAAGGAGCCGCCGAGGCTGTGGAGAAGCCCGGGAGGGAATGGATTGGAACTGTGAGCTCCGGGAAGGAGCCGCCGGGGCTGTGGAGAAGCCCAGGAGGGAATGGACTGGAACTGTGAGCTCCGGGAAGGAGCCGCCGGGGCTGTGGGGAAGGCCGGGCAGGGAACGGCATCGGAACCTTCAACTCTGGGGGGGAGTTGTGTTACAGGAAATGTTGTCCGTATTCCGTATGGAGCTGCGAACCGACCGGTGCCCGGGGGTTTTCTGGAGAATAAAACTCACCGTGGCGGAGC
>JBBMKD010000074.1:2182229-2200729 GCA_037834095.1 Argya squamiceps | reverse complement strand
CCGCCCGCCACCGCCCGCCACCGCGGGCACCCGTGCAGCGGGAGCCGGCCGCCCCGGCGCCGCCTGGGGACACTGTTTCCCGCCGGAACCATTTTGCAGAGGCACATGCCCACGGATCCGGCGTCCCCACGTGGTTCGGGCTGAAAACAGTTTCTAAGTGGATATAACATTTCTTAAATAGTCTTTTCAACACGAAAAACGGAATTAAAAGGTAATTCTTCCATCGTTCGTGGGTAGAGGGAACAGCAACGGCCCTGCAGACACAAGAGATAGTGGCCGAGAGGGGGCGGTTGCAGCTGCGGTCCCTTCAGCAGATTGTCATTTTTTAAACTGATTTCTAATAAAATACCATGTAGGTGGCGATTTTGTTCCTGCCCACATAATATCTTCCCCTGCCCACAAAAAACGCCCCAACTCGTCCCCTTTGGATAGAAAAGGCATTTTTTACCTCTAAGTCTGACTTTGTTTTCTACGCTGTAGGAATAAAGTTCACATTTTCCTTTTATTCCGTTTGCGCCTGTTTACCCCTTTTCTGACCTCTCACTCTGCCCGATACCCCGCGGCGTATACGCGTAGTTACGCGAGTGGGACGCCCCGCGGCGCGAATTATTCACGTCGTATTTAACACGATTTTTTTTGTGATTTTCGAGCTTAATTCGACGCGGTTTGCGTCGTGGTATTGAAACGTCGTATTCTTCAAACGTCGCATTATTCAAACGTCGTATTACTTAAACGTCGTATTAGTCAAACGTCGTATTACTTAAACGTCGTACTACTTAAACATCGTATTACTCAAATGTCGTATTACTTAAGTGTCGTATTATTTCCGTATTTCCATGTCGTATTTCCACGGTTCTTCAGCCCATGCTCCCTTTCTCGCACACAGTCTATTTCCCGGCTCTCGGCGCTTCCCCGCGGCTCTCGGCGCTTCCCCGCCGCGCTCTGCCGTGCTCTCCCACCATTCGGGATCGTGTCTCCCACATCTCTTTTTCTGACCGTACATTCCCCACGGTTCTTGTTTTCCCCAGATCTCTTTGCCCGCAATGCATTTTTCGGTCCCTGCTCCCCCCCCCGCGCTGCTCCTTCCCGGGAGCTGTGCCTGTTTCTGTGCCTGTTTCTATGTTTGTTTCTGTTCCCGTTTCTGTGCTTATTTCTGAGTTTGTTTCTGAGTTTGTTTTTGAATCTGTTTCCGAGTTTGTTTCTGAGCCTGTTTCTGAGTTTGTTTCTGTTTGTTTCTGAGTTTGTTTCTGTTTATTTCTGTACCTGTTTCTGAGTCTGTTTCTGTGTTTGTTTCTGTGTTTGTTTCTGAGTTTGTTTCTGAGTTTGTTTCTGAGTCTGTTTCTGTGCCTGTTTCTGAGTTTGTTCCTGTGCCTGTTCCTGTGCTTGTTTCTGACTTTGTTTCTATCCCCGTGCTCTCCCCGCTCGGCTCCCGCTCCCCGCCCGGGTCTTGTCTTTGTGTGTTTCGTGCCGTCCCGGCTGCAGCCGGAGCCTTTCGCTACTTTGTGTGTTCGCTGTTTGAATTTCGTTTCGCTGCGGGCTGTTGTGACTTTGTGTATTCGGTCTCCCGTCCCGGTTTGGCCTGCCTCCTTCTTCCCTTTTTCCCTTCCTTTTTCCCTCCCGAGATCGCCTGGGCTCATCAGGTATTGGAAAAAGTCAGCTGAGACTCCATTTTCTTCATGCAGGAAAAGCCAATTCTTTATTCACATCACTTATTCAATACAGTTTTCACAGAGCTCGTGAAACACCCATTGACCGGGAGCTTTCTTACTATTTATTTATTGCTCAGAAGGTGATTTGTGTGTCCTTGCTAAGATTCAGGTTGTTTACACTTTTCCTTTATGAGTTCTCACAGAACAAACCTTATTTTTCACACCAATGCACTTATTTTCCAGCCCAAGGGTGGGTTGTTGTGTTTCCAAGACTGTTTTCATACGGGACCCTGCAAATTGTTTAATTGCACTAAGAAGAGCTGACAGGCTAGCTATTAATTAATTTAATAGAGCAGGCCTGATTTTTTGAGGCCTTTATTTTGTCATTCTTCTACCTGTCACAACAGGGGGCAGCACGGGAAAAGTAATTCTGACAAAACCCAGATCCTCCCTGGGTGCTGGGGGCAGAAAAACAGCCACCCCCAGGGCCAGCCCCATGCAGGGGCTCCTCTGGGGCAGCCCCTGAGCTGGGGCAGGATTGGGCTCACCTGGCACCAGCTGGGCTCAGAGGGCAGAACCTTGTGCAGCATTAAAGCTTTTTTTCCTAATGCCAGGTGCCCGTGCTGCCCTTTCCAGCGAGTCAGCACACCCAGATTCCTTGGAACCTTCAGGGAGATGGGGCCATATGGCTCTGTTTTGCCTCCCCAGGTTTTGCTGGCACAGGATTCACACCCAATCATTCTCCTGGTGCAAAAATAGCCCTGGCAGTGCCTCTTCTGCACTGCCAGGAGAGAGTCAAGGTCCTTTGAAATGAGATGTTGTTCCCACAAGGGCAAAAACAAGCTCAGCACCGTGTAGCTTGAATTATTAAACTCTTACTAAAAAGAGCATTTTGTGCTCTTTTTTTGAATATAGCCCCAAAACTGTGGCTTCAGAGAGGACTTCAGTAAACAACCCCCGGGAACGTGTCAGCACCTTTAAATCTTTGCCTGGCAGCACTCCTTCCACTTGATCTTCATTTCTGAATAGCTGCTGCATATTTCATGTAGGAAATATTTCATCCCCATGATTGTCTTGGTCTATTACATTTCAGACCATTTCAGGAAAGCAGCAAGCTTGGAGCAGGGGAGGAATCTCTCCATCTAAATGAGAAACACAGCCAGGACTGGAGGGAGCTGGGGCAGGCTGGCCCTGCAGGGCACTGGGGCTCCTGTGTTACACATTTATGTGCTGTAAATCCCCAAACCCACCCTGGGCAGCAGCGATGGCAGTGCCAGGAGGGGCTACAGGACCCTCAGCAGTGGGGTTTTCTTCCTTCTGCAAAATTCCCTCCACGTGCCACCGGGGTCAGGAGCAGCTCCTTGGGAGCAGGGAGGGTGGATTTGTGTCACCTCAGGAGAGAAAAGGGGAGATGAGAAATCAGAGAGGTGTCAGAGGGCTCTGGAGAGCCGAGGGCTTTCCTGGCAGTGGAGGGAACACTCCCCTTCTTTTGGTGAACGAGGAAGGTGCCTAAGAAACTGCAGAGAAGGAGTCAGCCCCATGCCTGAGTTCACGTTACCAAAGGCTCTGTCACAGCCCAGCTCACAAATAATCAGCTGCAGCTCCTTTAGAAGGGAATTCAGTGAGGATTCTGCCACTCTGGAAGCACCCAGTGAGCCACAGTGAGGCACAGGCCTTTGCTGTGTGCTCTCCTGGCAGGCTGAGACAGCTGCTCCAAGAGAGCTTTGATTTCTCTCTGTTTTCAAACCACAGCTGTCTAGCATTGATCACAAGACACAGACACCCAAGGTCTCAGGTGCATTCTGACTGGAAGCACGTGGCAGTTAAATAATTTATGCCTGTGCCTAAAAATGGCACGATGTGTTTTGAGGATAACCATGTGCTTGGCATCCCTGCTGCATCCCACCAGTGGGAACTGTGCTGCCACAGGCTGAGGCCCCACTCTGTCCTGAAGGGTTTGTTTTGGGGGAGCCCAGAATGTGTGGGGTGAGTCCCACACAGCCACAGCCACCCATCACCTCTCCTGAGCAGCAGTGTCCATCCAGGCTCTGCTGCTCTCTGTCAGACCCCAGCTGGGACATCCTGAGCACAGGAGCAGGCAGGGTTAAGGCCATTTCTGCAGCTCTGTAACAGAATTAATGTTATTTCAGCAAGAGAAAAGCAGCAAAAGAGCAGAATCCCCTCCCTCTTTCAGAGGTGCTGCCCCTCAGACCTCAGCTCTGGGTACATCTCCAGAGAGGCTGGGATGTGCAGCCTGCCCAGGAGCCACATGACTGAGAGTGGGATTTTGCACCCACTCCCTGAGCCCAGCAGTATCTGCTGGGTCAGCTGGCACTGACACCTGCCAGGGAGTGGATGGAAAAACAGCAGAGATGTCACAGCCCTTGTCCACATCCAGAGCAGCAGCTCCAGCCCCAAATTGATGCCACCCAGACAGAAATCTCCCTTATCTCTGGGGCCAGGCCCTGTCCCTGCAGCACTGAGCACATGTTTCCATTGTGGAGCTGCCACTCAGAGCTGCCCAGCAGCCCAACAGCTCTTCCAGGAGTGTCCACCTGACTCCTTGCTTTTGTGTTTGTTAAGCAGAGATTTTCCCCGTGACATCCAGTGGTCAGAGCTGTGTGATGGAGAAGCCTGGTGCACGCCCAGGGTGGCAGGAGGAGGCACACCTGGGCACACCAAACCCCACCAGCCCTGGGACCAACCCACAGGAGGTGGCCAGCCCTGCCTGCCAGGCTCCCTGGGCCGTGCCCAGCCTGTCATCCCACCCACACTCTTGGCTCAGACTTTCCATCCTTCTCAATCACTTTGGCCTCCAGGTCCCTCTTTGCCGTGCCCGTGTCTCACCCAGGTCACCATCCACGGAGACAAATCTGTGCAAAAGTTCCTTTCCTGGTGCTGGGCTGCCAGCCCCCTCCACAGGAATTCCCACAGCCCCCAGGCAGACTCAGCCAAGTGCTTTGCTGCTTTTGTCCCCATGAATATTTGAAATCGAACAGGAATACAAACATTTGGATTCTAGACACTTCCCAATTCCAGCCTTATTTATCATCCTTGGCTCTGCTCCTGGAGCTGGGGCCAGAAGAGGCTCTGAATGATTTAAGGGATTTAACATGCTGTGCATAGATCAATCTCACTCTCCCCTCCAGCCACAGGTTTCCCTTTGTGGTTTGCTGCACACTTATTATATCCATCAATATCTAAGTAATTAAAATCCCCCATTATCTGGGTCCTGGCTCCCTTACAAACTCCTCATAAACTATAAACTCATTCATGATCAACCTCTCTAAAGTGTCTGGGAGTTTGCAGCCCCATCTCAGGGTCCTCAGGCTGTTGTTACATTGTGAAGGTCCCACTGGAGCCAATTCTAGCCTGAGCCATGGCTGCTATTCCTCTCCCTGTGCTCCTGCTCTGTGCCAGGATTGCTCATTTCTATCCCCATCTTTCTCCACTCACTGCTGAGTTTTATCTCAGAGCAAATCCCCAAACTCCTGCTTCCCTTGTGCTGCTGCAGCAAAGCTTTGGACCTGCTGCACTCCTGGCAGCACCCAGGGGCTGCTGGGCTCCCAAATTTTGCCCTGCAGAACCCATTGCTGTACCTTGGGAAGGCAGCAAGTCCCCAGTGCTGTCACAGCTGTGGCCCAAATGTCCCTGCACTGTGATCAGGGACCATCCCAGGGCTTTTCTGGTGGGGACACTTCCTTGTCACCTGGCTGGGCTCTGTTCCTGCACACCTTGGCCACAGCTCTCGAAGCAATTCATTAGTAACAACCAGGTTTGCCTTCTAATCCCCCTTTAACAATAATTCCCTTCACCTTCTTTCTGGTGCTGCACTTGCCCCAGACCTGAGGCCGTGCCTGGAGCTCCGTGTCCCTCTCAGCCTGGCACAAGGAGAGGCTTATCTGTACCTGGGGAAGGGCTCACCTCTGCAGTGACTGCGGGCCAGATATGATTACAGGCCATGAGTCAAGCCAAAAGTGCTAATTACAGCATGGGGGAGGAGAGAGGAGCTGCTAAATTACACCTAATATGGAGAGGGATTGGGGAGCACATTGAGAAGCCACCACTGCTAAGAGGATGGCATAGGGCTGGGAGATGGCAGAGTTTTCATTATCAGATAAAGGATGCCCAGAGGGACCTTTGGGAAGGGGTTTTATTTCCCTAAAATCCCAAAAGCCTGGCCCGTGTTTGTAAAGCCTTGCACTATTACAGCTGTTGGTAAATAAAGAAACCAGAGACCCAAACATTGGCACTAGAATAAAACCAGCTTATTTATGGGGCAAACAAAGGGTGGGAACAAGACACAGGCAGGTCCTGACAAAAGGTCTCACCATTTCTCTGCTGGCCAGGGTGCCCAGCCAGGCTGGGAGCAGCTTTAACCAGTGCCTGCGTGGTGGCACGTCACTGGTGCCACACAGCCCGTGTGCCACGGCCTCCTGAACGCCTGTTTGCCGAGTTAGTCACCACAGCCCACAGCTGCCAGAGCTGGTAAACAAGGGCAAACACAGATACTGATGTGCTGCTGTCCCAGGAGGCACAGTGAGCCCGTGAGGCAATCACTGCCCGGCATCCTCAGAGCTCTAGTCAATCCCATTTCTTAGAAAAGAGGGGAAAAAAAAAGGAAAAGAGACGAGGCACTGCTATTATTGCAGTAAGAGGCTGTGTCATGCTGGGCTCTGCAGCTAAATATATTTGGTGTTTACTGTAAGCAAGGACAGTGGGAAGCCTTCCCAAACGGCACGGGGGCTGCTCCCGCTTTTCTCAGCCATCAATCACGCCTGGCTGGAGCCATTTTTATCCTGACACAAATGGAAAATATTTTCCTGGTTTAATTTCTACTGATCAAAGATACTTCCTCAACAGAGAGGAGCCCCACAGCCCCGGGGGTGGGGTGGGGTGGGGGAAGAAGTCCCCGAGGAAATTATTTGCCTGGGGGGACGTGGGACACAGCTCACGTGCAGGGAGACTGTGATGGGGCACATCAGGACAGCATCCCTGGGAGTCAGGACACAGCCCCACAGCCAGGACACCATCCCACCAGCCCAGGGGCAGTTGGTCAGGTTATTATTCCTTTCTCTTCCCCAAATAATTTACCAAACAAGAAACTTACTGTTCACCACGTGCCTGCCAGACAGCGCTGGGAGCACCTTGACACTTCCCCACGGTGTGTGGATCCCCTTTGCTGCACCAGCATCCTCCTCCGCTGCTGCTGCCGTGATCAGAGAGGCCTGCAGAGGGACAGGGGTTTGGGGTCAGATATCTGTTTACTTTCTCTGTAAGATTTCCCTAAACAGCTTTGGAAACTGCTCCTTCCACAGAGCTCATCGTGGCCGGATCTGACTCAGCTTTCTGCACAGAGGGTCCTGGCCATGACATGAGCTCACTGGCCTCAGCAACTTGACGTCACACTCAGCACTGTTGACTGACAGACCACATCTTTTATTTCTGTTTGTGCCCAGCAGAGTGGTGACAGCAGGGCTCTCCATGTGTCCCCCGACCCTGCAACCCCCTGGCTCCCTCAGACTCACACAGACCCTTGTGATGGCAGATTCTCTCCACAAGGCAGACACAAAGTCAAACCAGATTTACTCCTCCAAGAGCACAAACTGCTGGCTGGGCTTCTGCTTCGACCCTGAACCACTGAGGGCTCAGCGCCACCAGAGCCCAGGCTCACCCTCAGCACTTTGCTGCTCAGCCAGACCCTGCCAGAGGCACTGCAAAGCACTGCTTGTTATACACACAGCATAATTCTCTCCCCTTCCCTCCCCTCCCACACAGAACTAAAATCTACTGGCAGCTATAAATTGGTTCTTTTTTGTCTGAACTGGTGCATAAATAACCCAACAGACAGCCTGAAACCCCCACACACTGACACCTGACAGCGAGTCAAGGGCAGATCTGGAGAACAAAGACAAGGCTCCCATGTAAACAAGGCATCAGTCACTGAGACTGTAACTGTGCTTGTGGGGAAACATCCAGAAGGCATTGCTGCCAGAGTTAAATACATCTGAGACCAGGGGCTGTCAGGAGGCTGCTGCTCGGTGTCGAGGTCACAGCACTTGGGCTGGTGGCTCTGACTGGGGCCAGGGCACGAGGGGAAGCACTCTGTGCTGTCCAGAGCAGCTCTGAGCTCCACAGATGATTCAGGGCTCGTGGGAGCCTGTCTGCTCCAGTTCTGCCCAGCTCAGACCTGTGGCAGGCCACACTGCTCTGGTGCCTGGAACTGCCAGCCTTGCCTGTCCCAGAGATAGGCTTTACAGCCCTGCTGCTGCTCTTTGAGCAGGGCTGACGTGTGCAGCTGATGGCAGCTTTCTGGGGAAAACAACCATCAAAGTTCACTTACCTGCCATAACCCACCAGCCAGCCCTGGGGACAGCCAGAGCCCAGGCACAAACCTGTGGGACACCCACAGAGCAGCTCCCACCCCCTGCAGCAGCAGGGGCACAGCCAGCCCTAGATGAACTGGGGGGGATCTGCAGGAGGGTCTCAGCATGCACAAAGCTCCCCCAAACACCCAGATGCAGCCAGCAGCCCCCAGGCTCAGGCACAGGGATGGGAAGGGGATCACAGAAATTGCTTTTCTAGCAGCTACAAAGAGAAGTTGCTGGGCCACCAGAGACAGTGGCAGGAGCCAAACACCATCTGTTCTGTCCCAGGAACTCTTTTGTTAGTGGAGAGATGAGCTACAAGGCTGACAACTCTGCAGTGCCGAGCCCATCTCCCAGACCATCAGCATGGCACTGACTCCCTGATAAATCTCCACGGATGCAGCTTTGCTGTTTCCCTCCTTCCCTTCCTGTTTTTTTTCTCCCACTGTTACTCAGCTACACATACCCAAACCTCAGCTGCTCCTCTCCAGAACACAGCCAGGTCAGGGGCTCCTCTGCCACGTCCCACTTTGCTTTGACACAAAGTGAAGGAAACTGAAAACTAAATTCTGCTCAAGAAGCCTGTCCCTCCGAGCCTGGCTTAGCTCTTTCAACGTGAATCCAGCGTTTCCCAGCCTGGACCACTTGCACAGAGGCCACCCAGCCTTTCCCTTGTACCTGGCCCCAGACAGACACACGAGTTTAGCCTTTGGTGTCCCCCTGCCTGGCCCAGGATCTTCTCTGCACCTCCACAACCCTCCCCAGGTATCCCGGTCACCCTGAGCACACCGCAGAGCCCCAGGGTACCCCAGTGCTGGCATTGTCACCGGCCTGTGCCACCCCCATCCCCGCTCCCATCCCGCTCCGCCGGCCCCTGACCCGGCGCTGGCTCTGCAGCCCCGGGGGCCCCGGGAGCCACGGGGGCACCGCAGACCCCCAGGAGCCGGAGCAGCACAAAGGCACGTCCTGTCTGCCACCTCTCCTGGCGCAGAGGAAGCGGCTCCAGAGAGATTAGAGCCCCGAGGAGCGGGGCACTGGGGCGCCGGTACGTGTGCTGGGTACACGCGGGCCGGGCGGTGACAATGACCCGGGCCAGCCCTCGGGCCAGCCCCGCGGCAGGATTTCCGTGAGCCCGTCCCCTCGGCAGCAGACAATGAGTGTCTGACAGCTGGAGACGCCTCTGCCTTCGCCCCTCTGCGGCCACGGGTCCTCGGGACCTTCAGGAAGATCAAACAGGAAACTGGGCAGAGAAAGAAAAGGGTTGTTCGTGCTCCAAAGTCCAAACTTTCATTCCTGAGCTGGGAGGAAGATGCTGAAGTCAGGATATTCAAATATTTCCCCTGGGTCCCATGGGAATTTCAGGACGTGGTGAGCGGGGTGGCACGAGCGACAGGCTGGTGGCATCTCAGGGGGCTGGTGCCACCTCGGGAGGCTGGTGCCACCTCGGGGGGACTGGTGCCACCTCGGGGGGACTGGTGCCATCTCACCTGATGGAGTTCCCCACCTAAACTCCTGCCCTGCCCACACCCGTGGGCACTGTTTGCCTGCATGCCCACACACATGGCTTTTCTCTTTGTGATGATGCTCTTGGCTGGCAGCCTGCCACTATATTCCAGGAATGATCTCCCATGGCACGTGGGGAGCACCACAGCCAGAGTTTCTCTTTGCAAGATGGATTTTGGAAGTCTCAAGCACCAAGAGAATGCACCCGTGGCTTCCTCACACAGTGAGCCCTTGCCTCCCCAGAGCCTCCAGTCCCCTGTGGGGCAAACATCCACACCAGATGTGTCCTCAGCTCTGCTTTGCTGCGTGCAGGGCTCCTTCCAAGGGGCTCTGCCTGGTAAAAGTGCCAGAAGTTTCTGTTTCTCTTCTGTTTTTTACCAGACATGATTTACTTACTGTAACTGGCTATCTGTTATGTCCTGCGCTGCATTATTAACTCGGTGATCGTACATTTAGCAGAGAATTTATGAGAAATGAGGAGACATTCATTATCAGTAACACCACAGGCTTTACTCTTATATGGTCTCCCTGCAGGGAGCAATGCTTGGCTCAGCCAGGGCTCACCCAGCTCCAGCCATTGCCTGGGCCAGGGCAGGACAGGGCTGCTCTGCACAGCTCTGGGGCTGCATCCCCCCTCACTTAGGCTGGCCCTTATTTTTTTCCCCTATTAAAATATTTTCTGATGGAATTTAACTGGCTTAACTGTGCAATCATGCCTTCTGTTGTCTGAAAACCAGTATGTTTTTCCTGTTTTCAGGCAGGGAGCTGTGTGAGGTTTGTCTGAGACATACCTGTGCTTCCCAGCAACTGAACTGCAACAGAAATGCCCTTAAAATACCCTCCTTATCCTGAATCTCTGACCTGAGAACAAACATCCCCTCCTTCCTGTACCTCTGAACTGGGGACCAGTACCTGCCCTGTTCTGCATCTCTGACCTGGGAGCACAGGAGGAGTCACAAGGGACACAGATGGCCAAGTTAAACTCTTGGGGTTTGTGAGCAAAGGGTACAGCGTCCTGCCGTGAGATTTGGCCAAGTGTTCCCAGATGTTCTATTAAAGAAACAACAACCACAGGAAAACCCAAGCAACAGCCAAACAAACAGAAATCTCAGGTGGAGTCCCAGAGGCACACAAGGCCCAGTGGAAAGAGGCTGTAGGCAGGTTGGAGCCAGGGCAGGCACTGCCATTTGCACGACCTGGAGGTCTGACAACCTCCCAGGAATTTGGATTCCAAGAGCAACACAATGAAGCAGTTCCTCCCTGACCTCAGAGCCATGCCACAGCTGTCTCTGCAGAGCACTCCATCTCAGAAACCTCTCCACCTCAGCAACCTTTCCCAGCAGACAGTGGCATTTCTGGCTGCTGAGAAGGGCTGAGGTTCCCAGCTGTGAGGGGCCACATTTCCACACCACTTAGGCCAGGGAAGATGGGAAGAGCAGAGATGGCTGGAGGCTCCTGGACATTTCCCATTCTTAGGTTTTCACTGAATGACCTGAAGACAAAGCAAATATCTATCTCTATCTCTATCTTTCTATTATATCTATCTCACAGGTATTACAGGACATTCTGAGTCTCCGTTTCTGAACGTCCCATGCCTGGCTGGGAAGTTCTGGGCAGCACCCGTGGGGGCTGCTGCATCCTCTGATCCCAAACGGGCGTTACAGACCGTGCAGGCTTTGGCAGCAGCGAGTGGAGGGAAAACTATGCAAAACATGCCCCAGGGAACTGCCAGGCATCCCGGATTACCTTCTTTGGAGTGGTTTTGGAGGTTACATTAAGGCAGAGCAAGTTCTCTGCAAGAGTTTGTGGTGCAGGCACTGGCTGCCCCAGCCTCCCTCCACCTCCTGCCCTGGGGCTGACAGCTCCCTGCCCAGCCCGGGGGCTTTCCTGGCAGCACAACCCCGAGCACCCCGAGCCCTTCACACCGGGAGAAGCAGAGCACAATTAGAGATGTGGCTGTGCCTCTCTGCAGACGGTGGGGAAGGGAATTAATCCTCCCATTAACGGGTGAAATGGAGCGTTTGCATCTCACAAAGCAATTACACAATAATAGCAGGAGAACGATGATAGAAATCACATCTTCTCTGAAGTTGCTCTCCAATCCAACACATGAATAATTCCTCCTAGGCAGTACTGGGAAAGCAGCATTAAAAGACCCATATAAACAAAAATTACTGGAAAAAAACAGACGAGGCATGCTTCATCGCCCCGTCAGAGCCAAGCACAACTAAATTTATACAAAGTGGGCAGAGAAGCTCGAAGGGGCAAAGACATTTGTTACTGCTCTGTGCGAGATGAGCTCACAAGGAACGCGTGCTTGATCTTGGCAGCTTCCTGATGTCTTACTCCTAAAGCATCAGCTTTAGTCTCGGTTTCCATGGCAGATACTTTTCTGAGCTTGTATCTTCCACAGATATTGCTAATTTATGCTGTCAGCCACATCTCTGCAAATACCTGCAGAGTGATTATATGTGCAGTGGGAGTGGTGGAAACAAGGCGCACGTGAACCTGCCTCAGCTCCTGTTTTTCACCAGGGGACACAAAAGGGTTTGTTTTCTTCAGCCACAAGGTCTTGGCTGATCTTCTGGCACTGAATTTTGCCCCAAGTACCCGGACACTGTATTATCTGTCCTGTGAAGCAAAGCACTTCCAGCTTCTCATCCAGACACGTGTTCCAGGCAGATTTTCCCCCTAGTGCTCAGGAAGGGTTGGGCAGCACCTGTGGCCCTGCTTCCTTCTGCTCCCCTACCCCATTTCATGTTAGCAGAGCCTGTAAACCATGAGATCTTCCCTAGGCAGAGATGCAGCCACACCAAAAACTGCCCTATTTTCAGGGTGGATTTATCAGCCCTGAAAATGTTGAACCAGCAGCTGATGAATTGGTCTCACCAATTTGGGAAGACCATGGGAAGGTGAGAGGCTGCATGTCTGGCTGGTGGAAGAAGAATCCCAGCGATTTGCAAAGCTGTTGTTTATCTAGTGAAGCACAAGACATCCAGCACGCACAAAAGAAATTGTGAAAAACTTGTAAAAAGTAACTCACACAATGGCAGAACCACAGGAAGCGATGGCATGTGCAAAGCACAAGCTGGAGCAAAGTCCTGGCAGCAGTGGGGAAAGCCATGTCCTGGCAGGGTAAGGTGACTGCAGGGTTCAGGGCTGGTTCAGCACGTGCCCAGCAGCACCAGTGGGTGAGAGCCAATTCCAGGTAGGAAAGTGGCCAGACACTGGAGCAGACCACTCCCTCTCCCAAGGACAGAAACCTGGCAAGTCCTGGCCAGCTGCAAGTTGATCTGAGCTGGGATGGAGCTGGGCTTGCCAGTGATTCTGGGGCCCAGGCTCTGCTCACACTTCACCTGGTGAGCAACAACTCACAGGTAATTCTCTTCTGGGTTCTGAGCCAGCACAAACACCTCCACATGGGCTCCAGGTGTGTTCACCTCGTCACTGGCTCCTGCTGGCTGCTGCAGAGGGGGTATGGCTCAGACATATCCCTTCCCTCTATCCAGACAGATTGAAGCTTTAAAGGGAAAATGGAATAAAAAGCATCTAGGTGATGTTTCTTTGGACCTGTTCCTCAGTGTGGTAATTTCTGCAGCTCTCTGGTAAACAAGGGAAACCCCTGGTCCGAGTGGGATGGGGACAGAGGCTGTTCCTAGAGTCCTTCAGCAAGGGTGAGTAACAGGGTCAGCACCAACAGTAAACAAGCTTCTAGTTTTCCAAACAGAGCCTCTGCAGCATCCGGCTGCTTTAAAACATTAACCAAAATACACTTATCTCTGGCTCCTGGCCTTAACTGACTTTTGAACCCACAGCTATTCTGGGCCACGTTTGGTTGTGCTCAGTAACACCAGGGGTCTAAGCCCAGCAGGAGCACCCCTGGTCAGAGCCCTGTCCAGTGTATTTCAGGTGAGAAGGGACCCAAAGGGGTCACCAAGCCCAGCTCCCTGCTCCTCACAGCAGCCAAAACTAACCCACATGACTAAGAGAGAGTCCTCCCAGCCCAAGGGCTTGTCATTGACCAAGGGTGGTGTGGAGAGCACAGACTCTTTTGGAGCAGAGGTGAGTTTTCTTCCCAGCACTAATGAGCATGAAATTTAAGCAAAAGGACACTGGAGGCAGGAGCAGGGCAGCAAACTGAGTTTTCTTGCTCCCCCTGAGACCATTGCTATGTGCAGCTGGGCAGCTGAGGGTGTAACACCCAGGGAAGTCACCTCAGAGGATGTTATGGATCACCTGCCTTGGGGGCAGCACTCGTAAGTCAGAAACTGCAGCTCTGTGGGCACTAAAGATAAGTTGCATCTGCTGGGAAGCAGCAGAAAGGAACCCTTGCCCAGACAGGAGCAGGTTTGCAGTGTTTGCAGAGCCAAGTTCTTGGCTGCTTGCACAGACTCCAACCTCTTGCTAGCATTGCAACCGTTCTCACCTGGAGTTTTACCTGTTTATGATGTGATACATGGTGCACACAGTACTTTTCACGAGCAGCAAGGACAGGAGTGAAGTTTGGGCTGTGCTGGCTCAGTCCCACAGCGATGGTTGAAGCTGTTCTGTGGTGGGTCAAAAAAAGCCATTTCCGTTGCAGGAGCAGAGGGAACTTTTCATCTCGTCCGCACGACAGGAAAGTTGGCAACTTAAATGTTAAACTTGCCTGTGGCTGTTGGGTGTTGACATCATCGTGATCTCACCCTTGTAACCGGAGCCCTCCAGCTTTTCCTCCAGCCTGCCTTTAAATACCAGTCCTGGAGCCTGCACAGCACCGTTCCTCCAGCTGGAACCCTGGGGCACATAGATGAAAACAAAGACAAGCTCCAGCACTCCAGCCATGTCCACGTCCCTGCGAGTGAGCCCCTCGGTGCACGGCTACCGCTTCGACACGGCCCTGCGCAAGAAAGCCGCGGCCAACATCTTCGAGAGCATCAACGAGGCGTCCCTGCAGAAACTCTTCAAAAACTCCGGGGACAAGAAGGCGGAGGAGAGAGCCAAGATAATCCTCTCCACCGACCAGGACATGGAGGAAAAAACGAGAGCGCTGATGGCACTAAAGCAGAGGAGGAAAGACAAGCTGCTCCAGTTTCTGACATTTCGGAAATACTCCATTAAAGTTCACTGAACTGGCGGACGGAGCGGAGATGGAGAACATTTTGTGACGGGACTGTTTGTGCCCTCCCAGCACACTCAGCATGCCCGGCTGCTCCGGGGGGACCCGGCAGTCCCGGCACCGGCCGCGGGCTGCGAGCTGAACATCGCTGCGGGCGGCAGCACCGGTGCCCACGGCAGCGCCGGTGCGGACACGGGATCCGTGTGATCCGGGATCCGTGTGATCGGTCCCCAGGGCACATCGGTGACCAGGGCACATCGGTGACCAGGGCACATCGGTCCCCAGGGCACATCGGTGACCAGGACAGCCCGGTGACTATGGCACATCGGTCCCCAGGGCACATCGGTCCCCAGGGCACATCGGTGACCAGGGCAGCCCGGTGACCACGGCACATCGGTCCCCAGGACAGCCCGGTGACCAGGGCACATCGCCGCCCGTGCCACATCACTCCCCGTGCCACATCGCTGCCCATGGCACACCGGTGACCGTGGCACACCGGTGACCAGGGCACACGTGTGTGGACAGCGCTCCGGTGGCCGGAGGCTCGCAGAGGAGAGCAGCTCCCAGCGGGACGCAGAGCATCTCCTCCGGGCAGCCGCGGGACCCACCTGGGGAAAACCCACACGCCTGGGTGGGACTCGGGACCCTCTGATGGACTTGGTGCTCACGGACTTGACCCTTTGGTCAAAGGTGCTCTGCCTTTCCAGCCTCGATTCCTTAAAGCCTGAGCGGAGCTGTGGCTGCAGACCGAGCGGCTGCTGCTCACGCTCACTTTGCAGTTGTTAAATGCACCCAAAGCACCCAAAAATGTGGTGCAGGAAGTTCAGCCGTCTGGGAACGCATTTGCTCCAGAGACACTTTGCACAACTGTATCTTTCCTTCCCACGCTCTATGTGTGCAGTAAAAGTCGTTTGCACAGAAGCAATAATAATGACAGATTTCCCCGAATTTACTGTGAATTCCCTAATATTGTGTTCACTTACCACTAACACTAAAAATCTAAATATAATAACTACAGTTCTTCTCTGTGTAGGTTACAGTCGCTATTAGATATTTACTTCGTGGCAACATTTTACGACAATGTTATTATTATATTGACTATAATTTATTGCATACAGTGATGTGAAAACCAATAAATTATGAAGTAAATATAAATTATCTTGTCTGAAATACTCAGTTCTCCTGGGGTGGTGGGGTTAGACTTTTTTTGTCATTTCATAGACACCTGCAGACTACCTGCACCTCTCCCCCATTCCCCAGGTATTTGGCAGGCCATGCTCAGCAGCCCCACCATCCCACCCAGCAGCACCAGCCAAGGCAACCACGTCATCCCCAGAAAGGCCTCCCCAAATTTATCATTAATCAACTCCAATGTCATTTTCCCCCCTATAACACCCTGTGCAATGAGGAAAAAAAGGTGTAGAAAATGTTGTTTTGGGGCCAGGGTGGGCAGCACGGCTCCTCAGCCTTTGACATTTCTGCAGAGCAGAGAAGGAACCTGGGCTTGGCTCCTCATCACCCAACAGAACTAAGTTATGGAGCCTTGGCAGCAGAATTGGGCTGTTTTTCTGCAGGTTGTGCTGTACTATCATGATAAATTATGCTAAAAGTACTTAAAAATAGCAAAGACTGGTTATTTATAAGTCTGTCCTCTAATAACCTGATGGTTTAGATAAAAACATTCCCATGACTCTGCTTAGAGCAACAAAGATAAAGCAGCTTGCAAGAGTGATAGCCCAGCTACAGTTTTTCTGCCTACAGTAAGAACTCCAAATTGCCAATAAGTCAGGGAGACTGGAAATAATCTTTTAAGTCACCTAATAGCAGGGGCAATTATAATTATTTATAGCTGGAGTGGGATGCATGGTGATTTCCCCTCTCAGGAAGACCAGAGAGTAAACGGTTTTGGGATTAACCTCCTTGAAAGAACTTCCAAAGCCTTTTCAGAACTGTCCTTCCTCAGAAAAAAATCTGTCTCAGAGCAGATTCCTCAGAAAAAATCTGTCTCAGAGCAGATTCCTCAGAAAAAATCTGTCTCAGAGCAGGTTTGCTCCAGAGGAAGTTGCCTGTTTTCCAGGATTGCACCCTTTCCAGAGAAGTGTCCCACACTGGCTGCAGCTGCTGCCATTGGTGACACATCCCAAACCATCACACGACCAACTGTGACACAACACAAACCATCCACAGCGACACAAACTGCCTCAAATGGGCTGTTTCCAGCAGGGCCATTCAGTGCCTGCCCACAGCCCAGCTCAGGGCCATGGGGATGCCCCCCAGCTCCTCCTGCTTTGGGGGGTGCTCCCATCAGAGCAGCACCAGTGACCAAACACTCACAGCAGAAGCCCCCAGGGAGCCCCCAAGCCCACCTGCCTCTGGTTACCTGCCAGGACCCGACCAGCCTCCTGCTAAGGATGCTCTGAGAACACCCCCAGGGGTCAGATCAGCTCTTCACCATCCTGCTGCTTCCCTAGCCCTGCTGCTGGGGTTTTCTCCCTGCTCCCCTGGACCACTGAGGTGTCCACAGTGCACCCCCCGTGCCAGGCCAGTGCTGGATTTGGCAGAGCCTTGTCACCCTCTGGGCCCCCCAAAAACCAAACCCAGCTCCCCAGTGCTAGCAGTGACCTGGGCAGCCCGGGGTATCCTTTGCCATCCATCCTTTTATCCTTGAAAAAAGGAAGCAAATCTGGCAGGAGCCATGCTGGTGGCAGACTGAAATCAACAGCCACTGAAGTGGTTGCTGCTGGCATGTCCTAGGGTTGCCCAGACACTCCTGTTCACAGCATTTGCATAACATGATTGATAACATCCGCTGACTTGGGGATTTTATAGTCCCTCTTGTCTCTTTACATTGAAGTTACGAGCCCAAGTGGTATGCCTGATAAATAAAGGCCACTTAGTAAGAAGTTATGTGATTATTAGATATTTACAGTGAAAAAAAAGAGGCAATTTTCCTTACTTGTAGCCTGTCTGCTGCTTTGGCAGGTTTGTGCTCCAGGAACATCTTACAGCGGGCTCAATAAAAACCAGAATGAATTCTCATGGAGCATGAGTTTGACCTACAAATGTCCAACCACCCCAGGGCCCTTGCACACATTGTGCTGCTGCTCTGCTTGTCTCCAGGGCTGCACCTGCAGGGCTCAGAGCACCTGGCCCCACCCCTGGGGATTTGGGGTTTGTGGCAGCCCTTGTGCCAGGGAGGGCACGGCCCAGCCCAGCTCTGCCAGTGAGGGTGCCCAGGCTGTGCAGAGAGGTGTGGGAGGGCAGGTCACCCAGCTGTGCTGTCACCCAGCTGTGCTGTCACCCCTCAGCGCCGTCACCCAGCTGTCTGTCACCCCTCAGTGCTGTCACCCCTCAGTGCTGTCACCCCTCAGTGCCGTCACCCCTCAGTGTTGTCACCCCTCAGTGCCGTCACCCCTCAGTGCCGTCACCCCTCAAGGCTATCTGCTACCCCTCAGTGCCATCATCCCTCAGTGCCGTCACCCAGCTGTCTGTCACCCCTCAGGGCTGTCACCCCACAGGGCCATCACCCCTCAGTGCTCTCTGTCACCCCTCAGTGCCATCACCCCGCTGTCTGTCACCCCTCAGTGCCATCACCCCTCAATGCTGTCACCCAGCTGTCTGTCATCCCTCAGTGCTGTCTGTCACCCCTCAGGGCCATCACCCCTCAGGGCTGTCACCCTTCAGTGCTGTCACCCCTCAGTGCTTGCTGTCACCCCTCAGTGCCATCATCCCTCAGGGCTGCCTGTCAACTCCCAAGTGCCGTCTGTCACCTCCCCAGTGCCGTCACCCCTCAGGGCTGTCTGCTACCCCTCAGTGCTCTCTGTCACCCCTCAGTGCTCTCTGTCACCCCTCAGTGTCATCTGTCACCCCTCAGTGTCATCT
>JBBMKD010000074.1:2157788-2173365 GCA_037834095.1 Argya squamiceps | reverse complement strand
GGCTGCCAGGCTCTAAAGGGGGCTGCCAGGCTCTAAAGGGGGCTGCCAGGCTCTAAAGGGGGCTGCCAGGCTCTAAAAGGGGCTGCCAGGCTCTAAAAGGGGCTGCCAGTCCACACACGGCTGCCTTCAGGGAGCAATTTTTGAGCTCTGATAGGTGGAATCGCAAACAGGAAAGTGCTGAGCCAGCTGGGAACAAGCTGTTCGCCTGCCCCTGAGTGTATCTCTCCCAGCAATGTTTTAATCCCAGCTCAAACTGCCAAGAAAAAGGAGCTCCTTGATCAGCAAAGCCGTGAGGAAGGGCAGCTCCTGTTCCTGCCTGCTGTGGCAGGGTGTCCCTGTGCTATCTCTGCACCATCTCTGGCCTCCACCCTTCCTTCTTCCCCTGCAGCCCTCATGCTCGTGGCCACGCTTGTGCCAGCTGTGCAAAAATCCCTTCCCGTGCCCTCACAAAGGCCAGCACACACCAAATCTGCCACATCTGCTGCAGCTCTTGGTCTCCCCAGGAAGAGGGGCTGCTTTGGTGGACCACTGAATGTCCCACAAGAGAGGCATTTTCCTGATTTCTGCTCTTCCAGAAAACTTGGCCTTCAAGCATTCCAGTGCATTCCAGACAGAGGGTTGGTCTCCCCCAACCGTGCTTTGCCATTTCTCTGATGTTTCCATTATCCCCTCTGCAGCACCCAGCAAATTCTGCCTTGTACCAAAAGCCATTTCTGTCAAATTGAGTTAAAAGGAAGTACTGAAAAACTAAAAACTCTGTATCTAATCCTGCCACCTGGAAAATCAGCAGAGAAATATAATTTTGTGGTCTTTCAAATTAAATCAGATTCTGGGCACTCTGCTGTTGGATTTATCCAAAGCTGAGTGGAACAGCTCTGCTCAACCAAGACTAGGTTTGGGCATGTTCAGTTCATGGCAGAGCAGTTCCAGTTCAGAGATGCTGCTTTTAATTGTATCCTCACGCTATTTTAAATTTCCATAATTTGCCTCAGCCAGTCTCCATTAACGAGCTCTCAGCAGGAGAGGGCCTTTAACGGCAGAGCAGCCCATGCTGCCACAGAGAGGAGGTCGGGGACCTGCAGGGGGGTCACAAAGTCTGTATTTTGTGCAGCTTTTCCCTCCCCCGGAGCCCGCAGCTCCCACCAGGGCTGAGCCCACCGTGGATGCAGCTCCCACCCAGCTCCAGCCTGGGGCTCCCCCCGCAGGAGCAGCTCTGCCCCCGGCACTGCTCGGGTTTCCACTCCTGCTCTTGCTGGTTTTGCTGGGTGCTCTGGACTCTCTCCTGGCTGCTGCTCTCCTGTCTGGCCATGCCCAGGAGCAGTCACTCCCACCTGGCTTTGATGTTCTGTATTAAACTGACCTGCACATGATTTGGTGTCTCCCTATTCTCCTTTCAGCATATCAAGTAGAACCACAAGTCTCTCTGTACTTTGCTTTATTCTATTTTTTTCCCTACCTGCTTTTCACAGGCCAGAATGTCACATCTGATCTTCCCTCATTTTGCTACAGCTTTTCTGGGGAAGCTTAGACCAGTTCATTGGAAGTAGCAAGAGCTACTGAAAGTGTGATGGTGCTGAGCCCTCACCCAGGGCTCCTCCCTGGAGCCTCAATCTTTGAAGTCAGAACTGTTTGGGAGCTCGAGGTCCATCCAGCACCTGGCTCCTGTCACCACAGACCCATGTGCTACCACCCCAGTGAGCCCGAGTGCTCTCCAGTGAACTGCTGCTGTTCCTGAAGGAATTACAGCCTGGAATTCAGTAATTATGGGCTGGATTCATGTCCTCCTTAACTAGCTTTCTCTGCAGAGAAATAACAAAGCTGGGTGAAGGAAGCTTACCTGTGGCTGCTGAGATTTCAACGTGAGACTTTTCAAGCTTTACATTTAACGAGGTAAAGGATGATGAAATGTTTCTCCTCTTTTCCTGGCCTTGGAAGGAGAAGGGCTGCTCACATTCCACCAGGGCTCCGGCTGTGCTGACCTCTGCAGGCAGCGAAGCGAGGCTACAAAGTTGACATCAATGACAACGGCTATTTTTATAGACAAACAGGAATGACATCCTTTTCATTTCTTCAAATGAAAAACCCCAAACATGACATCCTTTTCATTTCTTCAAATGAAAAACCCCAAACAAGCAAGGGTAAACATGAACAAGGTCGTTCATTCTGAGAAGCTTTTCTGGGATCAAGAGACGTGATCGTGCACAATATGGTGTTTTGGTTTGGTTTCTCTCTTGTTTTCCTAATTTACAATGTGTTTTAGCATCTCTGAAAAACATCCCCTCAGGCTGCCAATGGCAACAGGACCTGCAGTGGTGATTTAACACGAGAGAATATGTTCTCTTACCCCATTTTCTCACACTCTTCCCTTTTTGCTGTGATGTCATTAAACCCCTTAAAAGCAGGTGCAGAGGCTGGATCTCCATCCTCTCCCTCTGGTGGTGGCCGCGGAGTTGTCCTGTCACAGCCCAGGGCTGTCCCTCTGCAGCATCTGCCTCTTCTGGCACCTCGCAGAGATCCAGCGTGTCCTGGGCACCCACCGGGCTGCGAGTGCTGCGGGGAGCTGGCCCTGCCGAGGAGGAGGAGGACAAGGATGAGGGGAAGCATTCCCATCTCCCCGGGAAGCATTGCACGAGTCCCGTGCTCACCTGAAGGCGTTTTGCATTTGAGGACAGTGACATTGGCTGGGTCAGGCTGCACGTGGCACTGTGGGCACGCTGATGCCACCCCAGTGGACACTCACTGCTGCTCTAGAGGTTGAACAACCATCAGCATAACGAGCCTGAAGCCAAGGCTGTGGAAAAGCCAGCAACAATTCCTGCCAAGCAGCACAGCTGTACGGGCACCAGGGAGCAGAGCTGCTGGGAGAGCAGCAGGGCTCAAATGGACCACGGTAGGCGGGGAAGGAGAAGCTGAAAGCTGCTCCTTTGACCCAAATCTGGCACTTTTCCATGTGCAGGGAAGGCAGTTTGCACTGCTGGTCCAGAAGAAGATTAATTTATTGCTCTGCTCTGGGCAGGTGTTGATGGATTGTTTGTGGAGCTGCAGAATTTCCCCAGACCTGAGATGAAATCAAATCTCCAGGAAATGTTTCACTCCTGATACGCAGGGCTATCTAGAAAAGGCAGGAGTGTGGCTTTGCCTGCAATCATCTGTGGCAGTTTGTTTCCCCTAAAGAGACTCGGGAGTGCAGAGAGAGGCCTTTTCAAGGATCCAAAGGAGAGGGCAGGAGCTGAGCTCTCTCCATGGCATTGTGTGTGGTTACTGGCAGGAGGGAAGGAGGCAATGCAGGCACAAAGACTCAGAGAGGTTCCAGGAAGTTATCCAAAGCCAGCAGACAAACCCATCCCTGGGGAACTGCCACCCCTGGGGGCAGGACTGGGGCCACCCACCAACCTGCCCCTGCTGGGCACATTCCCCTGGGCTGGGGCAGGGACCCAGAGAGGAGCAGCAGTCTCTGCCTCCAGGGAGCACAGCAGGAGGAGCAGCTCCATCCATGACCTGCTTTTCATTTTCCCCATCCCTCTGCCATCCCCATGGGCACACAGCTGGGCACTGGGCAGGGTGAGTGCCCAGAGCAGCTCTTGGCAAGATCAATCTCATCTGTCTTTAACTCCACGGTTTGAAAGCCAGACTCCACAACGTTGCCACTTGGAGAATTTCTTACATGTCATCTAGTTTTAGTGCTATTCTATTTCATTTGCTACTTTACCTTAATAATTTCTTTAGCACTCATTCAGTTTGCATTTCTCTCTCTCTTCATTTTCATCTGATATTTTATTTTTCCAATAAACTAAGTAATTTAATGGCCTTAATCCCAAATCTCCTATTTAGAGCATGGATGTGGAGGCTGCAGAAAGAAGTCCCAATTTAAATCTGTCAGTCAAACATAACTTAATCTATCATCTGCTTTATATCTAAAACTGCTGCATGGGAAGGAAACCATGACTGAGATTCAGTTTAATGTTAAAATATCCAGCTTTACACCTTTCTAATGCTTGCTCTTCTTATGCACAGGCTGCTAAAAAATGGGAAAGTTCTACAGGTCCTGACAACACAAAGTCACAACAGTTTAAACCCAGAGGTGATTGCAGAGATTTTGAAGGGCCCAAGGCCACAGCCCTGGTGCCATCACCCTGGCACGGGCACTGCTGTGCAGCTGTGATCCTTTTTTCTGTTGTTTTTCTATTTCTGGACCTCTAAAAGAAGTCAAGGGAATTAAAGATACTGAAGATAACTGTTTCTCTTTGTTACCTCTCCCACCAGCTGTCAGACAGTCTGCAGCTCTCCCAGGGGCTGTGGCTCAGGGCTGAAGCACAGTCAGGGTTGGGTTGGGCAGAGCTGAGGAGCTCTGGAGTGAGGGAGTTTGAACAGGGAATTTCCTCCCTGCTCTTTCTGTGGCTCCATCTCCCCTGCTGGCTCTGTGGTGGACAACGTTCACCTGCAATGATCAGCCCCAGGACGTGCAGCCCCTGCAGACGCCCAGGAGCACAGCAGAAAGGCACCTCGCTCACCACAACTGCAGCAGGTAATTAATCACCCGCCCTGCTCGGGGCCAGCACTATCAGGCAGAAGCAGAAAATGTTCAACAAGACTGGCAGCACGAGGAAAGAGCTCCTGAAATCAATCATGTGAGACAGCAGCTAATTACCAGCCATCATTCCTTCCCAGTCCTGCTCCCCTGTCCTGGGTGCTGCAGACATGGAAAGGGTTTTTTTTCAGTGGCTTGAGCCCCTTGGCTCGACAGGCTGCTGTGTGTTTCCACATGGCCAAGGCACATCTGCTTTGGCACTTGACTCTGATTTACATTGCCTCCATTTCACTGGGATCAGGACCTGTACAAACAAACCCTTGTGTCTTCTTCCAGGGCTGGGATCAGAGGCTGGGGGGCAGCTCGTGGTGTGAGCACTCACTGTCCTGAATCTTCCAGCACTAAACCACTGTGCTCCCACAGCATAACGGGCTGTGTTAGTTAGATGCCATTCTTCATGCATCATTGAGGGACTTCCATCCAAATTTCACCACCAGCTGGATGCTGAGTGGTGCCTGGGGGTCCCTGCACCTGCAGAGCCGTGCAGGGCACGTTCACAAAGACACTGCAGGTGCCAGAGCTCCAGAGCCTCACAACTGGGGACGTGTCACACACCTCTGCTCATCTGGGTGTGCCTTGGGGTTAATCTGCAACACTGAACCAAGTGATTTCTCCTCTTGGAAGTTCTCCTGGGCTGTTTGTTTATTTGTGTCTTGTCCATCACTGATGGTTCTGTGGCAGAAGCTCAGCCCCAGCTCTGCCAAAGCCCAGAGAAATCACTGCAATTCTGCCCTGAGCTGGAGCATCCAAAAGCTGCCACTGGCAATATATTCAGGGCTGCAGCAAACAGCCTGACAGCTGGGTGCAGCAACCATTTAGCAGATAACCACATTTTATTCTGACCCTTATTTCATCCTGCAGCAATTAGCCAGGAAAAAAGGGCCTCATCACAACTGTCATTTTAGCCTCGTGCTCCAGCATGTTTAGGGAGGCAGAACCCAGACAAACCTTCTGGATCCTGAGTAAAAACACCATTGGTGTCTGCTAGTTCACATCAGATTTCACAAGTACAGCATGAGGGAAAAGTTACTGCTGGCTTTGGCCGCCTTAGAGGATGGTTTTGAACAAATCTGAAGCAATCCAGTGAGCCCTGTGAGGAGGCAGCTGCACTCTTGGCAGTGCAGTGCAGCCACCCAGCCCTGGGGATGAGCCCCCCAGCAGCACACAGACATTTATTGTGTGTTAGGTCCTTCCCTTTGCTCCACCTTCAATTAAAAACATAAATTTGATGTCCAATATTCTAGTTTTCTGAAATGATATCTTCCCCATAAATATCTTCTCAATAGTCCCAACCCCAAGCCCAGCTCTAATAAAAGTGCTCTTTATGGTTATTAGACAAGTGAGATGTCCCCAGACTGAACAATTACCTTCAAATATCTGTCCAGAACTGGCTGGGAGTGGAAATCAGCTTCTTCCTCCCCAGGTACAAATCCATAATGAGGATTTATTTCTGAGGCAGTGGAAGTGAGGTAATCCCTCTCCTTCCTGAGGTGAGATAAGGAGAAAGAAAGAAAAAAAAAAGAAAAAGAAATAGCACAAGTTAATAGCAAAGCATCTGAAAAAGCAAATGATTTGCAGGAGGTAGGGGCAGGAGGTCAATGGCATGGAACAGCTTTGAGTAATAAGGGAGAAATGATGGATTTGCCTGATGCTGACCCGTGTGGGCTGGCACAGGCTGGGGCCCTTCCCTGTGCCCCTGCTCAGGGCTCCTGCAGCACCTGGGGGCACACAGCCAGCACTGTCAGTCCCTCAGTCATTCCTGATTGCTCCAACAGCCACCAAAAAGAAATCAAATCCTGGAATCACCTGAGGAAGCACTGAGGAGCCATGTGCTGCTCCTGGCAGCTGACAGACAAATGCTCAGGACAGACAGACAGACACCCCTGGGCTGGGGTGAGCTGGGGTTACTCTGGCACAGGATAAATCTGCATCTGTGGGGATGGCCCTTTTCTGCCTGTTTTGTTTCAGCAAATTCTTTACTATAATAACCCAATTTCTGCAAAGAACATAAAATTCCCATGAAATGAAGCAGATGAGGAGAAATTGTATCATTGCAGAAAACAAATTGACTCCCAGTCTCTGCCTCAGCAAAGCCACAGCAGATCTGTATTGCCCCATGCAGGTGTAGTGACCTGAGAAACTGTGCAAATTATGATAAAGGTGTGTATTTATGGAGGAAAACCACCTTGGCTCTCTCCTGGGATTCACACTCCAGGTTTGCTCTTGGCTTTGCTCTCTGCCAAGCCCCAGCAGCTCAGAAGCAGAATCTGTTGATGCTACAGAAAGCAAAGTCCTGCAGAGCAGTCAATGGGAAATAATGGATATCAATTACACAGCTGGAAGTGCCGAATGGATCAGGTTTTATAACTCTTTACTCTCGTGGGCTTCTTAATAAAACCATTGGGAGAGATGGCATATCCTTTATAGCAATATGTTTCAATGTTTTATTTCCTATGGAGGAGCCACTGGCCACTTTACAAAGTGCTCCTTGGAGTCTCCCACAGCCTCATGAAGGAACCAAAATTGGTGTGAGATGAACCATGGGCTCTTTGTTCTCTGATGCAGGGACCAGTTTGCCATGAGATTCAGATATTGCTGCTGGAAATCAGATGGATTCCTTACCTTCTGCTTCAGTCCTGTTTGGAACACAGGGACAGCTTGTGAAGAATGTGGGAGCCTTACAGTGAGGTGCTCAAAGCTCAGGTCACCTAGAAAAAAATCACACATTGAGGAGAACCTACATTATTGTGGCAGTCAGAAAACAGCATCAGTCTGAGGGGGTGTGAGATTTTCCAGCCCTGCAAGTTCAGGGAAAGAGCAGACAAATCACTCAAATGAAGGTAAAAAATCATATTGAACAGGGGTACAAAACTCCCTCATTTTTATCTATCACTTGCAGTCTTTTATCTGCATTTTCATTTAACCAGCACTAGAAGCAGAAATGCAGCCTTTTTCCATGGCACCTTCCCTATGGTAAATCTAATTAAACAGCCATTAAAATGTGTCTTAGCTCGATTGTATCAAGGTGACCTGGAGCTCCTGCTAAATGTTAGCAGCAGCATTCCCCACAAACTGGCATCCAAGAGGGAACAGGCAGTACTGTTTCTCCTGATGTGGCCTTTAGATGAATGTGGTTATTAAAGTGCTTTGTGTACAACAGATTTCCAAATAAATGAGTCTAATTTTCTGGCAGCTGAAGCACTCTGTGTGCCCCTCCAGTGCTCCCAGCCAAGGCTGGCATCCCAGTGAGCATCCTGGCTGGACTCTGGCTCTGCAGCACTCCGAGCAGGATGCCAGCAGCCATGGGGGCTGGCACACGTGCACAGAAATGCACAGGCAGCATCACTAAAACCTGCCCAGAGCAAAAGTGCTAAAAATGTCAGAAGGGAGAGAAGAGAGGGCAGAGCCTTACCTGCACCAGCCCCAGCAGCTTCCACCTCTGTGGGAGGACCCTCCACCTGCAGACAACAAGGTTGATTGTTTCCTAGCCCAAGTAAACACCTGGCTAGGAGTTTAAATATCTTTAAATCCCTAAGTCTCAATTCAGACTAAAATCTGGAAACATTGCCTTGATTTACACTGGCCTGACCTGCAGTGTCAGGACCACACACAGTTCATATTCATGATGCAAAACTCTGTGGACCAAATTCCACCTCTCTCCTCACAACTAGACCTGCTAATGCCCAACAAAGAAATATCTGTTTTATAACAATTTATCATGCTCAGGTTAATGAGAGCAAGATGCTAATGATGAGACTGAAAACTGAGAACAGTGTCTGTTGATTACTGCAGGTTTTTGTCATGCACCCTAAGAAGAATCATTATGCTAAAGAAAATGTTCACCAGGTACTAAATCAGACAGATCTGCAGAGAAAAAATGACTTCCTTTAGTTGTTACCTTATGTTTGACTCCACAAATTTATTCCTTTAACTGCAGCTACAGTTAAAAATAGGAAATATCCCACCAAGCTGCAAACTAGCTGAACAGGTGGGAAATGTCTCACTTCCCCCTTGCACATGTCAGCAGCCACAGTTTGGGCTACACGAGTGTAGGAATCTCCCCCCACGCTGTGTGCAGGGGCTTGGAGGAGCTGGAGACACAGGAGTGATGAATTCCCAGGTGCAGTGACAAAGGAGTGAACTTTAAATAAGTTGAAAACCAAAATAGAGCAAGGGGAGATGGAGGCAGGCAGTGGCACAGAGCTCTTGCTCCCCAGGTGTTGGCAGCCCTGGGAAGGCACAGAGCCTCTGTGTGCAGCCCACACAGCAAGGTCTGCTGGGGGCACCTGGGCAGGGGTCACATTTTAAACCCTGCCTCAGCCCAGGGGATGACAAACATGCTTCAACAGATGACAACGTGCTCCAAAGCTCATCCTGATTTGGGAGCAGCTTTCCACAGTCAGTGTGAGCCTTTGGAGAATCCTGGCCAATGCCCTTCCCAATGTCACCCTGACTCCAGAGGATTAACTGACATCCAGCATTGCTGGGGCAGAGCTGGGGCTTCTGGCTGATGAGAGCAGCTCACAGGTTTGCTTCTAGCAACAGCACCATGTGCCTGTGGCACTGAGTCTCATCTGGGCAACTTTTAAAATTCTGCTTTTATTTTCAGATCTTTGTTGTTCTGCCTTGGTTTGCATTTGAATTTCTGATTAAAACATGGTTTTTTTATGAATCCTTCAGCTATTATGATACATCTCTGCCGACTAGGGAAGGCACAATAAAACTAATTAAATGCCACCCAGGAACTTTACTCTGCCATTTACAGAAACACATTAAACTATGAGGAATGGCTCTTTCAGAACCACTGCAAAGGCTGCACAACCAGCTGAATTTTCCCATGATGGACAGCCTGGTACCAGTGCAATTAGGAGGGAGCAGAGGGAGCAGGCTCGTGGCCAGCACAGCATGGCACCCTGCTTGGCAGGTGGGAGAGGACATGGATCTGCAAGGGCTGGTTTTGAGCAAAGGTGCAGGGAGGGAAAGGGATGATGTGCACAGCAGAGAAAGGGGTGAGGTACACAAGGAAAGGGGATGAGGTACGTGAGGAAAGGGGTGCTGTACCCAGCAGGAAATGGGGTGCTGTACCCAGCAGGAAAAGGGGTGATGTACCCAGCAGAGAAAGGGGTGATGTACATGAGGAAAGGGGTGCTGTACCCAGCAGGAAAAGGGGTGCTGTACCCAGCAGGAAAAGGGGTGATGTACACGAGGAGAGGGGTGCTGTACACGAGGAAAGGGGTGATGTACACGAGGAAAGGGGTGCTGCACACAGCCCAGGGTCACCACCTGCTCAGCTCCAGCACAGGGCACACACGGTGTGGGGTTCACAGCCTGTCCCTGCAGGGTGACAGCCCCATGCTAAGCTGGGCACAGCACTGCTCTACCCACCCCTTCACCTGGGGCAGAGCATGTCCCAGGCTGCTCCCACCAAACCCCTTTGTCACTGCCACCAGGAACACTGAGAGGAAGAAGAGCAAAGGCAAGAGAAGGGCTGACATGGAGGATGGATCACACTTGGAAGGGACAGGGGATATAAAGGAGCAGCTCTGTGCAGAAATCTACTGTCACAGGGGGTAATGAATTAAATGAAGTGGAAAGCATGGCATGAACGGGAGATTTGCTGTAGTGACTAATGTAATTAACCTCTATTGAAATAATTAAGCCTCCTAATTTGTGCTGCATGAGCAGTGCAACAGCAAGGGCAGGTGTGGGCAGCCCCCACCACGCCGAGGGGCTTGGGATCTCCTCTGCTCCGTGGAGCTGCTTGGCTTAGCTGCAAATAAACCCCACAGGTTTAGGAAGAAAAAGTTGTGATCACAAATATCCCCCAAACTGCTACGGCCCATTCCTCTTGGACTCGACCTGCCTCCTCATAAACTGTGACATTTTTTCTTCCTTCAGCACAGGATTGCTTTATGCCAGTCAGAGAAGCAGGGTTTGTTGTCTCTAGTTATTAATTTACTTTTATTGACTGCAGTGCCTTTCCTGGTTTTATTACCCAATAGCTCACACCAGCCTAACAGCTTTTCTTTTAGGTTACACATAAACGTTTGACTTTCCCAAGTGAGCACCAAGGAGAGGCAAAACCACTGCAGCTCCTGCTGGGGGCATCTGCTGCTCTGGCCCCTGCCAACCCCAGGGACACCTTCCACCAGACCATGTCTCTCACAGCCCCATCCAACCAGCAAAAACGCTGATCCCTTTTTCCCCCTTTTCACTGCTCAAGGCATATGATGAAAAAGCACAAGATTTAGATTGATTTTTTTTTTTGCTGTCCTAAAAATATGCTCTGAAACCCTTCCATTGTCCATGTGCTGCTCCCTGTGATAAGGCACATTTTCCCTCTATAGCAATTATTTTGAACACCACTATTAGGCTGGCTGTGAAAACCCCAGAGCACCAGAGAAGGTTCTGGGGATATTAAAGCACCAGGTTCCCTGCTGCTGATGGACACGTCCCGCTGCAGCCGGGACAGCAGGGAGCTGCACAGATTGTTTGGGGTTTTTTTGAGAAAACAGACAGCTGAAATGAGTCCTCCACTCAAACAACTATTTGTGCTAAAGCTAAAAAAAATAAAAATAAAAGTAGCTCTGGTGCTTAGCTGGCATTGAAGCCCGACAGAAGAAATTCCCTGCTTTGCTGGAGCTGTCAGGAATGGTCAATGCAAGGTGATGGCTCAGAGGGGCAGCTCAGCAGGGACAAGGTGCCTGGGAGCTCTGTCCCACTGCCCAGCACATTGAGGGAGGTGCAGCACCCAGCTGGGAGCAGCAGCTCTGGGGCAGAGGATTAGCAGTGGGCCAGGGGCAGAGCAGGCTCTGGTGATGGCCCAGTGGTGTGTGGGGCTGTGCCAAGGCTGGGTGACCATCGGGCTGCTGCCAAATTAACAAGAGGCAGCATCAATCCTAATTCACTGCATCCCTGTCAGCAGGGCTGAGTGACACACTGCCCTTTAAATTTGATTAAAGCTATTTCACTGCTGAAGATAATTGGGGGACGTGCCATCAGTCTTACAGCAAGTACAGCATGTATTTTGTCTTTCAGTCATATTTACTTTAACTTCACAAAAGGATTAAATGAAGTTTACAGTGATATGCAACTGTTGTCAGAAGGTGAGAATTCAACTGAGAAAGAGAAAAAAAAAACCCCACAAATAGGAAAAAAATAGCTCAGCAGTGTCTTATCCTCCCTTTCTCACTCAGCTCTAGATGATTTTCCCAATCCTGCTCAAGACCACAGAGGAATTCCTTAGAAGAAGTTCAGGAGAAATACCCCCAGAAGTGCCCTGGCCCGTGTGTAGGAAGCAGAGGGGGCACAGGGGGGCACAGGGCACTGCTCCCCCAGGCTGACACAACCCCCCTGCCCACCCCACTGTGGTGCAGGAGCTGACAGGGCCCAGGTGGGCTCCTCTGTGTCTCAGGGCTCCTTGCACATTCCTGGCTACTAACACTCACTGGGAGTGAGGTGCAGCTTGTGGGAGAAAACCTCTCCTGTGCAGGAGATGCTCACCTTTGGGACAGCCATCCACTGCTCAGTTGTGCAGGCAGCATCTTCCCCCACCTCTTCTTGCTTCTTTTTTTTCTGATCCTGAAGCTGGGACGACTCATTTCCATCAGGCAGTCTGTGTTTCAGCAGGTGAAGGAGCAGAGCAGAGAGATCCAGGTACAGCAAAGCACTGGCCAGCAGCTCTTGGCCCTGCACCTCCAGCAGCTGCTGAAGGACAAGGCAGGACCATGAGGAATTCCTGGTGGGTGCCAAGCCCAGCATCTCCATCTGCTGCCATTCAAAGCCCAGGACAATCACTGATCGTGATCAGTAATTTGTGCTGCAGCACAAGGTGTGAGGAATTGTCCTTCAGTCCTCCAGACTAACAGGAACAGCATCTCTCCTGGAAATCCACCTTTGGATGCTTCTCCAGAGCCCTCAGCTCTGCTCCCAAAAGAGGCAAAGCTGAAGATGTTAAAGGTTTGTTCATTTGTTTGGGGGTTCATTCCTCTGGAAGATTGGCAGGCTCCCACAGGGTGTTTATATGAATCCATTGAGTCTCTACATTTAATTACACTTGACTGAGAGCATTAACACAGCCATGAATTTTTAAAAGCTATCAGTTTTATTCTGTTTGACTCCAAACCTGACAATGTGAGTTGCTTTCCAGCACATCCTTTCCTCCAAGCCCTTTTCCCAGGTGTCTGCAGCTTCTGAACCTGAGGAGACACCCCCCACCACCCCCCTCCAGCAAAGCTACACCACCAGCAGGAAAACACCAGCTCCAGCCCACAGGCCCTGAGGGGGATAATGCATGTGCTCTGAGTCATGGCAGGAAAGGCTAATTATGAGGGAAGAAACACATTAACAAGACTGAAGTGGATGAAAGATGAGCCCCTTGCGCTGGGTCAGCAGCACTTCCCTCTCTAATCCACTGGCTCCATTAGAAATGGCCTTTATTCAGAAATAGATGGATTTATTTCCCAGCTGCTGATGCAGAGCATGAGACAACACCCAACTCCCCCCAGAGAGCCCAGAGCACCTGCACACCCAGAGTACCCCAGAGACAAGCACCCACCTACCACAAAAACACAGAAGATTGGCTTAAAACCAAGTTTAGAGCAGGGTCTCACCAATTTGTGTCCCAGCCAAGCCCCTGGACAAGGATGCTGGAGATATTTAACCAACTTGGTGGTGCCTGTATAATTTGCTGCTCTGGCTCACTCACACCTATCATTTTCCTGCAGTTTGTTACCAGTAAGCATTCACATTTTTCCTTTCTGTAAGGGCAAAGCAGAGTGTTCCTCATGTTTTGATTCCCTTCACAAACACTTCAGGCATTTACTGAATACAAACCTGAATAAATAGGTGCCACCAAAAGCTGCAGAGCAGCATTTCCCAGGGAACAACGTGCAGGTGCTGCCACATTTGGAGCAGTCGTGCAGCATTAAACTCCATCAATGGCATAGAAATAATGAAGCTTTAGTCATTAAACCAATGCACAATCAGAGATGTGAGTCCCAGTTCCCACCCCGGGACATTTCTGCCTGCACAGACCATCCTCACACAACACTTGACAGTGGGTTTCTGCCAGAACTTGTGCTGACCCTGCAAGGTCTGGGCTCTCAACAGGAGTCACAGCACATCAGCTCACTCCTCCACAGAGTCTTTCTGCTATAAGACACAACAGGATGGAACTGACAAGATTCCACTGCCTCTGACCAGCTTTTTTTTTGTTGTTGTTTAAGATTTTTTTTAAATATCCTCCTACTTAACACACACACAACCCTGGCTGTAGAGCCCCTTGCTCTGCACACGTGAGGAGGCTGCAGAGCACAGTGCTCCTCCTGTGTATTCAGGAGGACACACAGGAAATGCCAGGGATAAATACAAATTTTTCTGATGGTGAACAACAAACTGGCAGCCCACAATGAGAAGGCAGTTATTAGACACTGCAGGAGGAACTGCTCTGCCTGTTAGTCTGTATTTTTTGTTCCTCCACCTTGCAGGGTAAGTGTGGGTCCCTTAAGGTTTTCATTTAGGTCTTGAAGGCAGAAGGCAGCACACTTCCAACTTAAATGCATCTCTTTTGAGATAATTTTACTACACAAAAATATAAACTATCCCAGAAAGCTTCTCTGGATGACTTTAAGGTTTTTTTTACCTGTAAAGCAGGTCTCTTGGAAGGATTTTTTCACTATGTGGATGAAAGACTGTTTCATCCACCTATTACTTGGAATTTATCCCTGTGCTTGCCCCGTGGAGAACTAGCAGATTTCCAAAAAGTGAACAGCTTAAATGCTACTGACAACACAAATGCAATAATTTAATTTCAATAAGCAGCCAATTTAAAAAATGAAGTGGCATGAAGTACAGCAGGAGGGGAGTCTGGCCTCAGCAGGGTGGACAGGGAGATTTTCCTGTTAACTGGAGTCCTTCCCACAGCCTGGAGAGAGGTGGCATCTTGTGTTATTTTTAATCTGCTCAAACGCATTATTTAAATGCTGTGAACTTTAGGTAAAACAGGAACATCTTATTAACATTAGAAAAACGTGCAAAAGGTGGCTGCTGCAGGCAGATGAAACCACATTCTGGAGATTAACAGCACCCGAATTTTTGAAAATCTGCAATCAGAAGAGCCATCAAGCCGTTATTTCAGGCTGCACTGCCTTGTACCTTGTTTTCTGCTGCCTGAGCGGCCAAGTCAGGCTTTAAATAGGTGTTTAATCGGTTGGTAAATGGGGCAGTTTATTACCTACCTGCAATTCTGCCTTCCACCTGCACTGCAGCAAAGCAGCGCCCACAGAAACCTCCTGCAGCAATTCCCGGGAGGACGGGGCAGCTGAGGGACCACGCTGGACACCTTCCCTTGTTCCCTCATTCACTTGGGACTTCTCCACATCGCTGCAGAATCACCCGGAGGGATGTCCCATCCCATCACAGGGTTTGGCTGATCCACACAGGAACCCCCCAGCTGCTCTGGGAGAATCTCTCCAGAGCAAAGGGAAGCTCCCCAAACCTCCAGGTCCCACCACCGTGGGACACAGCCACATCCTCCCGCTCTCCATCCTCCCTGCTGGGGATGACAAGGGCATTGGCAGCGCCTGGAGAACAGGCAGCTGCTCTCCAGACTGGATTGTCATCAGGAAAATGTGGTTAATTAACACAGGAGGTTTAATTAGCTGATATTTCTAAGGAGCTCTGAGAGCCTGGGGGTGAAAGGCTCCAGATAACTGAAATGTTCCTGTACTGGGCCAGCAGAGGTTCATCACCGTGAGCTCCCCACACTGCTCTCCCCAGGGCAGGGATCTCCCCCCTCTCATTTTCCTGCTCAGCCCTGGCTCCTGCTCCCAAAGCCACCTCGCTGCAGGGAGGGGACAGGGCTGGCACAGCCCCACAGACAGCGGGGACAGGGCTGGCACAGCCCCATAGCAGGGACAGGGCTGGCACAGCCCCACAGACAGCGGGGACAGGGCTGGCACAGCCCCACAGACAGCGGGGACAGGGCTG
>JBBMKD010000074.1:2133264-2157688 GCA_037834095.1 Argya squamiceps | reverse complement strand
GCCCCACAGACAGCGGGGACAGGGCTGGCACAGCCCCACAGACAGCGGGGACAGGGCTGGCACAGCCCCACAGACAGTAGGGACAGGGCTGGCACAGCCCCACAGACAGCGGGGACAGGGCTGGCACAGCCCCACAGACAGCGGGGACAGGGCTGGGGGGGACCAGGCTGAGGGGCTGGGTGGTGTGGGACCTCCCTGGGGGCTGGGGACACCGGCACGGGGCCATCAGCCTTTGCTCTCTGAGCCCCAGGCTGCTTTGGGGTTGGATTTTTGTGCTGCCATCGGTGCGTGCCGAAGCCACGGGGAGCTTTTAAGGCAAAGTCGCCGAGTTTATCTCACGATGGGAAGCGTTTGTTCCTCCCCCGCTTCCCCTCACTCCCAGCTCCCACCCAGATGGGCTTCGCCTCAGCCCACTCGTCTGTTAAGGAGGCACCGGGCTTGGCAGGAGGAAAACAAAACGCAGCAGCTTTCCACACAGCAGGGGAGAGGCACTGGGAGCCAAGGGGGAACAGGGAGCGTGTGTTCTAATGGATTGAAGGGGCACAGAGCAAACCAGGCTGCAGACGCTCATTCTGCTGTGTGGACGAGTTTTAGACCGTGGATTTACAAATTTGGATGCCTAAAAAACCAGTAAGCATTAATGTTGCTTTCTCACATCCCAGCTCACCTCAGTGAAAAAGCAGCTGCTACTTTTTTTTTTTAAAAAAAAATAGAAGATTTCCTGCCTCTACTCAAACACTGTCCCCAAGTTCACACACAGCAGGGACACGACCCCTGGGCAGGGAATATTGCCGGGAATCCACTTGAGTAAAACCCCAAACATCAGTGAAATAAACACGCCAATAGCAGCACCCCCTGCTGCTGCCGAGCAATAAGCGGCGAGTGTTGGCAAACAGATACTGACAGAGGGAAAACAAACGAGATAATTCCCTAAACATTAAAGAGATCTCGGCAAAGCACTTTCACCAGAAAGAGACAGACACCGAGAACCGGCTGCAAGGACAGTCTGCAACCTGCAGGTTTGCCATTTAAGGTACTTCTCCTGCCAAAAGCATGTGCCGACAGACCTTTCCAGCTCATCCTGGCACCTGCTTGTCACTCCAGGGAGCACGGCAATACCTGAGAACTGAGTTACTGCCCCTGCACCCTGGAAATCTGCTGCATCACCCTCACCTGGCTCGTCACACACATCCCACCAGCTCAACCCACTGCAAGGGGTTACCAGCAGGGAGCTGGGGGCTGCAGGGAGGTGTGGATGCTCCAGCTCAGCAGTGCCCACCTCACAGCTTGTTCCTCAGCTCACAGAGACACCCACAGCACGGGCCAACCTGCAGCAGCCAGATGAGCCAGGACCTGCTGTCCTGCCCCTGCTGCAGTGGGATTTCCCGAGCCGTTCCCAAATTCCTCCTGAATTCACTCCAGGTGTTGTCACCAGCCCTCTCCTGACTGAGCCCCAGTGCCTGGCTGCAGTTCTGTGGCAGTGAGGACAAACAGGAACACTCCACACAGGAGTTTCCAGAGGGCAGGTTCTCTGCCTTTCCAGCAAAAGCCCAGCAGGATTGCCTGTGCCAAGTGGAGCCTCTGAGTGCCTGGCAGGCACTCTGTGCTGCCCGTTCAGGGGGATAAGCCAGTTAATGAGCATTTCTTTGTACAGTCGTGACCAACGTGGCCACCCCTGGGGGTGCTGTGCTCTCACTCCTGGGTGAAAGCAGGGACTGACTTCACAGGGCCACCACACACAACAGTCCTGGCAGAGATTTGGGCTGGTTTGGATTGTAAATGCCATTGCAGCTATTACAGCAGTGTTAAACATGCAAAATAATTTCCACAGTTTTAAAGCAGGAGCTGCTGGGGTGGCTCGTGTGAGGGGTTTGTGCTGCAATCCTGAGCAACTTGTGCTCTGCAATGTCCCTGTCCCAGGCTGGGGCACTCTGTGCTGGCTGCACACACACTGATGTTCTCACCCAGCACAGCCAAGCAGGGCAAGGAAAGCCCCCCAAGAGGCAGGGAGAGAACCCTGCTCTGCCCCTACATCCATTGCAGCTGGCAGAAACTGCTCTGCAGCCCAGACAGTCTCTGCTAGACAACAGGAACAGGAATGTTACGAGCTGATGAGCAGGAGACCACTGAGCATCCCCAAAGTCTGCTATTTTTGGCTGAGGCATGGTTAAACTCCAGCACAGACAGCACATAAAAAACCAGCACATTTTGCACTCCGGATTCATTCTCTGGCTAAGAATTTCTCTACACAAGTCACCCAAGCTGGTATGCAGGAAGCCAAGAAAAAATGAGGAAAGGTTTGTGGGGAGAAGGGCCAGGAGATATTTAATCTCCCAGCCTGACAGTCTGATCCACCTGCAGCCCTCAGGGTGCCCTGCTGGGCTGTGAGGCTCAGCACAGGCACAGCCACGTCATCCCTGCTCTGTCACAGGGATAAATCTTCCCAAGGGGCCAAATGGCTTAACAAGCCTTGGGTCCTCCTCAGCAGGGAAGGGGAGGGACTTGCTCTGGGGACCAGCATCGTCCCCAAGGGCTCTGCTGAAGCTGCTGCCAGCTTATTGCTCAGCAGGAAGGAGACAGCAGTACCCTGGTGACACATTGAGGGGCAGAGGAGCCACAGAGCATCCCTCTGCAAACTGTATATATTCTTTAACTGCCTGTTTAATTAAATAGAATGCTCGTGTTTTATATTAAACTCACACGGCAGCTGATTATTTAAAACACACATATTGCAGCTCGCCAACAGGGAATGGCTCCAGAGCTGTTGTCTAGATTGACTTCCAAGAGAAAATTCTGCTTAATGTCTCTGAGGCCTTTCCAAATGCCCCTCCTGGGACAGGAGGTGTTGCTATGCAGAGAAATGGCTCTGAACCGTTGGGTTGGAATTTAAAATATCACTTTATTACTCACCGTGACGATGCTGAGGCAGCTGGCAGAGGTGGCAGGGCTGGCTGGGCTATCAGCACGGTGCTCTCAGTGCTGAGAGGGTGATGGAGGATTTCCTGAGCTCCATTTGCTGCTCCCAGCACTGCTGTCCCCATGTCCCCTGGCAGGGACACGCTGCCCTGGGCTCTGCTCTGCCCAGTCCTGCTGCAGCCACTGCTCCCTCTCCCCCAGAGCTGGCACAGCCCAGGGGATTTGGGCTCCTGCCCTAAGGGGAACCCTCAGAGAGGAGCAGGTGGGAGAGGGAAAGACTGCTGTGACCCAAACAAGCACTCTGTTGTGCCAGAGCCTCTCTGAGGTGAGCAGGGTTTGGCTGGGGGAAAAGAGATGTCACTGCAATAAATCCTCAAAACCCTCAAATTAATCCAACTATATAGCACGGCTTAAAATAATTTATTTTCAACATTCCTTTTGCAATGCACGTCTGTGTTTGTGCTTGCTTTAGAACTGGCACAGACAGAAATAGCCTGTTCTCAGAACAGAAATCACCACGTTGGGCATTTTTACATACAAGTGCACGACGCTGAATGGCAACAGAGGGTTGAACAAGCCCCCAAACACAACCCTCAACACGTGCAATTACAGCTGGCAACTGGCAGTTCCAGCTTTCTATCCAATGCAGAACAACAAATTTATTTCGACCCCTGTGAAATCATTTGATGATTGTAACACTATTTAAACCTCCCAAATTTGAAATAATAAATTAGGTTTATACTGCTTAATTTTACAGACACTCACTACCTTTCCCCCCACACTAATTTGTTAACATAATTACATTAAATCGAAGCTGAATTTTTTTTCTAGTCTAGATTTAGCTGGAAGCTTTTTGTTCCTATTCCAGATCCACAGAAGAATCTGCTGCCCTAAAGCCCATCTGGTCTCTGAATCTACTGGATACTCTAATTTCACTATAAACCTTATTATCCTATAGCCTTAGATCCTCACTAGCACAACACTGATATTAAATGACACAGAACTAATTATAAGGGTGAAATAACCACCTGAGCTGTGCCAGGGGGAGGCTGCAGATGGGGCATCCAGAGAGGAAAACGAGCACAGACTGATTTTACCTTCCTGCTCCCAGAGCCTGTGGGCACTCACTGGTCAGTGCCTCAGGACAAGGGAGCAGGGGAAGGGAATTGTTTGGGTCTCTCATAATTAGCTTTGCCTTTTTACTGATCCATTTTAATGCATCACTGCACTACTGAACTAAATATCTGCGTTAGAAAGTGAGTCATGGTGGGAGCAATGGAGACAGCCCTCCCCTGGTTTAGAGGTGCACGATGTCAGCTGGACTCTGGCCAGACCTTTCCAAATTTGCAGCTGCCTAAAGCTGCAGGAACAGCCAAAGGCACTGCCTGAGCAGCCTGTGCCTCACTGCTGAGGGCAGAATCCACAGTGGCTCCTGTCACAAGCAGAGCCCTGCTCCTGGCAGCCCCAGTGGCACAAACTTTGTGTCTGATGACACAAAGGCAGCGTCCTCACAGCCCCCACGCCAGGCTCCCACTCATCCCTGCCACTGCACCATCGTGTTTCTGGCACTAGCCAGCACCTGTGGAGCTGTGAAAGGCTGGAGCCTGGAGAGCAGTGCCATGGCTCCTTACAGCATGTTAATTATTCTTCTGGATCAGCTGCAAAAAATGGGCCACCTTTTGCCATTTTACAAGTCAAAACCACCGAACAAGACTGTTGTATTTAGCTCGAGCTGTCACAACAGGAACAAAATCCTGTCCTAATCTATTGTTAAATGATCCTTGTTTTAAGGGGAAAAAAAAGAAGTTTAATGAATGCATCCATGTGAGCCATTAAGAGCAAAATAAATGCAGAGATAAAGGAAGACAGAGACAAAGAATGGGCAATCCTCAGACATGTTTTCTGCCAATGTCATTCTTTACATAATAGATGCACTTTCTTTCTTTCCCTCAGATGGGAAGATGGGCTTGACACCATCTCATCAACAGCAGCTGTAATAACAGCTCCTTGCTATTAATATGCAAATTGAAATGCACACACTGATTAAAAACATGTTAGACAAAGGCTTTTGTCAGAGACCAGCAAGTGGGCGACAGGGCTCAATTAGGGAGCAGTGGCCCACTACAAAATTTTCCATAAAAGTCTCACACTTGAGCCCAGTGCAGTAACTTCAGCAGAACACACTGCAGGGTCAGTGGACATTTGCTCTCTCTCTTGAGCTCTCAAATATTCAGCCCCCAAAGTGGGTCCTGCTTGTCTCCAGCCCTGGGGATTCCTCACAGCCCCTTGCTGTGGGAGCAGGCTGGCAGCTGCTCAGCTCAGTGACCTCAGACGGGTGCAGGAAGCTGCCAGCACAGCCCAGAGGAAGAATCAGACTTCCACATACTTAATTTGAAGATTATGGAAGGTGGTTTTAAAGGTCAGGACTTGCTAATTAAGTTGATGCAATAGGAACTTAACAAAGGAAGCGCCACTTACGTACCAGGAGCATTCTTCTCCCATGATTAATCTCTGTATGAAGCTGCATGTCTCAGGGCCAGCCTCATGTTACACCCTGTTGCCATAGAGCTCCACTGCCTCCATGTAAGGAGCCAGATAAAACCACAAATTATTTGTGCTGAGCTATGTCTGAGCATAAAACACCACGGAAAGTCAATGTCCTGCCCCTGAAACACAACCTGACACACAGAGCAGAATCTGGAGAGCTGGATTAGTACACGCTGCAAACTCTGATGGAGCACATCTAAAACATCACCAGTTTCAGTGCTGGCAGTCACGTTTGCAGCTGTCTCCCAGTGCCACCTGTATTCCAGTCAGCACTGACTGTAAAGTGAGTCTGGGGAGAGACCCAACCAGAGCGACCATAAATTATTGAGATTTACTTTCTTTACAGAGATTATCTTGCACAGAATTTTAAACCAGTAAAACATTTGGGCAGAATGGACAAAATCAAATTGTTACATATAGATGTTCTGCATGAAAAATGCTGAGTGTGTTTATGGGGTTTTTTAATGAAGAAAATTTATGCAGAAGTAACCTAGAGGGACGCAGTGGTTGTACTGAAGCGTTTTCAGAGCTCTCCAATACATCCTCTCCCACATTTCAGCCTGGGGCCATTGAACCAGGCTTGACATCAGAGATCTGGCAGCACTTCCACAGGGATCACTGACTTACCATGAGGAGATTTGTCTTTTTATGTCTTGCTTTGAAAGCCTAATGAACTTAGGAAAAGCAAGAGATTAAAAGGATTTAGGGACCAAAGCCTGATTGACTGGATCTGGACAGTACTGGCAACAAATGGAAATATTGCACTGCTCTGTCACTGCAGGCAGAAGGGCTGTGATGGGGCACCTCACCTGGGCTGTGGGGTGGGATGTGGGAATCCCATCAGCAGGGTTGACCCTCCTGCTCTGCAGTGCCACAACATCAACCCAGAGCTGCCAGAGTGACACCAGCCCCAGGCCAGGTTGGACACCCAGGGGACAACAGCCAGCCCAGCACAGGCTGGGTCCAACCCAGCTCACTGCAGAGCTGCCTCCACACCTGCCTGGGGAACAAAATTGTGTTTGTGCTGTAATTAATTTGCTGCAATTAGCTTGTAGTGATTACTAGAGCACACAGATTTTTGGGTTTGCCTCCTGACAAAAACGCCTCTGCAGCAGCACCCTGGATGCTGCCTGGGGGAGGGTTCCTTTGGGGAAAGAAGGCTTGGAAAAGCCAGGCCTGAACCCACACGACTGATGTGCCCTATTTCTGTAAATCATTCTCTCTGTAAAGAGGCAGTTTAGCTTCAGGAACACTGGCAGCTTGTGTTATTACCCAAAACACAATAAACGAAACCGCCCCACAGCTATGAAACCCAAGGAGATGTTTACTCATCTGTGAAAAACCCATTCTCCTCCACACATGAAAGGCAGCGATGCAAGAGCACAAATTAATCACACACAGCTCCTGCAGTGGCTCTCAGTGTCCCCACAGAGGGAAGGAGGTGATGCTGGTGCTGCAGTGCTGCTGAACCATCCCTCCCCAGCACTGGAGGCTCCAGTGCAGCCCCGGGGGCTGAGGCTCCTGACCAGCAGAGCCCCCGGGGTGCAGAACAGTGAAGGTCTCTCCTCTGACTCTGCTCTGCTCAGATGGCCAAGGCAGGAAAAGGAACGGGCTGGTGCATGGCAGAGCTGCCCCAGGGCAGGTAACTCGGTGTCTCCCTGCAGGTGCACAGGTACCAGCCTTACCTGGGCTGGGCTGGGGTGGCCTGGCCAGCTCAGCCCCTGCCGGGCTCTGCTCCCCCCGTGCAGCTCTCCAGGAGGGCTCAGCAGCGTCCAGCCCCGGGCTTGCAGCAAAAGCAATAAAGCAAACAGCTTCTGTTGAGCCTGCAGGAATCCTACCAGCAGGAAAAAGAATTCACACTTTCTTTTCAGTGTTCCTTACTCATGGAACCATTTGTTTCTCTAGAGACAAAGAGGGAAGGAAGGAACTCATCCATTACATAATCCCCACGATTCACTGCTGTTGCTCTGTGTGTGGTGACACAAACCATGCTGGAGAAGGTAAAGAGAGTGTGTTTATTTCTGATTGAAGACTGATTACATCACTATCATGGATAAAGTAGTAGAATAATCTTATACTCTTGGGAGAAATCTAGGAATAAATATGAAAAAGTAAAATAGTTTGTTTCCACTGTCCCTGAAGATGACTGATGAGTAAGTGCTGTATTTACAGGATAGTTATCATACTCTAGACTCTGTGCTGAATAAATATTGTCTTGAAAGGGTAAAAAAATCCATCGAAATATTTTAACTCACCACAAAATTAAAAAAAAAAAAAATCCATGTATTTGTCCAAAGCGAAGGTTAGTTACATGTTAATTATTGAATCCACATAGGATCACTGTCCAAGAAAACCTCCTGTCCTGCTGACCTGCTGCCCTCCACAGAAGCAGCATTAGTGCCTGTCCTCTTCTCCACTGACAGTCTACTATTGGTTCTTCAGGCTGCAAGAGAGAAACAAAGCCCAAGTCATGCTCCATCCTGGTGTATTTTATGAAAGAAAACCACCACAGCAAACTGGAAAAAGTCTCCTTTCTTTAGGTCCTAAATTTGAGTTTAAGAGCCTCACAAATCCTGCCCAACTCACCTCCTCCATGGCCCAGCACAGCTCAGCTGATGAGGAATTCCTCACTGCAAATGGCACTGGAAAGCTCAGGTTTGTGCTTTGAGCAATTAACCCAGTGCTTGGGTTTTGCATAAAAATAATTAATCTGTACACTCAACACCACAACACAGAGCTCTACGGGCTGTTCTGGGGCTTTCAAATTATGATCAAAACAGAAGATATCAGAGATATCTTTATTTTCACTTACATTAAAAGGGAAGGGAGACAAGTTAGTCTATAATGAGGGGAAGTATTACATTCTCTTTCTTCACAGGCAGTGTAATTATTCAGCTGCTCCCTTGAACTGAAACTATGACAAATTAAAACGCCTATCAATTCCATCTACCTTTTGTAACTGTTCATCTTCTGGAGTTGTTACTGCTCTAAAGGCTTCTTTCTGCATAAGCCACTATCTATTACAAAAAGCACACAGAAATGCTGCTATTACCAAGTGTTACTGCAGCCACCAAGGCAAGAACAGAATCATTTGGGTGTAAAGTGCACAATACAGCTCATTGACTCCAATTTCCACAAATTTACTGGAAATCCTGTCAGACAACACCTTCATTCTGAGTGAGGATGTGTGGAAGGAGCCCAACCTCCTGGCACTATGGACAGGGCTGGAAACACCCAGGAGGAACAGAAATACCATTTGGCACTAAATCTGCCCCAAGTGGAGCTGGGCCAGGCAGCCCCAGAGCTCCCCAAGCGTTGGCTGTGCCAGACACAGATCCTGGGACAGCCACAACAGGCTGTCAATATTTGTTCACACCTTTTAAATAGATGGGAAAAGAGATGTAAACGAAACCACGGGGAAAGGGTGACATTTCTCCAGGCATGATATTAACAATATTTTGATTAGCTCATTACTGAATAGCCAAGCAGCTTATGTTGATAAATACCCTGTTCCAATGAGACATCTGTGTTCTCAGCCTGAAAATAAAAAAGAAAAGAAAAGAAAAGAGGAGAGAGCCTGCCCAGGCCCAAGCCTGCTGTCTCTGCTCCTCAGCAGGACATCAACCATCTGGGCTTCCACAGGGCACAGCCCAAAGTCAAGGCTGAGCTGTGCAGGAAGGGCTGCAGAGCCACCTCCCCTACCAGACGTGACCATTCTCAACCCCTCAGAATTAATCTTGACCATTGAATTGGTTTTACCCCAATGATGGCTGCAGGATTGGGCCCCCTCTCTGCAAAAAATCCCAAAATGAACCAGCAAACCTGAGTCTGAAAGGGAAACCTTTCCATGTATTAGCATCTATGAAAGTGTAAATGAGTGATTATAAAACCCTGGAATACATTTGTGAGCTTTAAATGTGGCAGAGAGGTCTGGCTGATCAAAGAGACAAAATGAAGGCGAGAAGACAAAATTCTTCTTTATGGAAGTGGGGATCGTTATCCCCACACAGTCAGACTGTTAACTACCAGGGCTGGATCTCAGCCTTCTGTGGCTGCCAGCCTGAGCAGTGGAGCTCAGCTCTCCTCAGCTCTCCAGGACGTTTATTGCAGCGTGTGACAGAGCCACAGCTGCCCCAGGGGTGACATCTTCCCCCAGTGTGGGGCTGGGCTCTCTGCCCTGCAAAAAGCTCCTCTGCTCCGCAAAAAGCTCCTCTGCTCCTTGCACCCAGAGGAGGCAGCTCACACGCAACCCAGGCCTTCTGGAATATCTTCCCTAAAGGCAGCTATTTTCCCCAGGCTGTGGTGATGACCCAGCCTGTTCCCAGCCTCTCCCCAGGAAGTGCTTTTTGCCAAGCCCCAGGGTAACATTCTGCACAAGCAGTTTTGACCCCAGACACTGAATATCCTCTGTCTCCTCTCACAGCTATCTGGGACTGTAATCCCTGTTGTTTGCTGCAAAACACTTTGAGAGGTGATTTTTCATCTTCACAGTTTGCATAAAGAAGAAGAGAGGGAGGTTTTGTTTCTGCCAGCCCATGGTGAACAGTGAGGAGTGAGGCTGGCATGTGCCTCCCTCCCAATCTCTCCCAGAAGTGACATTCACAACTGGGATTCTGGCTGCTGCTGGTGCCCACCGTGGTTCAGCCAAAATGGGCACTGGCCCTGCCTGGCACCCTGCCCAGCTCTGCTGCTCTCTGCCTCTTGGGGGGAGGAGGGAAGGAGAGAGGAGATTAAAAAAAAAAAAACCCATCTATTTCTGGAAAGCAAGTCAAACAATGACTCAATCATCTCTACACAGTTCATAAATCCCTAATTAAAGGTTTAGTGCTCCTCCCCGCTGCAGATGTTCCAGAGTCCACATTCCAAAACTTGCTCTGTGCCAGCATGTGCCCACAGACAGCAGCATCACCCATCAGAGCCTGGGCTGAGCCCTGCACTCCCCACACATCCAATGTGGCATTTAACCTTAATTTTCAAATGATGCTCAAGTACCTGCACCCTGGAGGAAAAAATAGGAGCTGGCAGATATATGTGCTTTGTGTATGCTGGAGGGATAAGCACCAGCTCAGTATTAGCTCCCTCTTCCTGCATCTTTTATTCAACACCAAAATAACAGCCAAGGCACTTCCAGCTTCCTTCCTAAGCCCTCTTTCCCCTCTCTTTTGGTCAAACAAATGTAGTGATGTATTTGCAAAACTTAGGCCACTCTGTTCACCAGCCAAACCGTTTGTGAGAAAACTTATCAAACCACCTGCATCAGAACCCTCAGGAATTCATCAAGGTTACTGAGAAAAACAAGACTAAAATAAGAACCAAGAGCCTGAGAAACTGACTACCAAGCATGCCAAACTGAGAGAAAGGAGGCACAAGGTGACGATGGACCATGATCAATTAGTGTCCTGAGGAATGTGTGCCTGCCAATGAGTGAACAAGCAGCTTAGAATCTAAACCTGTAGTTTAATGTAATCAACAAAGGGGATTCTGTTCAATCATACTGGTTGTGTATTCAGCTGTCCTGAACCTCCTGCAAACAAATGCAGCCAGAAGCACCTGGGGTAACCCCTGAAGTTCCTACCAATGGTTCATCTCTCCTGGCCACACCACTCAAGGAAGAGCAGCTCAGCTGCAGGGTACAAGATTTAAGTTGCTGCCCAGGGAGCCCCAGGACCCCCAGCCCTCCACGGGGCAGTGCCAGGGTCCTGGTCAACACAGCTGCCAAGCTCGTGGTGTGTATGGTGGGTTATTTAAGGCAGCTCTAACTGGGGCTCTCAGCCTGCTGCTCTCTGCAGAGCTCTGATGAACAGTAATAAATAACCACAACACAGCTCATTGCTCATAAAAGTTCTTCTCTCCTGAAGCAGCTTTCCAGGAAATTCATCTGCCTGGTATTTTTTGGGTGGTATCAGCTTCCCTCCTGCAATCACTGTTCCCTGTTTTGCCCTTTGTCCCAGAGCAAAATCCCTGTATCCCTTCAACCCTGCCCTTCACAAACTGCCCCTTTCTTCGGGTTTGTTTAGTCTTTAACTACATGAAGTATGACAGCTACATAAAATGTTTTGTTGCCTTGGCAACTGCAGTCCAGGGGCTTCAGCCTGAGTTAGGAGGCAGAGGACAGCCTTGACATTAACCAACAATAATGAGAACAGCAGAAACCAGTGTGGGAACACTGGCTGAGGAGTGAGTAGGGGATGATCCTCACCTGCCCCCAGCACGGAGCACACCTGGGAACTGCAGTGACCCAGGGGGACACCACGGCTGTGGAAACTCGGCAAAGGACCAGCTCTGCACTTCCAAAGTCCCTTTCTTTGTGTAGAAGAGGTAATTGCTTGGAAAAGCTGGAGAGACACAGATGTAGCCCTGCCAAAATCTGTTGTTTGTGCTGCCCAGGACATTCCTTTGCACTGAGAAGGGGCTGAGCCCAGGGCACATGTGTCACCCATCACTCCAGCCACAGTCAAAGCACAAATAACTTCCCAGGTGTTCATTCACAGCACTAGAAATTAAGATTTCTTAATCTCTGGTAATTGCAGGAGACTGCACAACAGAACAGAAGGTGTGGGGATAACCCAGAGGACCAGGCACCCTTCTGGTGTGGGGAATTGGTGACATCTTTCTGCACATCTCTATCTCCCATCCATGGGGCTGCTCTGGTTTGAGACAGACTCCTTTACCCTTCACAATAATACCAACAGCAACCACAGCAGTGATCACACAGACTTGGAAGGACTGGCAAGGGAAGGATAAATGACAGCTCTGGGCCAGGGCAGCGTAGCACAGATGCTGTTATTTCAGGTTTCCAAGAGGAAGAGCTCTCAGCTCTGTTTTCCAGCAGTGGGAAGTATGCATCCTGACTGGGTATGGATCCCCACCCTGTCCTAAGTGTTCCCACAAAACCTGCCTGGGCAGGGACCCCCCATCAGGGAAATGTGCAGAAGAGCAGGAGATGCAGGCAGCAAAGGTCACAGATCACCCCAAACCACGGCTGGCTCACTCACTTGGCCCCAACCCACTGCTCCACAACACACCTGCACTGCCAGGTGTGCTGGGTCACTGCATTTGGAACACATTCAAATGCTCCCTGAATAAACAGAATAGAGCTAACGTGAATAATACCAGGAACCTGTGACAGTCTGACATCAGCTGGGGAAGGGCTGGCTTCATCCTCTGCTGGCTTAAACACAATGAGCCATTAGTAGTCACTGCCAGTTCTGCTCATCCTGCTCACTTTTCAGACTACCCCCAAAGCTACCTGAAGCACTTCAGGTATATCCCTTTATATTCCACTCCTAATCTGGGCAGTTCCAAGTGATTCAGCCTGAAATGGTTCCCACAGCTCACATATAAGTGCATTAAGAGCAATTAGTTGATTAATCTAGTCTCTGGTATCGTGTATCTCCATCACTTCATTTTAATAATTTGTAGTAATTGACAGAGCAGACTCCCCCCAGTTCTCATAGCTGGGTAATGCATAATTTCTCTAAATCACAGCAAAAACTGTTTCACTGGGAGACACCTAATCCCCTTAGGATCACCGTGTCTCTTCTGAGGTTTCACACACAAAAGAAGCTGCAAACTCAGTATCATTATCCACAAGTCACTGGGACTCCAGCAAGCCCATGTAGATTTAGCCCTGCATTCTCAGCCTGGAGGTGCCTCTGCATTTTTACAGCAACCAGAGCACAGCTGGGTCCTGGAGCACAGCCCCCAGTGCCCCCAGGAGCAAAGCACTGTCCCAGACCATTCCATCTCAGCAGGCACACTCTGACTGCAGCCCTGGGAGCAGCCCTGTGGTACTCACTTGGTCTGGTGTTTGGAGCCCTTCAGGTGTGCATGGTACTGCTCTATGGAGTTCAGGGTGACGTTGCAGATGTTGCAGGTGTAGCTGCGTTTCAGGCCTGTGAAGAAAACCCAGAGTTAGTGAGCTCTGGGCTCCAGCTGTGCTGCACACTCAGGGCCAGGGGAGCAGGGGCTGCACCAGGGAAACACTCTTGTGCCTGGGCTATGGACTGTTCAGAGTCAAAATGGCAGCTAGGAAGTACAAATAAGTGAAAATTACTGAAGAAATGGGGAGAAATAGAAAAAAAAGAAAGCAGTAACCTATGCTCCAAGCAAACTTCTAGTTAATTAGAAGGTACTTGGATCCCACATTTCATTTCCAGTTTCACAGACATTTCTCTTTACAGTGACCCATCTATTTACTTTTCCAGGCCAGGGTATCCAAGCATTAGAGAAACCTAAAGGAATATTTTTAGATCTGAGCAGAAGAAAGCCAGGTTCAAAGGCTAATCCCTCCTGAGAGTGTGGTGCATCTCTCCTGTGCCCTCCCCAGGGCATCATCACTGTGCTCACACCAAGCACTCGAGGCACCCTTCATCTGGCACAGCAGCCAGATCACTTAGGAACTCTCTTTTCCCCAGAGGGATCCACTCTGATTTATCCACCCAAGTGCACCAGCCAAGCACAGATGCTGGTCTCCAACAGCCCACACTGGGCAGCCTCTGGGCAAGGCTGGCAGAGTGCAGGGGCACCAGGCAGCCACCCAAAGCCAAAGCAGGAGCTCTCTCACCTTTTGGGTTCTCTTGGCTGCAGTACAGACTGTCCCCAGCAGAACTAAGGGCTCTGCTTAAAAACACTGGAGCCATGGGATTCCCAGCAGGGACTGCTGTGCACCTTAGGAACAGTTCTGCTGTTCCTTGTAATAGTCTTTTCTGGGTTTCTACAGGATTATTCCTTTGCCAAAATTGTTAAACAACTCATTTAGAACAAATAACACGTGGCATTCTCAAATTCGATCAGTCCATGCTCACCATAATTAACTGCAAAGGTAATAAACACACTGACTCCTCCCCAGCTGGACCTACAGGCTCTCAAAAAATCCCTTGTCTTGTTTTGCACTCTAGACACCAGCTACACCAACAGCCTCGCTCTTCTCAAACACTTAATTATATCTCTCACCCAGGAATTTGGCACGGCATGAAAATCATCTTTAAATAATACTGCAAAATTATTCAGATGAGTGCTTGAAAACAACAAGCCAGCAACTCCAGAGGTATTTAAGTAGTTTCTGCATTTCTATGCCACGATGTGGCACAGAACAAAAATCAATTTGCAAATGTGCATATAGATTTTTCTCCTTACAGAATTTATTCTTGATGGAGCAGTGATGGTTCTACAGTCATGCCCTTTGTCCATTGCTGGCTGCTCCTGTTTCCTTTATTAAACCAACAGGCACCAGAAGCCACATGAACCTACCAGAATGCAGGTGATGGAATGGCAAGGGCAGGGCATGGCTGGCATGGTGTGTCACCAGCCTGAGAACCTGGACCCCACCAGGCTCTCCCCACAGCAGAGCAGGACTGGGGAACTAAGAAACAGGTACTACTTTAATTTGAGGTAATAAGGTTCTGCTGCTCAGCCAATTTAGCAGCAAGTTAACAGCAGCCTCAGTGAATCTTAATTACTGGTGTAGGTGGAAACGCCTTCAGCAAATGCAGCTCCTAACTGGGGATGATGATTTTCTCCCTCAGCATGTCAAGGCTACTCACAGAGATGAACCAGGGGGAACCCTGTTCCCCCTCCCTGTGTTCTGTGCAGGAACTCACAGCTGTTCCCCTGGTGCAGCTCTTCCCACAGGCTGGAACATGCAGCCACAGACTGGGCTGCTTCCATGGACTGGCATGGAGAGAGGAAGGTCACCTCAGACAAACAGCAGGATGAGACCACAGGCAAAAATCACTTCCAGGATATAAAAATTACCACAGTTTGACCTCACTGGAGCTCACCAAAGCTGCTGCTTGGCTGAAACTGGTTTCCTAAAACTCCCCAAGCAGTGCACTGGGGCTGGGCTCAGCCCTGCCTGTGATGGGAAGGGGGTCCCAGCCTGAGCAGTCCACACTGGCTGTGTTCACCTCCCCTTTTGCATCCTCCAGACACATCAGCATTGCCTCCCCTGCAGCGTGACATGCATTCATGTAAAATTGAATGTCCTCCTATCCCCATTAAATAAAATATTAACAAGTCAAGTTATTAATGTCATCCTGCATAAAATGCATTAAAACCCATTCCTGGGGAGTTCTTGTTAAACTGCTTCTTACTAACCACAAGTGACAGCACAGAATGAGAAGTATTTATACAGCATACAAAGAAATTATGAGCTGAGATGGAAAAGGAAACACAGTTCTTGGCCTGATTCTGGAAGAAAGCATCTGCAGCAGCACCAATTTACCTGAGAACACAAAGGCTCCAAGTGACATCATCTCCATGCCCTTGTCCATCTGTACTGCAGAGGCTGCTGGGTTTTATTTTAGGGATTCAGAGCACCTGTTGCGGGGTCTGGCTGGGCCCCAGCTCCAAACAAAGCACCTGCCAGTGCAGAGCCCACCAGCCTGGGAGAGGGAACTGGAGAGCTGGGCCACGGGGGCACCAGGCATGAACTAAAACTGCTGAGCTGTGACTTGATGGAGGAAACCTGACATTCCTCCTGGCCGTGCCTGCTGCAGCCTGGGGAGGGTGGGAGCTGTCAGATGGAGCCACCAGCTGAGCCATGGCCACTCTGTGCTGCTGAACAGCCACAAGTTGTCAGAGCAGAGCCTGGAATTTGGGGGTTGGTACCCACCAGGCTTTGTCTTCCTATGATCTGTGCCAGGGTGCAGGGGCAGACAGGGGAGGCAGCTCTGCAGGAAGAAAACTCCCAATTTCTTCCTCTTTCAGGGTATGTTCCCATGCTTCCCTGCCCAGCAGGAGCAGCAGTGATTCCAGGTCAGCCACAGAGTGGGGTGGGACCCAAAGCAGCTCTGTGCCATAGCTGGAAAGCCACACACAACTGCTCTGAGAGTGGGCTGGACACTGCACTCTACTCAGCCAAGGAAGAGGGATCTGTGTGCCCTGTGCTGCAGCTTTAACTCAACACAGACTGCAGAAACAATGCTCATTTCTCCTTTTTTGTTTTTCCTCTCCTCATTCTTATTTCCGAGAAGAAAATAAGACTTCAGAATTGCAGGATGAGCATTTGGTGAGAAGAATCAATGTTTTTGCTTCCTATAAATATCAATTGTCCAAAAATATATCTCTATTCTTATTTCTCTAAATATACATTCATATTTATCAATAAATATTTTATTACAGCCATTATCAAAACATCAAAGGCTGCTGAAATGTTGTACTTCAACTGACACTGCCTGTTCCAGGCTCACACAATGCATCAAATGTTCATCTCCCACACTAGTCAAAATAGAATTAATATTTAAGCTGTGATGGGAGAAGCCACCAGGGATGCAGAGGAAGGAGATGACTTTGCAATCCAGGGAAAACTGAGGCAGCAAAGACAGTGTGGAGCAGGGGAGCATGGGGATGTTGTCCCCACCACAGCCACGTCCTGCTGCCACTGTTACCCTGCAGGCAGACGTGATGTTACCTGCCAAGGTGAGGCTGCTTGCTCAGGCACAAGCTGGAAATCATTCTGTGTTCAGAGGCTGCTTTCAACACCTGTAAAGATCTGCTCTAATCCTGAGCTAAATGCATCCAGGAGAGCATCTCTAGATGGACGCAGATGGACAGATGCTCATGACCTAGTTAGAAGAAGTGAGAAAGCTTTCCCAGCTTGGCAGGCTCAGGGAGAGCCTCCTTGCCTCCCTGGGCACTGCAGACTGAGCCCTGAAACAGCACCCTGAGGTGCTCCATGCAGAGCACCACATCTGTGCCCCTGTTCCAGGCACAAATACAGCCTGGGTACAGCTCTGCTGTCCCCTCTCCTGCCATCCACAGACACTGGCAGGACCACACTGGATAACCTGTGCAAACCCCAGCCGTGCACAGCACCACCATGAAGGTAAAAACCAGCAGCTGATGAGGTTGTGAAAGCCTCCAATTTCAACTCTCCCAGGAGCTAAATGAATAAAACACTTCCCAATTGATTTATTTACAGTTAATGACATCCTCAGCCACTCCTGAGTTTGGCACTGTGCAAAGTACTGAGCACTTCCATGTTATTGCCCCAGGTTTTATCCCCACATATTTCCAGCAGCGGGCAGTGACTCAGCCAACATGAATCATTGATGGCACTGTGAGTCACACTAGGTAGCACAGGAGGATCAAGATAACCATTACAAGGTTTATGGGAGATCAAGAAAGGCACAATATACTGTAGAGTCATTAGTATCTAAAGAAAAATTATTTCATTTAGCAAGGAAGAAAACGCCAGGTGTATCAAAACACTGTTGCAAAGCCTCACTGGCAAACCAGAGCTCTCCCACATAGCTCTGAATCAAACTTGTCCTTCCTCAGCTGCCTCAGTCAGGTCCCTGTGTGCACATGGGACTGTGGAGACAAAAGGCTCGAGCCTCTCTTGTGCCTACACCTCAGAGTAAACAGGTTCTTGTAAGATTCAGTCGTGGACACATCCTCAGCCGACACAAATTTCACCTCTCCATCACAGGCTCAGGAGGGCCTGGGGATGCTGGGAGGCTCCAGCTGCTGAGACTGCTGGCCTGGGTCTGGCTGTGGCTCTGCTCTGCTCCAGGGTGGCTGCCAGAGGGGTGCACGCCCAGGGCACAGCTCCCACAGGGACCCCACAGGTGCCAGAGCCCTCCCTGTGGGGCCACCACGGATGGACAGACAGGCAGATAAAGAAAACCTGCTCTCCCTCCAGCAGGAACACAAAAAACTTGTGTTTAACATCCCTGTGGCAAATGCTCAGCTCCTGTTGCTGCTGCTGCTGACCCAGGGCCATCAGAGCATTTTACAAACACTAATTAAATCATGGAAGACAGTTGTCCCACTCTCCATCAGGGAGATGTAGGGAGTGCTCTGCCTCTGTCTGCACTTCTGCATGGGGCTGAGCTGTAATGTGCTCTCCTCTCCCAGGGACAGGTCACACTTGCTGGAGGACAGGTGTGTGCACTAATGGAAAGGACTATTTTAGGACGAGGCAAAAGAGATACCTAAGAAACAAATTTAAAAGGATGCTTGCTAAAGCTGCAGGCTGACATTTCGGAGCAGGGGAATTTTTTTTACAGAACTGGGAACCTGGTGAGGCACTAACAGCCCCTCGGGCTCCCTGCACCGGGTGAGGGATCCCACAGGGAGCCCTCCACGTGCAGGTCTCTCACCTCGCAGCTCCCCCAGGTCCAGGGTCTTCCCCAGCTGCTCCAGGAGGTCGGCCCTGGCCGCGTTCTTCTTGTGCTTTTTGCCGTCGTAGTGCTGCTGTGCCATCAGGGGGTTGTTGAACCAGGCGGTGCAGAGCTGGCAGTACCGGTCCGAGTCGCGGCGCTGCGGCGGCGGCGGCGGCACCGCCGGGGCTCTGTCCGTGTGCGGCGCCTTCAGCGAGCCCAGGGCAGCCTCTGCAAAAGGCAACCATCAGACATGAGCTCTCCTGTGCTGCCTGAGGAGCGTCACACCCTGAGGCGGATCCCACATTAGACACCGGGAATAATTAGCTGCAGTTACAGGGCCCCGGTGGGTATTTTGGATGGCGCTGCTTGGAAAGTTACCATTTCTCATTTCAAAAAAGCATCATTGAAAGGACAGCCCAGGACTGTTCCTCAGCTTTCTGCATTTCACTAACCGGGGAAGGAGGATGCTCTCAGTGCAGTTACACATCTTATCACTGTTCTGACTAAATTTGCTAAACTTATCCTGCTTGAATTGCTACTCCCAGGAAAAATCGTCAGTGGAGAATAAATACACCGTGCAGAGCCATCTCCTCCTCAGGATAGAGAGATGTATTTATCATTATCTCAGGAGTCTTATTTTTCAATTTATTTGGTCTCAGAAAGAACGGGAAAAGCCATAGTCATTGCAAACTGTCACAGATGAAAAAAAAAAAAAATACTCAAGTCAGTCCCATCCTTCAAAGATCTCCACATTCTGAATTATCAGGTACCAGCAGCACACAACCTTAATTTAATTCTATTTTCCTTCAGATTCATCAAAAGCTCATCCAGGAACACAAACATGACCCTCAAATCATTCCAAAGAAAAGTGAGTGATTAGTCTCTACATAATGGAACGCACTTTGTTCAACAGAGTTTCCCAACTTCGTACAGTACAAGTCACAAACCCATGGAAAAAAGAGTTTGAAGTAAAATAAAGTTCAGGTAACACCGGAATGCAAAAATATACAATGACTAGCACTTAATTATCACACCTCATTCAAAAATTCCCTTTTATGTGGCTTTCCTTTTCTTTTCTTTTCCAGATGAAATGTCTGCTCTTTAAATAATTAACAAGCTGCTCTCTCCATGGGACTGGAATAGGCACATTTGGAGGTGGCAAGAGGTGTGTGCTGGCTGTCTTTGATCAGGAGATGATCCAGCTCAGCCCTGATGAGTGCACAGGGCAGCAAATGCCAAACCCACCTCAGTGTCTGACACCAGGAACAGCAACACAGGGATATATTTAGACATATAATTATGCCTGGAGCCCACTGTGATTGACTCCATGGCTTGAGAAAGTTAATATTGTTATAAATCTTCTGCTGACCTGCAGTAAGGGACACCCTTCAAGGAAATTCTATCTTACATATAACATTACTTACAACCTTATCAATTTCCAGGGGTTTATAACCTTCTATTGTTTTTGATGATGACTGCTAAGGTATCAGAGTTCCAGCAGTGATGACGCTGCCTCTGAAGAGCTGCTCTAGGCAGGGTCAGGCAGGGTCTGGCTGGATTTTGCTCCTAAAAAAAAGTCTTTTCTATGGTTCCAGCAGGAGAGACTTAGCCCAGCCCCTCCAAGGTGCATGCAGCAGAACTGTCAGTGTGAGCAAAGAGCAAAGTCAGCGGCCAGCACACTCATCAGGAAGAAAATTTAGGGAATTGCAGTATTTCCTGTTCAAACTGGGATTACACAGACTGTGCACGTGCTTGACCCACGAAAAGCAAGCACAGCTTGCTTCTTGCAAACGTGTTCCTGCACGAAGGGGTCTGTGCCCAGAGCCCAGTGATGCCACACACACCTGGACAGCCCTGGTGGTGCCAGGGGCCCCCAGCCCTCTGCAGCACCCCTGGACAGGGCTGAGTCCAGGGAACCAGACTGAGCTGCACAGACCTTTGGAGCAATTTCAGCAGCCCAGGAGCTCTGTGACAAATCTGACTTGCTGTTCCACCAGCCCCAGGCTATGAAGTTAAATCTACCCAATCTTTTGGCCAGCTTTCTCCTTGCTTCTCTGCACGCTGCTGCCGGAGGGGGAGCAGGGAGGCTGAAGCTCAGGGAGCTGGTGATGTCCACAGGAGTTATATCTCCTGCTCACTAAGGGAACCTGACAGAAGCATCTCTGCTCTCAGCCACCAGCCAGCCCAGCAGCCCTGTGGCTGTGCCTCTGAGCCCCTTCTCCATGAGGATGGTGATTTGTGCTCCCAAAAATGCCATGCAGGAGGGAGGCTGCCGGGGGGACTGGCACTCCTGCTCCAGAGCCCCCCATGGTCCCCCCAGCCCTGCTCCAAGCCCACGTCCACACCTGGCTCCCCTGAGACCCTGGGCTACAGCTCCACAGCAGAGACCTCTACCTGCATCACACAGGGGCTGCCATGGGCAAGGATTTCCTCTTAGCACTCACAGTGCAAAAATATTTTCTTTAAAGTCACATTCCTCAGGTCCCGCTGACAACCCCCACCAGCTCTAAGGTGTGCAGAGCCCAGCCTGGCAATTAATGAAAACATCCCAAATCTACCAAATTCTCCCAAAGAGAAACAGATGAAAGCTGACTTCTCCACAAACGTGAATTTATCATTTTGATATGCACTACATAACTGCTACAGAACAGCAAATGCCATCATTCCCTGAGCAGTGACATGAAAATTAATAATAAACACTCATGAAACGTCAAAAGTTAAAAATGTTTCTCCGTCTAAAATACAAACATAAAAGCTGTGAGTTTGACTGTTTCAAGTATTTCAAAATGCTAAATAGCTCATGACAGTCTGCCTTACGTTCCCTTTCGCTGTGGGAGGGAAGTGAGAAAGTCTTACTTTGCTGCAAGAGGCAAAATACAAAGTTAGAAACACTTTAGTACTCTGGCAATGAACTAATGTTTGACTTCTTTCTCACATCCAAAGCTTTTTATTCCAAACTGTATTTAAATGGCACCCAACTTTTTCCATTGGCACACTCCAGAAACTCAGCATGAGGACGAGAAAGTAAGTGAGCCACAAGAGGGGGGGCACTGAGAAACTCGGTTTTCCTCAGAAGAAATCCCACAAATCTAGGACTGAGGCTCCAGCTGCTGCTGGACAGATCCTTGCAACCAAACCAAAAAGCCATTTACTCAGTCCCTTCTGATGTCCCAAAGCCAGGGCCACTGCCACTTTGCTGGGATGATGCCTGTAGGTCCTCACACTTGGACTGATGGAGACAGCAGCTATTTCCCCCACAATTCTGTGGTTTATTACTCGTGGTGATGATGGGATGCAAACTGACAGAGGATGTAGGAAATGACTAGAGGAATTCGCCAGCAATAGTGGTGACATAAAGCCTCTGAGGGCTACAACCTTGTACAGCAGAGCACCAGGAAAGATCACAACTATTTCACTGTCATGATGAGACACTGTTTTTGTGAGAAACCTGACTGCTGGGCCACTTCTTCTCCTGAAAGCACCAGCAGAGAATGGGACATCTGTGTTCCATCTGGATGGTAACCGTGAGGGAGAACGTACATCTCTGTAAGGGGTCTAAGAATAGATGTGATTTTCCTCAGGATTGATGAGACAGAAAGCCCAGAATATCAAGCAGCAGAATATCCTCCCCAGGAGCATCCAGCACGCTCAGGGCTGTGCTTGGTTGGCCCTCAGGACTCATGAGCAGTGGCATCTCTGAAGCTGTCTCTGAGAGACTTGATGCTCTCTGGTGCCAGCCACAGAGAACTGGGACAAAAATCCAGTGAAAATTGCTGGATGACTGTAGGAAGCCCAGAAAAACGCTGTGTCCAAAGGGCATATTTCTGAGAACTTCTGGAGAGCAAAGAGGTGCTTATTAATGTATTCCTGAGCTCAGTTTCATCTTCCAGATCAAGTGCCTGTAAGAGCTGATGAGTCCTTCAGTTGCTCCTTCCTAGTGATTAGGATGGCTGAAGAGCCCATTACTCCAGAGCACACAGCATGGCTTAGAGCCTTGTGAGGCTGATCTAGATGATTAAAAAGTGACACAAAAAACCACACTGCAAGGCTGCAGCAAGCCCTAACTTGGCCAAGCCCTGTGGCTGAAGGGTGAATCCCAATTGTCAGCTTACACAGGAATCAGTCCATGCACCATCCAGCACTCCTGTGAGCATCAGCTCACCTGGACTTCAGCAGGAATAGCAGGATTTGTGGCAGGTTTTTTGGTGCCAGGGGAGGAGCTGCTGGCAGGCTGCACTCAAGGGATGGGGCTCAAGCTCTAACACAAGCCCTGGACAAATGAACACCAAACCCAAATTCCCTCTCTGTGCAGCTGTGAGGCAGCTGCAGAGAACAGCCTGAAGAGCCCAGTGACACAGTGAGGTGTCAGTGACCACAACAGCTCATGTGAGAACTTTCCTCCTGGCTGACCCAGGGCTGGCTCCCCAGCTTGCCATGGCTTTACCCTCACTTCCCACAGGACATGCTGGTGCCTGAGCACAGCCAGCAAAACCCAGCAAACCCCACAATTCCCCACACTCCCTCAGGCAAAGGGACCAACAGCTCCCAAGCTCGCCCTGGCAAAGGACAAATCATATTCTCTGTATCAGCATCTACAGTCTGTGAAGTTAAAAAGGCAACAAAACCACACACACAGAGTGCCAACCCACGTTATCTAATCACATCTAAGATTTACATGCTAGGCAGGGTCCAGTACACACAGCCCTGTTTGTATTTTGTGCTGAAGGAAGTGCCACTGGCAGCAATTCTGGGTCACATCTGTCTGCAGGACCTCAGCCCAGCAATCCTTCCTGGAGAAAGGTGGATGCTTTGTTCAAGCATTTTGTGCTTCCACAACCACAGAGGAATTTTTCTCACAGATTATTAGTGGTTCTCGGGGACTTTATGGTTAAGCAAACAATAAGATGGTTAAATTGTCCAATTTCAACATTTGACTTTTTAAATGTGAAAGTTAATAGGCTGCATTACTAAAATCACTGTGGAGGAAAGCTTGAAACCCATCTGCAAAAATCAAGAGACAATCAATCCAAGGCTTTTTAAAGCCTGGATTTCCCTCTGTGGTAAGAGCAGATGATGCTCTGTACTGTACAGGAACACCAAAGGTTTATTAAACATATTAGCCGAGCTGATAATTAAACTGCTGATAATTAAAGCCAGGCTTGGCTACTTGCACCCAGTGGAGACATTGCCTTCCACCGAGGAAACACTTTGGAACTGTGGAACTGGAGATAGGGCTCTCACCCTGGAGCCAGTCCCAGCTGATAAACCCCTAATCTACATAAACAAAGCAGACAATAATGAGCATCAGGAATTTCTAAAGGTTGTTATGACAGCAACACAAATGAATAGCTGCTTCTGCTCAGCTTTCCACATTGTTCCCGTGTCCTGCACACACCGAGCCAGCACCTTGGCCAAGCCCCCTCTGCACCAGCCCCCCCTGCTCCCCTGGACCTACCTGTGGCCTTTAATGCTGGTTGTTCCCCTAGCAACAGTTTTAACCTTTTGGCGTGGATTTTCCCTTGGTAATGCGAGTCCGCCACCACTGCTGAGGTAAAGGACATGTTACATAGTGTGCAGCATTTGTTCTTATCCACTGAGTCACCATCGCTGCCCTGCGTGGAGACAAAAACACAGACAAGGAAAGAGGTGTATAAGCCCACTAAGCACAGCCACAGAGAGAAGAGAAGAGCAGGAGGGAGAAAGCTGGGTCGTTATGCCAAGGCCATGGCTGCCAAGTGTCGCCCTGATGCAAAAGTCTTTGGATTGTTTTTACTTTTGAACTGGAGTTTCTCACGCAGCTTCACAAAAACAATATGTATTTTTAGCATTTATCTATTGTTTACATTTTTGTC
>JBBMKD010000074.1:2111264-2133152 GCA_037834095.1 Argya squamiceps | reverse complement strand
AAGAATGGAGTCAGATAATTAGAAGAGAATAAAGAACCAGAAGCTTCCCTTGACCTGCTGCGTCTGCCTCGTTCCTCGGTGCCCTAAAATTGTTACAGCCAAGGGGTTTCCCTTCCTCATCTCTCCCAGCCTTGCTCCTGCCTCGTCCCAGCCCTGTCCAACTCCCCAGCAGCTCCACTGGGAGCTCAGCCTGTCACTGTGTCCCCACGTGGCCGTGGAGCTCCTGGCACATCCCTCAGCCTCTCCTCCTCAGCCTTTATTCCTGTTCTCTGCCTGAGGGAGTCACACAGAGATTCCCCTGCCACCCAACACCGATGCTTCCTCCTGATGCACTTTTTAAAGAGACCCCAAAACATCCAGGGGGACACAACTGAGGGGCACAACCCTCTCTGCAGGTGGGAGAAACAAATGAACTGTCTGAAATCACACAGGTCCCTCCAGCAGGATCCAACACCAGCCTTGGGCAAACCCAACACAGAGTGGACACTTGACCCACCACTGAAGGTTATTTTTTCCCCTAAAAAAGCACTTTTTGAAAAACGACCGATTTTCACCACTTTTTTGTTGTTGATAACTGTAAATCAAACCTTAGGGAGGAATCTCAAGAGGTGATTAGTACTGTTCTGAGTGTAATTTGCACTTCTTTTAAATAGCTTTCTCTCAAGATATTTTATATCTTCAAAGGGAAATCACTTGAAAGTTAAGAGCAGAGTAGAAAATTTCCAGTATCTATTGATCATCAGTGGCAACATATAAAGAGCCTCCAACAGAGCTCGTTTGAAAAGCTGATACACTTCAGTGTTAATGCACCAAGGTGTCTTCCTCTGCCAGGGCTGCTCTTCAGTGACATTTTTTCCTTTCCAACCTACTTTCTCTGCTAGACTGAAAAAGCAATTAAAAATAAAAAATTAAAACCCCCTCAAAGAGCCCTTCAATACCTCATGTAGCGTTCAGGGTCCCATTTACACCGACCCACACTTCACTGTGCAGCTCATCTGGGTTCACCCAAGTCTCTGGGTGAGTACCTTGATGTGTGGGTAGGAGTTCAGCCACCAGCAGGGGAGGGGTGTCCCCAAACTCCTGGTGGGTCTGTGAGCCCCTCTGCACAAGCATGCCAAACCTGTGCTCCCAAACAGCCAGTTTTACACACCAAGGGCCATTAGCTGTAAGTGGGATGCACGAGGAATTTGGGCTCTGCCATTTACCCAGGTCTGGATCATCCCTCCACAGCATCACCTCCCTTCCCTGCTCCACCAACCCAGCTCCTGCACAGAGCCAGAGGTGTTCTAGGCTGATCTGGCCCTGAAGGGTAATTATGCCTTCTCATTTGTCAGGGGCTGTTTTACCTGAAACCAGAGAGGCTGGGGGAAGCTGATCGGGTGTCTTTTGTCACCTGCTGAATGACACGGCACTGACAGGATTGTGCAGGTGGTGAAACCACAGGGCTGCTCACCCAGGAGGCCTCAGCTGGGGCACAGGGCTCTACACAGGGCAGGTCCCTGGGGGTGCTCTGCCCCGTGTGCACCCACCCACTGAAACAGTGAACAGGCACTAAAGCTCCACTGAGTTTCTGTAAATCCACTGGCAGCTCCTTAACCCCGTGCTGCCAGACCCAGCCAAGGAACATTTCTACATTTTGTTTCTGCAGCTTTCTCCAGCCGACCCCTCCTTGCAAACCTTCACCACAATGCAGCACAGAAGCCACTGGCTTCATACAAACTGAAGGCCAACAGAACACATCACTGGCTTGGAGTTAAAGCACCCATCTCCCAACACTGCCATCCCCACTCTTCCCCTGCCCCACAGCTGTACTGAGCCTGTCCTCCACACCAAATTAAACCAGTAACGAAGAGCACAACAGTCCAGTTGTTACCCACTGGAAAACTACTTGTATAAGCCTTCTACCTCTCACTCCAAAGGGCTAACGGGTGCTTTGGAAATGCAATCTTTAAACACCAGCCAACCCCTCCCTTCACCTCACAGAAAGGTCAGGAAGCAAATGCTGTTTTCCAATCCCATTGCACCGAGTATCCACAACTGCAGCCACCTCTCCCTCCTGCTGCCACCTGGCAGAAGGACAAGGTGTTATAGTTCTGTGGTCAGCAGAATACAAACCCAGTGGCATACAGCCATGTAACTGTTTTGATGAAAAAAAAGGCTAATACTCCCTTTTTAGTTGCAGATGCTTCTACACGAATTTAATTGGTTTTCACAGATTGTTTCTAATACTCATTAAAGTTGCTGTGCCATGGCCTGAGTGACACTGCTAGAATAGGGCACTGCACTGCACGTGTACATGGTAGGGTTGTTATTGTGCAGCATTAGAGATGTCCTCAATAGCTCTGTTCTCTCTAAATGCAAAGGCTTGTATAACATCTGATCAGCAACAGGGCTACTTTGAGCTGTAAATGTTGGCAGATTTTCCCTGCTATATTTTTACAACACAAATAATTTTAGAATTTAGGTCTGGCCTAGCCTAGCGTTCACCTAGAACATGAGGACGCCTTAATCCACCCCCACTAGGGCTGCCCTTGGCAAAAGCACCAGCAAACACAGAATTACATTCCTTCTCCAGAGTGCCTTTCACAAAAGCAGTGGGAAATAGTTCAACTTTGACTTATTTGAGGTCTGATCAGTTCTCTGGCCTCCATATCCCATTCTGAGGTGCACATGCATTATGTGGTTCCTTGTTAGACATAATCAAACTCCTCAGAGGACCCTGCTCCCCATCTGCATGCACCTGCCCATGGCACTGCCCACAATAATAACTCAATAAAATCACTGCATGATCCTGCTGTGTGGAGGGGCAGATTGCATCTGCAATTGGCCTGTGTGCAACAGAAAAGTTCACTAGTGATTCAATTACTACAAAAATGAGCTTTCAGACTCCTTGGGAAAAACTTGCATGTTTCTCCCTTTAATTACAAGATATCACACTGAATATCAATAGCACTCAGCCCCAGTCACATTGAACTGGTTTGGATGCTGCGTGCTGGGAACCTCACTGCAGCTCTGACAGAGCCCCAGAACGTGGGAAGGAGCCAAATGAATAATTCCCCATGAAGCCATCTCTTAAAAATTCAGTCTCCTTCTATCTATTGCCTGACAAATGGCTGCGAGCTGGTCCAATTCCTCATCTTCATTTGTTTATTTGAACACAGCTGAGGAAACCAATAGCCAATCTTTAAACTGGCAGACTGAGAGCCTTTGGATAAAGCACATCGACTCCCAGAATGGGTCCACAGAGCCCTGGGGAGGTGGCACTGCTCTTGGGGACCTCTTGCTCACCACAGGGGTGAGTAAGACACTGCAGTGGCACTGCTGGCATCCCCAGGAGGACGTGGCACTGCATGGCAGGTGCACCTAGAGCAGCTCTGTACCTGGCACTATGCTCCAGGTGCACACACACAGCTCCACACCCACCTCTGCCACCCCACACTGCTCCCCAGACACTGCCCAGGTGTGAGTCCTCCCACCCTGGAGAGGTGTCACATGCTGCAAGTTGGGTGAAGGGGTCTGGAAGTGACCCCAGTGCTGCAGCACCCCAGAGTGTCCATCACCCCACACCTGGAGGGACAACCTTCCTGCAGGCAGTGCTCCTATCACCTGCCCCAGCTGCTCACCAGCAGCCTGAAATGGAGCAAGCCCTGAGTATTTGCTATCAGCATATTTTTTCCTATGAAAGAACATTCAAATAACTAAAAACGCAATTACTGTTGCTGATGCACACAATAATTCTTGTGTAGTTTATTGAAAATTATTTCCAGTTACTTTGCATTTCAGCTAATCTAAATGTTACCTCCGGGCACCTGATCATCTGTGGCTCTAAGAGAGAGAGAATGTTGTAGCCCAGAGTCAATGGTTCATGAAGCAGCTGAACAAACAGGGGCTTGGGTTATACCCACGTTTTCTGAGCGGAGCTTTTTGGCGGGGCAGCCTCCATCCACGGGGTGGAGCATGTAGTAGAGGCGGACCTTGCTGGCATGCTTCCGACTCTGCAAGGCAAAAAAGAAAAGGAGGAGGAGAGCTGGAGTTACCAGGAGCAAGAGGCTCAGTTGCTGTGCTCGCTACACCAACCCACAGTCAGATTTCACGTCCCCTTGGCATACATATCCACCACTGGAGGAGAAAAGGGGGAAGGACCCAGGTGAGGAGGATTTGCACTTCTCAGAGTTTTCACAGAGCTCTGCGCCCAGCTGAAATGAGCTGTGGATTGAAACCTGCCATTAGCAGAAGAAACAGTCCACCCTGGCCCCTCTCCAAGTCCTGCTGCCCGCAGGTCCTCCAAGACACAGCGGGGATCAGACAGCGAGGGAAGGACAGCATTTGTTATTAGACCATCTCCGTGGTGGGGCAGACTGAAAGATGGGGGTTACTGAGCTCCAGCCAGAGATACAAAAGCATCCTGAGGTGTCAGAGGCACAGACACAAATCAAATCCACAGCTCCTATGCTTCTAGAATGAGAAAAGCTAAGAGGGGTAAAAAAATCTCCCGTGAGGGAGACACGAGCCTGCCTTTGGGCACAGCTGGAGCTCACGGGCAGTGAGGGTTAGAAGAGACAAGGAGATTCCCTGGTGACCCCAGCAGCAGCCAAAGCAAATCCTTGGCACTTGCAAGACTTAAAGGAAGATTCTAAAGCTTCTACAGCGGGAGCAGATATAAACCTTCAAAACCTTGACTTACATCAGGTCTTGTCTTCCACCAAATGCAGAGGGAAAAGGTCTGCAGCCACAAAATACCTGCAGCCAGCATATGGGGAGCAGACACATGGGGAGCTGTTACCATGCAAATGTTTCCTTTAAATCACCCTTTCCAACTGCCCCACAGAACAACAGCACCGTAATGTTATAATTTCAGACCACAGAGCTGCAATTTAAAAATATTAAATTATCATTAGCATGTTCTGGAACATTCTTTTTCCTGTGGTATAAACTTGGAGCTAAATTTGCAGGGAGCTATATTTGTATTCGCATGCAAAAATGTGACTATGCAATAATTTTTTCCACAGAGCAAATCAGTCAAGACAAATAATGTCAAATATCTGTCCCCAGCTTGTCTTCCTGCTGCATTTAGCAAATGTGACCTTCCGTGGTCAGAGTGAAGTGCAGGAAACCCCAAAGCTCCAGCTATCAGACGAGCAACCCAGACAGCGACTGCGTAATTAGAAAATGACAAAATAGATGTTTGAAATGCACAGGATAGAAGTGCAACTCAGCTGCAGTCCCAACTTCCTGCCTGAAGTGATGCTTAGCGGGTCCCTTGCACCACACAGGGCCAGTCAAACATACTGTAAAGGCAACGTGGCCAGAGCTTTTCAGCTGAATTTCTTCCCTGAGCATTGACACCCCGCAGAGCAGAGCAGGCAGCCTCCCTCGAGTCATCCTCCCCACAGTCACGAGGCTCTTCCCTCGCTTGACTTCATCCAGCACGTCACGATGCCCACGCGCACACAGCCTGCTCAGTTTAGAGGGTAAAAAATTTGGGAGGGGTAGCTGAGTGTGTGTAAGCTGCAAAGATGTTAAGAGGAGTCATTTTTACAAATCTGCCCCGTGGCACTCAGCTGGACCATAAACAGTGCCCAGATGTCAGCGTTGAGAGACAGCAAAGCTTCACAGCCCTTCTGTGAAACACCTCTCACCTTTCTTGGCGCATTTGTTTAGATTTGTGAAAGCCAAGGTAAAGAAATTACTTACATGTGGCACAATTTAAAACTACACAGCTCCTTATGCAACCTTATTATCTTACGGTCATAAAAGCGGAGCTTAAAATCATCCCTGGCCTCCACGCGTATGTGGTGAGCATCTCCTCCCCTCTGTGGAGCAGAGCAAGCACAGCCCATTTGTCATCCATTTTATCTCTGGCATTTCCTACATTTACATGTGTATTTATCATCCCAACACCCCAGCAGGAGCACGGCAGGAGCACGGTGATTATTCTTGGTGTGCTGCTCGCAAACAGCACTGCGGGTTATCCTCTCCCTACTGGAAACCTGCAGCTTCAAGGCACAAGGAGGGCAAGTGCCAGACACATGGAGGGGGGCCAAAGGAAGAACCACAAACAAGAGCCAGAAAACTGGGATAAACTGGGATCAGGGCACCTCCAGCTCCCATTTTGACCCATCTCACTGCATGCACAAGCCTTAGGAAAGACAAAACCTTGCCACATCTGTAAATGCACAGGGCAGAATGAGCACGCTGCCTTGTGGAGGCACCTCCAACAGCCACCACAACCTCATTTTGGGTGAAATAAAGGTGTTTCTGTGCCCGTGAATATTTCTTTTGTAGCTGTACAAAGTGTTATGCCAAAGGCATTTTCACTTTCCTGTCTCTAGTGGGAACAGCACCTTTTAAAGACACTAAGTCTGGTTTAATACTGCAGGCTTGAAAACCAGCCCTGACTATGCAGGGAGCTCAGTCTGTTTTCACACAGCTGCTGCAGAGTTCTGCATTGCAAGCTCATTTGCTACTGTAAGGCTCATCAATAAAAGTAAATAAATGGATCATTTCTATCTCTATCAAATCTACTCTAATACAGAAGATTGTGGCGGAGACAGCAAAGTTTTGGCAATTCAACCTTAAAACATAAAAGGGCAAAGCAGAGCTAAATTGTGCTATGAAATGCAATTTGATTTTGCATAAATTGGGTTTTGCAGCACACTCTGCCTGGAGCAGGCAGCGAGGTCTCTGTGGGAGCAGTGGCAGCTGGCGGGGCCCCATCAGCCACGGCCACTTTGGGACGTGCAGCCCTGCTCACCCTGTTTGGTGCAGGGGCTCCCCATCCCTCCTCTGTGGATGTTCCAGTGGCTCTGGGGGGGACTGACCCATCACCTTCACATGGCCACAAGCTCTCAGCTGAGGCATTCTAGCCCGGGGGTCACCAGGTCACACAGACACACACAGATCTTCCCTTCCCTGCGTTTGCTCGGGGAGAGGAGACCCCTCACCTGCTGCACGAGCTCAGCACCCCACCACGGCCCCAGAACTGCTCCCACTGATTCAAGCTGATCCTGCAGCCTAAACCACTTTGCTTGTGAGAGCCTTCTTCCTGTCTCCTGTCATCAGGTTCAAATCAACTATCTCTGCAGCTTCCCTTAGGCTGTGCTAGCATATAATCTCATTTCCCTATTCCCCATATATCCCTTCATCAATCCTTGCTCCCCTCCTGTGCTGGCAGCTTTATGGTTTTGGGCAGTTTAGCCTTCCTCTCCTGTGCCTCCTCCTCTGTGACCTCTTCTCCAGCCACAGGCCAGGGACTCCCACATTGGGGAGCACATGGCTGCACCAAGCACCAGCAGAGACACAGGTGCCAGATGAAGAAAGGAACCATGTGGCAGCCCAAATGACTGCAGTTTCTCTTAGTCTGTAGTAAATTCTTTCTCAGAAGGCCATTGGTTGGGTTTCAATCCTTTTAGTGTAAACTGTGTTGATTTTTTTGTGTGCTGGCAGTTTCTTAAGTAAATTGCCACTCAACACGCAGTCACACGATTATACCAATTTTATTATCTATATTGGCCCCACTTGTAATCTCATCAAAAGAGAGGAAGTTATTTTGGCTGGCCCAGTTCGCCCAACCTTGTGCAGAAACCCAGTTCCATCGTCCTCCAGCCCCTGCCCAGGAGCTGTGCCAAGCTGGACAGCTCCGACTCCTGCACGGGACCCCCGGCACTGCCCTGCCTGGCTCTGGGCTTGCTTCCTCCTGGAAACTTCCTCCACCTTCCCAGGCCCACAGAGGGTCACAGTGACAGTGCACAGCATGTGGCCAGCACACTTCAAGCACCCACTTGTGAATTACTGAACCTGCTGACCTAAATGACATCGTTCTGGAATTTGTAATCGCTGCCAAACCACCTTCCAAGTTTCTACTGGAATGGAACCAATCTATTTCTTCCTCTATGATATAACAACATCCTCTGCGTTTTTAAAATAGACAGGAGAAGTATTTTCAGCAAATGCCTTCCCTTTTCTGCCTCTACTACCCACACAACAAACATTGTCAAGATCCCTGTGGTTCGCTGCAGAGCTGAACTCTCCGGCTGTTATTCCAGACACTGCTGGATGCCAATGTCCTTTTTCTCCCTTTGTAATTTTTGAAAAGCCTCATTTATAATTTATGGTCATTTCTATCAGCTTCCCCTTTTTCCTCCATGAGTTAATTTTTTTAAAAGTGTCTACTCATGCTTTTGCCTTCCTGGGGACACAGATATGTGTCTGCAATTCCCGAGTGCTCAGCTGAATTTGCACCCCCATCAGACTGGCTGCTCCAAAGCAAAGAGAGGCACATTCCTCATTTGGACATTGATTTGTTTACACATTAAGGCAACTATAGAGGATCTATTCAGCCAAGCAACCACTACCTCCGCTTCCTTACATCTGATTATTCCACCTGGCTCTCCAGGTTGACTCCAAGGTGGGATCCTGAGCATGAATTTTCTGTCTCAGGAATCACCATTTCAGCTGCGATCTTTAGCTTTACTGCTTCCTACATCAGTTTTGACTGTGGTCAAAGTATCCCTTGTCCAACACTCTGCTGGGTACCTTGGGAGAGGAAATAACTCACCTTAGAGGCTGTTGCCAGAGCAGCATGGCAGGAGCAGCTGGGCTCAGCACCTGGCTCACATGGTGCTGCCACCCACAGACAGGGCCACCACGGGCACCTGCTCCTCCCCAAAACCCCAAACCCACTGGTAGCCCCTCCTTACCTCACTCCCTCACACTCCTTCTGCAGGTGGATCTGACATCTACCCTAATGCAACCACGCATTTATTCCTCCGTTGCTATAATGGGATTTTTCCAGGCAATGTACCTCCCTGAGCACCCTGATTGAGCTGAAGGTGTCCCTGCTCTTGGCAGGGGTTGGACTAGACCTCTAAAGGTCCCTTCCAACCCATTCTATGATTCTGTAAACCTGCCAGGGGAAAGGGGATACAGGGACACAGTGAGCAGGCTGGGAACTTCTGAAATGTGCTCCACACAGCAAGCTAAATCCTTGCTGCTCACCTGCAGCTCAAGTCCCTCATCTTTGCTGTTGGGCACTGATGTTCGAGGTCTGGGTGGGCTTCACCACTGGCACAGCCCCCCCATCCCAGCAGCAGGCAGGCAACAGAAGAGTTAACACAATGTCTGCTGTGCACATTGAGCTGCCCAGCAGCAGCTCCCCAGCACGGCAGCAGCAGCAGCAATGCTGCTGCTCCCATTCCATCTCCGCCGTGTGAAACAATCCCCGCTGGAGCGCGTCAGTGCCAGTCACTGCCGAGAGCCCGTCAGCCCCGAGCGCACGGGGGCGGGTCTGTCACAACACGCCACGAGAGCTAACGACTCTGCTTTCAAACACCCAGAACCCCAACCCAAACATGGGTTGCCAGTTTAAAACATTGAAGACGAGCAAGAGTAAAGAGTGAATATCTGGAACAAAGAGGTGCCCTCGCGGGCAGCAGGATCGGGAAGGAATGCTGCAGAAGGGCAAGAGCTGCAGGAACACTGAGCCAGTGCAACCTTTCTTTGCTTTCATTCCATGTAGCTCTAATGTGACATCCCTTATGCTTCTCCATTACTGCTAACCCCGGGGTCCCATTTTCCCAGTGTGTTTTACTGCTGCTCTGAAGGACCTTTTAACTTCAGCTATTTTTAGGCAGCAATAGGCCTCTGTGCAGAGGTACCTGGGAAGGGGAGCTGTACACTGGGCTTTATCTGCTCTGCTGTTGCTGCTGTTTAGCAATAGATTTTGACACTGGGAGTGCATTAAAAATAATGTTCAGCCATTAACGTTGACAACTGAGCAGTAACAGAGAGCCTTGTAAAGTCCCATCCCATCTCCACTGGTTCCCACAGCCCACAGTGATGCAGCTGCTGCTGCTGCCCTGTGTGCAGAGAGGAAGCACTAAAACCCTGGCACCCACATATCTCCCTTATATGCAAGGGGTGGTCACGTTTACCTCAACATATTTTAACTGGGACTATTACCACAACACAAACTGCCAAGGAATATCCGCAGCAGGACTCCATGTGCACACAAAAAGAACAGAGCAGCACCTTCATCATCTCTGCAACACAAATGTGCTCTCTTTAGCTTTTTCTCCTCAAGCCAAGGCTCTTCTATCAAACGCCAGCACAATCTGCAGGATAGCAGTAATGTTTGAGCAGCCACCAAAACCTGTGAACAGCAGAGCAGAGCAGATTCCAGCAGTGGTGGGGAAGGACATGGCAACAACGAGTAGGGTGTCCCCTCCTCCTTCATCCTCTGAAGGCTTTACACATCATTGCCCACCAAAGCAAGACACAACAGGGCAGGTGAGCAGCAACAGTGGCAGAACATACGAGAGAGATCATGGCCAGTAAATGTCACATTCCCTTCCATCATCACTGACATCAGCAGAACCTGACACACAACAGCCCTGTGCAGCCTGTATCTTCAGCTAAAGCACATCCTTTCCATTCCTCCATCCTGGAAATGCTTGCAGCATCTCACACAGGGAGCTGAGAGCAGAAACCTAACATCCCAGCTCCTTGCTTTCTAGCACAGCATTTATTTTGTTAAACAGAGAACGTGCTCTTGCAGCACATTAATATTTCAGACACAGGACTGCCTTTCTGAGCACACACATCTTGATCCTTAAGGCACTAATGTGCCAATAGTAAACAATGTTTATTATTCCTTCAGACAAGCCATCCCTTCATGCCGTTTCCAGCCAAGGACAGCCCAACTGGAAGCAGTTTAACCCCAGCACCACCCCAGCCCGTGCAGACAAGGAGTATTGATGAGGCTGTCGATATTCCCCGCCTGCTTCACTCCAGAGACAGAGCGAGCAATTCCACAGCACACAGCTCCCGAGAAGAGCCAAAGGGCATGGCACTTGATTTGTTTTCCCCAGTTTCTTCTGCATTTGAATTTTAATACACTTTGCCTCTGCCCTCCCCTGCTGCTCCACCACAAGCATTCAAGCAGCATTCCCTCATCCCATAAGGTGAGCCGACATTGCACGGCCCCCTCCTGGGCTGCTCTTCCTCCAGACCTGGCATCTTCCTTCATTTTAAATGGAAAAACAAAGCACTCTCTGAACACCTGAAGCAATAAAGATTATGGAGAAAACAGAGAAGAGCATTACAGCAGTTTGAGGAGCAAATGTGGTGATGAATGTGCAGCTCAGGGTGAAATCTGAGAGCAACTTCGTATATGAGGTAATTTTCCTGCAGGATTTTCAAGGGGAAACATGAAAATAAATTGTAACATCTTCCTAATGGCTGTGAATATTCTACATGGAGATGAGGACTCAGAACTAACTAAGAAACCTCAGCTCTCTTTGTTTTAGCTTTTTAATTTACAGAACAGCTCACCAAAGTGATTAATACAACCTCTCTCAAAGACAGCGCTGGACGTAACTGTTAAATTACAGGTAATCTAGAGAAAATTACCAAAGAGGCTTCCAAGGAGGAAGGAAAGATGCAGAGATACAGAAAAATGCCTCATTTCTGGGGCACAGACTTTCAGTGGCATTGCAGCAGCAGCACATTGTGGCTCACCCCTTGACACCGACAGTGGGACAGGAGGTGTGAAATGCCCTCTCCACCCCGGCCATCACCAAGTCTGTGGCCACTCCTGCCTGGCACAGCCAGCCATCACCTGCAGCTCATGGATTCTTCACCCAAACAGCCACCCTGTGCCCTTTTGTTCCTCCCAAGGAGGAAAGGGGAGCCAGGGTACCTCAGGGATACCTGGCATGGCACAGCAGCACAGTGAGTGTCACCCAGGGATTGCCTCAGCCATCCATACTTGGCTGCTTTATTCCAGAAGCAGAAGTGGGAAGAGAGTTTCCTGGTACTTCAGGGGATAAATTACGATATTAATTTGCTTTCAGGATTAAAATATGCAAATGCACACTCTTTGGGGCATCAACACCAAGCAGTAAGATTTGCCTCATCTCCCTCTCACGGCTGTGCAAAAGCTGCCCAGGACCAACCCCTGGAGAAGCTCAGCAGCAAGCACTGAGCTCCTTAAGGCACTGCTCCTTTGGGAACCCCACTGCAAGTCAATATCCCGAGGCAGCCACTGGGCTCAGCTCTGTCCTGGGGTGAACCCTGGAGAGGAGGGCAGGACCTGGCAGTTTCACCAGGATGGGAAGGAGAGCCAGGGTGCATCAGACTCATCAGACAAAGCCAGAAACACAGTTGCATGAAGCACGTGTAATAAAGGCAGTATTTGCTGTACGTCAAGTTGGAAGCAAAAAATGCTGCAAACACTCTGATCTTTTTGTCATTTTTCCACTACACTTGCCCTTGGAAATAATATCACTTAATACTGCGTGACTGACATAAAATCATTTTTTATTCCTGGCAAAGTAGCACAGAAGAAAAGTTATTGGTTGGTGATTTGGAGGAGGAGATGAGACAGCGATTGGAACTGACTATTCCTGTTTGGCAAGATAAAAACGTCCCCCTTTCATAGGCTGTTTCCCTCTATTTCCTTACAGAGAAATGTCTTATTTTGCATGCACAGAGAGCCAAGATTCCAGTCCCTGGCACAAGGGCTGCAGAGCTCACTTGACTGCGCTAGTGAGGCAGTGGATCAATTCCCTTTCTCTCCAGGCTCCCTCAGGAAGGATAAGGGCACTGCTGACCAAAACAAACCCAGACAGAGCCCTGGCACCCAGCATCCCTGGCTGCACCAGCACCAAGGGTCCTCAGCACCCCCAGGGCTCCTGAAAATGGATTTTCAGAAAATTTAGTCTTCTGAAGTTGATATTTCCCATATGAAAATAATCAGTTTTTAACTATACAGCACTTTCTAAAAGTAAGAAGGAATAAAAAGAAATCTGTGAAAATTGTGACCAGCTACTTGGATATTTAGAAAGAAACTGAATTTTACATTCCTGCTATTAACTAATGGCCTGCAGCAAGGGCTGCCAGCCTCAGGCAGGATGGAGCCCCCAACTCCACCTCCCCAGAAAACCTCAGGGCAGATTTTCAGCCTCTCACCGTGCCTGTGGGCTCTTGGGACCAGGGTGCCAGCAGGTTACCAGGAGAATGAGCATCACACTCAGGAGTGGTGACCAGAACAGATGCCCCAAAGGGACACTACTCCCTGTCAAGAGCAGCAAAGCGTGGCACAGCACAGGGCAGGGGCACTCCCAGCCTCTGGGCCACTGGAGGGGATCCTAACTATTCTTTCCAGCTCACTCCAAGCCTCTGCTCTGTGTTATGCAACCCACCAGCAAGGTTTGGGAATGACATTATTGTGCCAAACATCTACAGCGTCTGCTGGGATTTCACAGCGGATGACAAACGAGCACAACACCTCGCACTAAAATATACAACAGAAAACAGTGTTGTTTTTCCACATTTCAAAAACATCTGCTATGAATTAATGATTCAGCTCGTACCTACAATGACAGGCGCCGAGGAGACGAGATTGGCTGAGCACCCTGCGGCTCACCAGGCGCTGCTCCTGTTTCTGCAGCAAAGCTCCTGCCTTCTGTGGGCAAAATTTGGCATCCGTGGGGCCCAGTACCAAGATCTGGAAGGTGTCCCTAAAACTGCAGCCTTCAACTTCACAGAGTTGCCAGGGATCTCTGCTGCACACAGAGGGCAGCCAGAGGAGCAGTTCAGAAGAGCTCCTAAGAAATTCACCAAAACAGACATGTAAAGTGCCCTACAAGCAAACGTACATTCTTGTTCCCATTGTTAATTAATGCAGCACAGCATCCTCAGATCATGTACATTAAGCTTCCTGCACATTCTCCACTGGCCACACAATTGTCTCCCTCGTGCATCAATTGCAAAACATAAGGAAACGCTTGGTGTAACTTCATCTTCCAGGTCCCTGTGCACAAACCCTGCATCTGCTGGAACTTTGCAGACACTGGTAATCTCCATGTAACCAAAAACAGAAGTAAAACACACCTCCTGTGAGTGCAGAAGTCCCTCATCTCCCAGCTCATCACACAGAACGACAGAACCACTTAAGCTGGAGAAACCACCAAATCAAACCAAATTATTCCATGTTATCCAAATATCTGTCTTGTCTCTATATTATATATGATGAATAAATAGTTAATATAGTTTATTCTCTATATACAAACTATGTAACACAGATAATGCAGACATACAGCACTTCTGGAGTCCTCCAGGACAGGCTGGATCACCTCACATGCCCTCAGGGGAGGACAGTCCCCTGTGCACAGCCACCTCACAGTGACCCTGCACCTCTTCTGCTATTGAACCTGAGAATCTCTTCTCCCACTGGGGGAGCAGCAAGAGCCTCTCACCGTGGCAGGATCTACACCCAGGCAGTTGGTTTCCTTCCCTGAAGGATTTTACAGCATCATATCCCTCCATAATTTTCTCCTTGTTTAATAGGAAAGTATTTAAGTTTGTTATGAAGATATGCAGTGCTGTTAATTGCTGTTCTAACATGCCTCTAATAATCCATCCTTTCTAATTATTCATTGCTCGCTACCTCTTAAGTGCTTAAACACATTCACAAATTCTAATCTATTCTCTGCACAATCAGTGATTCCTACTCAGCAAGCCACAGTGCAGCACATTTAATACCACCTGAGCTTGTTTTGCTGCACTCTTAATTGCTCTCCTTGCTAACTGTGTTTCCTTCAGTCCTGATCAAATTGCAGGCTGACTTGGCAGAAACAGAAGAAGGAGCCAGACATGCAGCAGACACCGCTGCAGTGACATCACTGACAGAGTAAGATGCCACCAGGAAAAAGAGTTCTGCAAATGCTGAGTCTTCCAAGCAGAGCTGCAAAGACAGGGCAGGAACATCCTACCTCGTAGTGGGCCACGCGCTGGGACTCGGAGATCAGCTGGGCACTGCACACCTTGCAGTAACTTTCAGTGAACAATTCTTGGTCGATGTCAGAGGATTTCATCTGTGCATGACAGAGAGAAGAGACAGGATGCAGAATCAGTTACAGAAAGCAGGCAGATGTGTCTGACAAGGCTCCCACAGAGCCAAGGGCAAGGCAATTGTCACCGTGAGGGAATGAAGCATGTTATCCAGGTGTAAATGTGACACACAGACAGTCCCCACCACACCCCAACCCCTCCCATTTGGAGTCCCCAGGTTTATGCACCAACAGCCCCATGTCAAGCGTTCATTCCTTGCCCTGGGCAGTTCCTGGGTGCTGCTGGGGACTGCAGTGTGTCCCCCTCTGCTGCAGCAGGAGCAGTGGGACACGAGAGGCCAGGAGTGCCAAGCACACCCATCCTGTGAACGCCACAGACACGGCACAGGCTCCATGGCCCTGCCATGACATCCATGTGTGAGCTACTTGTCAGCAGCTCTTCTTCATTACCTTTCCTATCTAGAAACACCATGCACAGAACCAGCTGTGGCAGACATCACTCATGGCTCAAAACATGCTTGGCCATTTGTTATACAACATAAAAGAGCTTATAAAGACTTTTATAGAGAAGGCAAAACAGCATCACAACCTGGAGGAAGGTGGTTTTAGGCTGGAAGAGCACTCTGTTGTATTTCCCATTTTAGATGTGGAAGAGAATTGTTTGGATGATTTACTGGGCTGTGCTGATCTCCAAATATTTATTTCTCTGTTTAAATATTTATGTGTTCCCCAGAACTTGCTACGAGGACACTTGCACCTTTAAAACCGGCTTGCTGAATGCTCTGATTCACAGGAACACATTGCTCCTCTGCTCATAGCCTCCTCCTTGTGCCACTGCAGGTGTACAGATCTGAACTCACAGTCAAGGGGTGTATCAGGAGAGTTGAGGCTTAAAACAGACCGAACCCAAGCAGAGACAGAAAACAGAAGCAGCTACATAGAGAGAATGTTTAAAACCAACCCCTATGCAAAGTAAGAGGGAAAAGAGAGGTTGGTGCCTTCTCATTAATGCCAAGATAAAATCTAATAATTCACAATCATAACAAACCTGAGCATAATGAAGGCTGATAACACAGGTTTTACAGAGTTCATTCCACTGACTGGGAAGAAAAATAACATGGAAATGAACAGGCTGTGAGATCTCATTAGCAGACAAAGTCAGGTGGAGAAAGGCTGGTCACTGCTGGGCTGTGCAGAGGAGCTGGAGGCGGTTATACCAAATCCCCAGTGTCCTGCCATCCCACAGTTACTGTGGTCCCTGCATATTTCATGAAAACAAGCAGCTGAGCTGACACCAGAGACTGCCCAGCCTGGAGAGACCAGCTGGCCTTGAGCTCCAGGAAAAGGTTTGTTCAGGTGTTCTGGTTTATCAGACAAAAGCACAAATCTCAGAGCTCCTCTGCTGCTGTGCTTGTGCCTTGTTTGATTCTGTAAAGATATTTGCTTGTTTTCTCTTGTTATCTGCCTAGTTTAAATCTTCATTTACACTGTCCAGAGAGATGTTGCATTGAGAAACTTTCAAAGACACCAAAAGACCCTTTTAGGAATACAAGAAGTGTTGCAAAATTGCATCAAAGGCAAAACAAAGTGGGATGCAGAAATCTCCGTTAACTCCAGCAGATTGACACAAAGCAAACCAAAGAATCTCATTAAACCTCAATCCAGCCACCAAGCCAGAGACAGGTAACACCACCTTCATTTGCATGCAGCCTGCAATGCCGTTACAAACCCTCATTGCAAAAATCAGAGTAAATCAAAAGCTTCTCAGTATTAGTCCAGCAGTCCATATGCTGATAACAGAGCCCAAGTCTATTTTCCTCAAATGGAATCCTCTGTCCTCCTTTACAGCAACAGGGGCTGAACAGAGTTATCCAGGAACTGGATCTCGGGCATTTTCTCTAAGCAGTAAGTTCTGATACAGGTGTGGGATGTGTTCCCCTCAATATCACAGGTCCAGCACCAGGAGAACACGGAGGTTCTGCTGATGATGTGACTGTTGTGCACCACGATTCATGTGTAAATATTCCAGTTACCTAATAAAAGTCTCCCTGGGATAGGAGACCCTCACATAACGCACCCAGAGCACAGTTACACGTGGCAGAAGCTCCCACTCTCCTGCCCTGCTCCCAAATCCTGGTGTATCTTCCCCACTGGCATCACTTGAGCACCCCAGTGAGTCTCAGCTCCTGGCTGCCTCCATCCCACTCTCCTCAGAGGACAGCCTGGCCCCGGGTGGCTTTGACCTCCCCAAGCAGCTCCTCAGATCCCAGAGCTGTCCCCAAACTGCCACCCTCCCATGGATGCACTGGTGGAAGGATGGGGGGACCCTTCTCTCGCAGGGCACTCCATGGAGCAGCTCTCTTTGCTTGGATGCACAGGTGAGCAGTGGCAGGTCCTGGGTACCTGAAAGCTCCCTGTGCCCCCAGGATTGCCAAAACCTGGCAGGGTCCCTGGTCCAGGTGCAGAAATGTGACTGGGTGTCCTCATGCCTGGGATTCTGGCAGAAGGTTTCACTGTTGCTTTTTCCAGGCATTGTTTTTTCCATGGTGATGAAAAGTACAGCAAGGTAGAGCAGAGAGGAATGGGGATTAGGAAGAACAAAAGAACAAATGGAAGCAATACCTCCTTCATGCTTTTGCATGAATATATTAGGCTAAATTGCTATGAGGATTCAAGCATATGTAAGCTTGGCTACTTAAAATAATTAGAAAGCTCTGGTAACAATAACTGCTCGAGGCAAAATTAAATTTTGACAAAAAATTATAGATTCACCTTAGCAAGGAAGATTTCCACACAAGCAATCCACTACCAGCACCCATTTATAGAAATCACCCTTGCAAAGTTGCAAGATAGCCCCAGAACAAGTTTAAATTCAGCACCAGTCACTGACTTGAGAAAACAGACAATTACCTGTCCCACAGAGGACCAAAAGCCTCTTCCCCTCCTCAGCAGCCACCAAAGAATGTCCAGCTAACGTGCAGTGAAATGAGTGTCCCTCTGCACCACCCAGGTTTTAAAGCTGCCACAGACCCCAGGGTGGCACAGGCACAGACCTCAGGGAGGGTCCAGGGCTGGTGTTTCCCTGGGGATCTGCACAGGAACCCTGTGACAAGCAAGAACCAAATCTCTGCTTCCTACAAAGGGGCTGGTGCAGCCACAGCAAGGCTGGGTGGTGATGGCTTCTCTGCACAGCTGCAAGGGCTCCCCTCTGCAGCAAGAGGCAGACTCCAGGCACGAAACCCTGAAAAAGAGCACAGCTTTGTGCTGTGGGTGCCCAGCCTCAAAGCAGCACTTCCTCCTCTCCAGAAAAGCTCCCCTGCCCGTTTCTGTCTCCTCTCAGATACACTTTGCATTACCCTTCTGTGGGTTAATCTGAGCAGTGATTTATTAACTTCTTCTGCCTGCAAGTGTGATAAAGAGAGTTCATAAGCAATTAATATTTATGCATTTCTAATCACTTAATACCAGTCTGACTCTCTCCCTGCCCACACATGCCTAAGCACTCCAGGACTGACCAGCCCTCAGCTGATCTCACCTCACAGCCCATCTGTCAAAATGCAGCAGGGAAGGGGGGGTTTCCCTGCCACAGCCATCAGCAGGTCCTCAGCTGTGAGGGACACTCAAGGGCAACAGCAGGTGCTGAGCAGGGTGGGACACGGCCCTGAACACTTTTCTTGCTGAGAATTGAAGAATTACCATGAGGTTCATAACCTTGTCACCTGGACACAAACAAACTGCCATGCTGAGGAGAAGCACTTGGTCTGCACACTGAGTATAAATATCTGAAACTCCAAGTGCCCTCCTCCTCAGTGGTGACATGACAGGGCCTCTACCAAAAATGACAATCACCCTGTGTCCCTCAGTGGGGTTTGTTATGGCCTCCTGTGCCACACTGCAGTGCCAAGTCCCCTCCCTGCTCCAGATCCATGCCCTCTGCACGTGCCAGCTCAGCACCTCCAGGAATGGCTCACTGTGACCTCGTCTGCAATTCCCTGTGCCATATGGTTGTGATTCTTCTCAGCACTTTCAGTGACTGTAATAACAGCCCAATGAAAAAACAATTTGATCAGATTGATGCCAGGTTTTGGCAATGCCCAGAAACAGCTAACTAAGCTGCACTAAATTTTAGATAGCATCCCACAATTGACATCAGAGACATACACAAAGCCAAGTTTCTTTCTAAGGAAATATTTTGCACCAGCCCAATCCCTCCAGGTGGGGTCACGTGTTGAATGTGTCCCTGCCACACAGGAGAGTGGTGGAAGTGCCCTGGAATTCCTGTACACATTCATTTTTTCTATTGCCCAATCGAGGACAAGGAGTGCCTTAGGAAACACAGGGTTCAGCAACTTGTTTTTTTTCCAGTCAAGAGGAGAGAAAAAAAATTGTAGTCTCTTATCTGATTTACTCTTGAAGGCCTATAATCACTTTTTACAAAATTAACAGCCTCCAAAATCTCCACACTGGGACACAGGAGAAGCAGCAGCTGAGCACATGCACAAATGCCAAATGCAAACAACAAGCCAAAAATTAAATGTCCTGATTTTCATGTTATGAATTATTTGTGGCTCTTGCTGCTGTCACTCTCCCATGGATTAACATCTCATGTAACACCTCCTGTTTTCGTCTGTTGTTTAATTTGTCTTGCAATAAAAAGAAAAAAAGCCTTTACTAATAATTAATGTGCTTTGAGCAACTCTTGTCACTGCACTTACTTCGAGGCATCTGAAGAAATGCAAAACTGCCTTTTGAAGTGCCTGATTTCCCAGCACGACAAGACAATGGCTGAGCCTGTTCCATCAGTGCAATTCTCCTCCTGCTTTTATTGCCTTGAGACATTCTGGGTGCTGCAGGCCACAGCAGCCAGGAAAAGGGCTGGGATGGGGCAGCACAATTCTGTGCTGCTGGCTCTCCCTGGCAGCCACACACAGGACAGGACAGACAGCTCATCCCATGGTGATGACAGGACTCTGCAGCCCACCCTGAGCTGGTGCAAGAGCCCACATTCACAGCCAGGGGATCTGCAGCCTCAGCCTGTACCAGCACCTGGATTTCCTTGATGTCCCTCCATAGTCCCAGAGAGGTGGAGCAGGGAAATGTAACAGAGTCCAGGTAATCCTGTGTCCCAGAGGTCATGGCAGTGTGTCCTTACCCACCAAGAGCTCCCTACAAGCCACATCTCAAGAGGATGTGTGCACTGTTTTCAGTTTTTCCCATTCCCCTGCCAAATCAAAGATGTTCCACGTCCCTCCAGCTGTGCTGCACATCTGCCATCTCCACCATGCTTCACCTTCCCTGCAGTTCTTGTTTGTTGGTTGGGGTTTATCCCATCTCCCTCCGTTCCCTAAATCCTCCACAGAGCCAATTTGCTTCACTTCTGCACTGAGCCTTTGATGCATTTTGACATGCTTTATTGGAGCCTTGAAAATCAGAACAAGATTGTGCGTGGCATGAGCTGGGGAGCAGGAGAGACCCTGCACGTGGCTGCTGCATGTGTCAGCACAGAGAGGAGAGCTTGTGGAGAACAACAGGGGGGAGACAGAAGTGCCCGAGGGGCCAGGCTGGACCTGGGCGAGTGGAAGGTGTCCCTGCCCATGGCAGGGAATTGGAACGAGGTGATCTTTAAGGTCTTTTCTAACCCAAACCATTATGGGAATTCTGTGTTTGCCAGGACTAAGAAAGGTACAGTCACACAACAACAGTGCCCTCTCAATGGATGGAAATGGAAAGAGCGTCTCAGCTTTTCATGCCACTGTGGGGAGGAAATTCCCAGGGATGTCTCACTGAATTCCCAAGACTCATGAGCTCTGGGCTAGGGGGAAAGCTGCCAGATGTTCCCATCTCCTCACTTAATCATCAGGGTACCGTTTATATAAACAGAACCAAGCAAGAAAACAGCCTGATGAACACATCAGTAAAAGCAGTGCTCTGTGGCAGAGGGAAGCCAGGAGAGACAGGTAATTCCCTCCAGGCAGAACAGCAGCAGGGCCAAGTCTCCAGGTGTGCCTCTGCAGCCCCTACCTGCACCACGGTGGGCAGCACAGCACCCACCTGACGGGGGAGCAGAGGCAAGGAACTCGAGATTATGCACTAAAATCCAGCCCGTGACTTTTTGACCTACTGCCTGCTCAAAGTGGGAACAAAAGGCAAGCAACAGAAATTACAGACACACAGAATCAGAGGACAGATCTGGATGTGCAGTGGAGACAAGCCCTCCATGCCCCGAAGTGCCTCAGGGGACGTGAGGGAAGACCACTGCCAAGTTTAGAGGGAGCCACACTGCAATTCTGTGAGTAGCATCACTCCTTCCCTACAAATACAAGTATCCCATTAAGCAATTTTTAAATTTTTTCTAATTATTCACACTACATCATGTAGCAGGGCTTAATTGCAAACATGTGCTGATTTGAATAAAAATACATTTTTTTAAAAAAAGAGATTGATATATTGTGACTGCTTTAACACAGTCTGTAGGAATTCAAGGGAGAGCAATCACATTTTGTGCCTCAGGGTATCGACAGCGTGTGTCCTGCACATTTCAAGGACAGGGCTCTATCACTCACTCCAGCACGGCCAGGTGGCACAGCTCAACCCTCAGCAGTGGGGACAGCCCAGAAACCTCCTGAAATAAGGGTTAAAACAGCCCTGTGCAGCCTTTGCAGAAACTACACTCGAGACAGAGGGGCTGCTGGAGTCAGATGCAGAGGGGAGGGACTCGCTTGCATTAGGACGGTCAGCAAAAGAGGGATCTTGAGCTGGGACCCAGCTACTGCAGGCACCTCTGTGTGGGAACAGATTTCCCTCGGCTAAGCCCAAGCCCTCCCAGCCTGGGGAGGATGCCTGGACCAGCACAGCCTGGTCTGAAACCCTGACACACGCTCCCACTCGCCTCCTCACCCCACTGCTCTCCCCTGCACGCTTCCTCCCTCCCCACCACGCACCCCAGAGCGTGTTTCTGGCAGCTCTCGGTGCTCCCGGTGCCGAGCAGCGGCTGCCGCAGCACCTCGGAGCCCGGCGCTCCCCGGGGACCCTCCGG
>JBBMKD010000074.1:2092186-2102971 GCA_037834095.1 Argya squamiceps | reverse complement strand
CGACAGGACGCGAGGAAACGTCTTTGAACGGAAAGAAGGGAGATTTGAATCGGATGTGTGAAGAGATTCCTCCCTGTGAGGGTGGGGATGCCCTGGCACAGGGTGCCCAGAGAACCTGTGGCTGCCCCTGGATGGAGGTGCTCAAGGATAGGTTAGCCGGGACTTAGAACAGCCCGGTCTGGTGGAAGGTGTCCCTGCCCTTATGTCAGGGGCTTGGAACTGGATGATATCTGCTATCCCTTCCAACCCAAGTCATTCTGTGAGTCTGTAGTTTTCCCCACTGTGAAAATAGAAGGATGTGCATATCTGATTTGCAGGGCAGAGGCTGTGATGGGTATCACAGTCACCAGGGAGAACGTACTTCCAGACTCTTACTTTTGCAGATGACACACTCACTTTAATACCCTGGATTTATGGAGTGAGCATGCCTGGCACTGCAGGCGCCCACCACACGCAGCTCACGGGGACAGTGGGAGGCAAGTTCCTGCACGGGCAGGAGCAGCTTCCCCAGCACAGCAGCTGGAGAGCAAATGCCAAAGGGAACGGGGTGGGTTCACCTCCAGTCAAAGGTTGGTCACAGCCCCAGGGGAGGCAGCAGACAATGAACAACTGCCCCAGGGCAGGGTCAGAGCAGAGGAGCAAGGCAAGGATCACAGCAAGGGAATAAACAAGGGAAGGAGAAATTGGGGGGGACACAGATCCCTGCAAACTACGTGATGGGAAGACGATCCCTATTACAGCATGAGACACATGCCTGGGAGTCTGTGATGCAAAGTCAGGCTCAAACCAAACTGTCTCTCCACTCTGAAATCCAGCAATGCCTGAATCTGGAAAGAAGGTGAATTTCCCTCATCTTTGAGCACACTATCCCCAGGCAAAGGCAGTCCAGAATGCAGATTGGCAGTCCTGGAAGCCCGGGTTGTAGGTGAGCACAGTCGTGCACCATCCCTCTGCCAAGGCACACCTGCAGTGGCAATGCCATCTTGCTGCCCTCCTTTCTGCCTACAATGGAGAGGAGGGTGAGGACTAGCTGGTATCAGGGAGGCTTTCTGTCCCAGCTCTGTTGAATTAACCAGTGCCTCACTTGCCAGCAGATGAGGTAAGAAGCAGGGGATGTGATGGAGCAGAGATGTTGTAGCTCAAGCTCTGTGCTTCCAGGTGTAAGGCTGTGCAAACAACCAGGAAAAAGGCAGTTAATCTATCTCTGCTCCCTCTCCTTCAGTCCCCACAATATCCCTCAGCAGGGATCTCCTGGGTCTCCACAGGGGAGGGGAGATGGCTTAAAGGCTTTGCAGCTCAAGGCAGTTGGTGGTTGCACCCCAGAGGAACTGAGGCATACTTGTCTTGCCTGTCAAGTATGGAAAGGCTCCTTTGTGCCTTCACTTCCAAAGCCAGGTGAAACTCAGCTTGCATCATTCCCCTCCTGAACATTTGGCTAATCAGGGTGGTTACATGCCTCCCCCTTTTCTCATCAAACTGCTCTGCTGTCCAGGTGTCAGCTTTGCCGGGGTCTGATGAAAATGCTGCACCTTCAGCAATCTGTGTTTTTGGGAAGCAGACGTGGCACACATCCAACAGGGATGGCAGAATGGGCCTGGGAGAGCTCTGCAGGCACCCCCAGCCCAGCCATGGCTGAGCAGCACTAATGGGGTGTTGTCAGGACCTCCAAGAGATGAGTCTGTGTAGTTTAAATTGTTTCTATTAAATATATTTTGCAGACAGTCTCAAGGATTTTGTGTTTGCAATGCAGCAGGCTGAGCCACGCCACTGTCCTTTTGCTACCAGATAGCTGGGGCCTCACCTCAGTGGTGAAATGGACTTCAAGTCACCCTCTATCACACACACATTAGAAAGAAAAGACTTCACAAGCAGATTTTCCATTTCCAGCCTAATCTGCTTGACAGCAGTTTTTCAAACTATCTGAGCTTCATGATCCTGCTTGGCTGTTTAACTGTAAAAAAAATAATGCTAAGGAGCATTTAAGCCATACAACTAAGCCTCCAAAACTGACACAAACTCTTTAGAGATGCCACCTGGAGTCTCAGATACTTCAGTGCTAAGAAGGGCAGATCAGACAATATTTGCAATGATGCAGCTACTGTTCAGGGGAGAACTGGTTCTTAAATCCTTTCCTCTCATTTTTTGGGGGGGGTTGTATAATTCCCAGGGGCATCCCATGCTCGCTGACAATAAATGGCAGATAGGTACAAGAAATGTTGGAAACGATGTCGAAAACTCAGCTTTTGCTCTATCCCAGCACCCTGCAGAACTCAGGATTATATTTCCTGGCCCTGAGCTGGGCTAACTTTGGAACAACCCAAAACACATCAAAACAAGGAGCTGTAAAGCAGCAGCTGTGATTGATTAATCACAGTAGTGAAGCTGAAGGATTTGATCATTCTCATAAGCTCTTTAAAATCTTATTCTCCAAAGAAGGAGAGGTTACCACAGACATGGAACAAAGCAAATCACAAACTGGAGCTGATTCCTTGCTGTAAAAACTCTGGATGAGCTGTGTGCCCAGCTCCTGTGTGCATTCACAGCTCAGTGCCTGGACATCAGAACCCACCAAAGGACACTGCAAAACCTGCCCAAGCACATCAGCACCAGGACTGGGAGTAGGTCACCTTGTCAGACAGAGGGGGATTGCTGCAAGGAGCTGCATCTTGCACTTGAAAAATCTACTTTCTATCTCATTCCAGTAAAAGTGACATGTGGTGAATGCCACATACTCCAGGGGACATTGTTCCCCTGGAACAATCTGACATCAGCCCGTGGATTCACAGTGAATTCTGAGAGGAGAAATGATGCTTCACCGTGCAATGCAGCAACATCTGGTGTTCCTGACAGAATTTTCTATTTCCCCTTCCTGCCTTGGCCTATGCAGTGCTCTCCAGGCTCCATTTCCTGCACTCTCAGACACGGGGGAATGAAGAGGAGAGGAAACCATAGGCAAGGGCACAGTTACTTGCCCACTGTTTATCAGAGAGACATCCTTGCAGCAAACCCTGCCTGAACTGGGACCTCATTCCCAGTGCAACGTGAGACAAACAGAGCAGCCACTGGTGCAAGTGGCTGTGGGCAGATGGAAGCTACCTCCAGTTCTGTGCCACTCCTTTCCCAAATCCAATTCCTGTTTCCACTAAGAGCAGAGATGGCAGAGTGATGCAGAGCACCCTGGTACTGGGCACAGCAGCTCCTGGGTTTATCCAGGAGACAGAGGCTTGAGAAAATTCACATCAGAGTTCCCAAACCCTGTGGCTGTGAGCACATGTGGGGCTGCCCAGGTGTGATAAACAAGGAACCCATCAACCCCGTGCCCAGAGAGCTGCTCCAGCAGCCCCCACTGCACCTGGGCAGGCCCTGTGCAACAGCCACCTCTCAGATTCTCTTCTGCAGCACAATGCCCTTTGGACTTCTCCTTTCCTGACATTCAGCGGTGAAATCAGAGCAGGCAACAGCAGGTTCTTTTCAAAACAAAGTTTGCTGAGCGTGTTTGAAATATTCTGTGCCTCCTCACCAAGGTTTGTGGGGTAGTTCTGCCAGCTCGTGCTGCTTGAAACAACCTGAAGGAGTGGCTGACCCTGGCTCCATCACACTGCTAAATATGCCCGTGGGATGTCCCTAGATAAGTTACTTTGATTTCGTCAGCTCATCCCCAAGTGCAGTTTTTAATCCTCGGGATAACAAAAGGCTGATCCGCAGCCTCCTCCCAGGATCCCAGGCTGTGGCAAAGCATCGTTAGCTCTGTGCTGGAATTGCAGCATCCAGGGAGTTTGAACAAAGAGCCCCAGGCAGTCCCAGCCTGAAACACTGGGAACGATGCCATCGTTCCCAGAGAGGGGAAGATGTCTGGAAATGCAATTTCCGAGGTCACCTTTTATGATCCAGGCACACCACCGAGCCTGAGTGCTCCTTGTGACAGCCAAAGCCGGCGCTGGGGCTCCCCGCAATGCCAAAACAGCGGGTGCCCCATTTCCAACAGGTCTTCTCCCTCCTCCCAGTTGCCCACCTCAGTGGCAGCGGAGGGGAGCAGCTGCCCACCAGACCTGTCCGAGAGGGATTTCAAGCCTCCTTCCCGAGGAGGGCAAGGTTTGGTCCGCTAATCTCAGAGGCTAAAATAATTTTATGCTTTCTTTGAGGAATCGTTCCAGCAAAGCCTGGAAGATGCAGCGAGCCCAGACAGAAACATATTTCCCTTGTGGTTATGCTGCTGCCTGCCTGCCAGCACATAGACAGGCTATTTGTGCCTCACTAGGCAAAACCCAGTGAAGTGTTTAACTTGACAACGGGAGCGTTTCTCTGAACGATGCCTCCTCAGCTGACCCCAGCACAGCTCCACAGCTCCCCCGGCACCTCCCCAGCGCCCACTCCCGCAGTTTCCCGCAGCGCTCCGCTTCCGAGCAGTGGCCCCGCAGGCTGCCCAACATCCAGCAGCTCTCCCCTGCCTCCTCTTTGGCTGCTTCAGGAGGTTCCCAGTTCCCCCCACCCCTCACCAAGGGCGGGCACCAAGGTGAAGCCCAGGCAGGGGGAGGTGATTGAACCCCTCAAGCAGAAATATTGACTCCTGTACAGGAAAAACGTGGACTTTAGCCCAAGCTGAGCTGAAGCCTGTAAATAGCAGCTTCCCTTGCCTGTGACTCACTGAGCACCGCCAGTGCCCCAGTTTCTACCCTGGCTCAGAGACCCAGGGACCGACCTGAGCCCACACCAGCAGCAGCAGTCTGGAGGCAGAGAGCAGTGTCACACCAAATGAACAGGTACAGCTGCTGCTGGAGTCCCCAGGTGGGAAGAGAGTTGAGTAAAGGGCTCTTACCAGCCAAAGCATCTGCAAAGCTCCCTGATGGCCGAGCCCAGGCGTGAGGAGAGGGAGGTGGGTGCAATCTGCCAGTCCTGAGCAGCTGTGCAGGCATGAAGGTGTGCTCCCAGCTGGCTCTACCTGCCCTCTGTGGCTGCGGAGCTGCCAGCACAGGAAATGGCTGGGGCTTTGGGCAATCAGGCCGGTGGCTACAAGTGGTCTGCCAGGATCACAGCAGTGGGAGATGCAAACCAGCTGGGAGAACAGGGCTCTCCCCAGGACCCCCAAGCCTGTGATGGTGACAGCCTGCAGGGGATGTCAAAAGAGATTCGCCATAGCTGGCCCAGAGGGGGATATCTCAGTCACAGGAGACAGACTGCACTCTCTCCATAGGGTCAGAAAGGGAAGTTCCCTCCTGGGAGCAAATTACCCTCTTGATTTGGGCTCCACAACACACATGGCATCAGAAGGAATTTCCATACCCACCCTAGCCTCGTGCAGGGCTTTCTACCTTGCTATAAATAGTTTCTAGCACTGCTGAGCAAGGATTAATGACTTTTCTAATTATACCACCATTAGCTGGTGACAGGGGAATGATACTGTGCAGATCTCTGAACCCACTCACCCAGCACGGCTGGATTGCTGTGTGCAGAACATACCTGTATGTCACCTCATAATTTCAGAGAATATCAAGTCACAAGTGCAGGAAAGCAAAAAAAGAAAAAAAAAAAAGAAAAAGGGTCTTTCTCAATATTAAATATGGGACATCTGGAAACCATAGGTACTCCAAGGAATCCCATCAGCCTTGGGTGGCTGCAATTCCATGTAAACATTACCTGTGATTTGTACCCTCTCACAGTACCACTCTGGAGTGTACAGACCTGTTTCATATTGGCTCCCCGACTTACCCTTGATTTTAAATTGGATTGCCTTTTGCACCAGGCGACTGCTTGCTTTGTCATACTGAAAAGGGGCACGTTTCACACAGCCTGCCCTGCCAGGATTCCTGCACCGTCACACTGTCACACATCACTCAGCCACTTGTGGCAGTCCTGGCAGACCCAGGCTGGAAACCAGCTGTCCTTTGTCCAAACAGCTCTTTTCCATACGACTGCTAATAATGCACTCAAGAATTCCTGTGGAAGGGCTCTCACTTCAGGAAATGCTAATGACAGGAAAGCACCTCTTGCTACACCTGATGGAGGTTTCAGCTCACCTTCTGTGGTTTAAGTTTTACCGTTTATGACAGCATGAACAAGGTGCAGTTCTGGAGGGGAGTACAGTATTTCAGTGCCAAAATAACTTTCATTTTCTGAACAGTGGATGGATATGGCAATAAACATTTTCTCCTGAGGCTATGGCAGGTGCACCGTTTGCCTTGGAAAATTACTGGAAAACTTATCAGCCAAGGAGCACTTAGCTCAGCAAGGCAGCACTGCAGGTTCCACCTGCAGGACCCCAACCAGGCTGGGGACCCCAGCTCCTCTCTGCAGTCCAAGCTCCAAGATCTGCATTTTCCATCTGTACAGAGGCTGAGCCCCTCTCAGCAGACTCCACTGGGCTTCTGACAGAGCTGTTCTTTGCCAGAGCCATGAGAGGGGAAGGGATCAAGCAGGTTCTTTTGCCCAATCGTTTGGAAACAATCAAAGTCACTCCTTGCAGCAGACATCTGCCTGTGTGGGGTCCCATTCACAACCATAACAATTCTATTAGTTCCACGAGGCAATACCTGTGTTCTGCAGAGCAGGTTAAAGGAACCGTGGTGGGTTTCTGACACTGTCACAGGAAGGTGTCTGAGCTCTGTGTGCCCGGCTCCCCCAGGGATTGCCCCCCAGCACCCTCAGAGTGACCCAGCAGCCCCGTGTGACAGCTGCTCTGCTCTGCCTTGGAGCCAGGCAGGTGCAGGGAGCCATCCCCTGCCTGCCCTGCTGCCTTCCCTGCCCCTTTCCCCAGGAGGATGCAGCACACAGCCCTGGCCCCCATCACCATATGGCAGCTCCTGTCCTCTGGCTCCGAAGCGTCGCTTCGTTTCTGTTCTGCAGCCAACCTTGTCAGAGTGCTCCAGAAACCACTGCTGCTATTTTTAGAGGGTTAACAAATACCTCTAGGAAAAATAATCCTCTGGTACGTGACTCCCTTTCAGCCCAACCTTCCACAAACGGCCACGGCATCAGTACAGTAGCTGTAAAGATGAAACGAGACTGATGAACTCTGTCTACCCTCACCCACCTGCCCACAGTGAGGGAACATGAGAAAACAGCCAACCTTCTCTTTGGTTGCCAAGGTTTCTCATTTTTATGTATAGTCACATATATTTATAGTGCCCCTTGCTATCAAAAATGAGCAAAGGGAACAGCAGATAAGACAGCCTAGCAGGATTGTTTCTCAACAGAATGTTTTTCACTTTTCCACAAGGCGTCAGCAGCTCTTTAAAGTCTTTTTATTACATTCTGCATTAGATGCAAAACCATATTTCAAAGACACTTTAACTTTGAAAAAGAAAAATGCAGATTCTGTATTGTGCCACCTGCAAACGTGGAGGCATGACCCACATTAGAGAAACTTGGGAGGGAAGAAGCAGGGAAGGAGAGAGGGGGGGAGCTCTGTGGATGAGACCAGGCCATTTAAAACACTTCAAAAATAAAAACTCATGGGGAAATCGCTGCCTTTCTAATTATAGCTTTTAGGGGAGCTCCTCACCCTCTCCCTAGTGAGGCTGGGGAGATCTCAGTCACCCCACATTCTGCATTTAAATCCATGTAGCAAAAATTAACCAGCTTGGATTTTCTGTTAAATAAAATCAACAAAGCTTCCACTATTTTTTGTACTTTCTTAATTGGTTTGTTAGACCCCAAATTACAAATCAAAAGTCTTCTCGTCTCCACTCCTTCCAGCACAGAGACTGCTATCAGTCCCTGAATTTTCTGGGGATTGACTTTCACTTTTTTAAAGCATGAAAAGCTTTAACAGCCACGAGCAATTAGTGAAAGGAATAAAGCAGCAGCTCGTGTGTCCAGATTAGTTATGACACAGAGAGGCAACGACCTCATTAGGCCAGACCGGGAACTCTGGCAGCTGTGCTCAGTCCCAGAAACCAGGACAGGTGCAGAATTCAGCAATGCTTTCTCACTGGCACGAATTGTGTTATCTGTTATTACCTGGGCAGAGGAGAGGCAAAGCTCTGCTGCTGCTGCTGCTGCTTAGGCTTATTCTTTAAAAAATATGGTATTTAGGGCAAATGGATCTTGCCAAGATTCACTCCAGAGTGGCAATTAAAAGTAATAAAAAATATTTTTATATATATATATATTTACATATATTATATATATGTTTATATATATACATACAGAAATACATAATTAAAAGTAATAAAATATTATATATATTTAATATATGTGTTTATATATATACATACAGAAATACATAATTAAAAGTAATAAAATATTGTAAATATATGTTTAAACATTTAATATATGTATATCTATATATATACATACAGAAATACATATATGCATGCAGATAATATATAAACGCATTATAAATAACAAAAAGAATAAAGTTTGGCAAAGCCGGGAGCTGAGGCGAGCAGGAGCAGGGAGGAGCCCCGCACCCGGACCGGGGCTCACGGGGGTGGCACCGGCGCTCCCCCCGCTCGGTGCCGTTCCCGGGACAAACGCGCCACCGCGCGGCTTCGGGGACAAATCCCGGGATCCCGCAGCCCCGCGGGGGGACAGAGACCCCCTGTGCCGCAGCCCGGCAGCAGGAGGCACCGCAGCCCAAGGAAGATGGAAACTTGGAAAATCCCCGCTCCTCCTCTGAGCCGCCGCCCCCGGGGTGAGGAGCGGGGAGGCTTCGCCGCCCGACTCACCGCACCCTCCCCACAAAAGCAGCTTCGGGAACGTGAAAAGCCTCTGGAAGCAGCTCTTGTGGCTTTATAACACCCCGGAACGGCGCGCCCTACGGTCCTGCAAGACACGGAATCACAGAAACAGCATCACAGCACCGAAGAATCAGAGAAGCATTTAGGCTGGAAAAGACCCTTAAGACCAGTAAGTCCAAGCATTACCCCAGCACTGCTGAGCTCACCGCTGAACCCTGTCCACAGGCATGACAAGTGACAAACCAAGATTGCAGACTCCACAAAGTGATCCATCCCCACAAAGCTCCCGGGGATTTGAGAGCCGGGGTGCTGGGCAAGCTGGTGGGCACCAACGTCCCAGCCCTAAAGGGATCCAGTTCGAAAGCTGAAGCGTAACCACACAAATCACATCTGACAGCTCATACACTTCCCTGCTGTTAGACAATTCCTCCTCCTCCTCTACATGCCTTAAACGGGGAAAAAATGTATTTTGGAGGGTCAAGTGTAAACCAGCAGGCTCGGGGCATTCTGCTTTGGGGCAGCACCAGCTGCATGCTGCCCCTTCCCCCGGCAGCTCACCCACAGCCCGGCGCCTCTCCCGGCCCAGCAGCACTCCCCCAGGCTGGGAGAGGCATCCCTGAGCCCCAGGATTGCTCCTGCTCCCAGCCTGCAGCTCTAGCAGCATTCACTGCAGTTTTTTCTCAGCACAGGTACTGCAGGAGGAGCTCCTCTATTCATAAAGTAAGGTGATCTGCAGGGAATTAACTTTGGGCCCCATCCCAACACTGAAAGAAAGAGCAGATCAAATTCTGCGCCACTCTGGAGGACACAACAGTGCTTTTCTGAGAGTGAACCGAAGAAATTTCAGTATCCACAGGCAAACAATGAACTTCTTTCATATTGTACAGGATTCTGTCCGTCTTCCTATTAATTCAGTCGTCTAATTGCAGACAATCTGCTTTCTGTGCTGTAATCCGATATTTGCACAAAAGTGATACAAGTATCTTGCCATTTTTACTCAGAGGAAAACAGCTCAGGTATTGAGAGATGCTTATCAAAGAGCAGGAGCTCAATGTTGCCAGCTGGAGCTAAGGTATCCCCCTTCAAGGAGAAGGACCTTGTTGGGGAAAAGCATGTATGCTCACCTGGATCAGCTGAGGATGTCCTTCTCCTTCCCAGAGGTATCTCAGCCTGTACCACAGACATGCAGCAGGAGCCAAGTGACCAGGACAAGGGCACTTAGAAGCTGCCCCAGGTGAGGCAGGATGACTAAAGACAACAGAGGAGGTGTAATCACAGAAAACGAGGAGCTCCAAGGATCAGATGTGGCTTGTGAAATATTGTTTAGGGATTTTGGAAGTGACTCAAATTCTCGGTGGGACCCATCTGTTTGCTCCTGCCAGACAACTGCATCACTTCCATCGCTAAGTGAACAGAAGGGCCACTGAAAAAAACAGGGTGGAAAAATGAAACTCTGTTTCAGTTCTCCCACTGTACAGACTCCTCCATCTAGAAGGTTCTCTAAGGCAGAAAGCCCTAGTTTCACAAGAAAGGGGAAGTGTTCGGGGCACAAAGGTCAGCAGAAACAATGCAAAATGTGAGAGCCACAAACAGAGCAAGAGCCCCTGGCCCCGCTGTGCTGGGACTCTCTCAGCCACTCTGCCAAGAGAGAAACAATGGTTTGGACCTTGCCAGCACAGCACAAATTCCAGACTGCCATCTGGGGATTCCAGACCGCCATTCCCTGCGCTGCCAGCTGCCAACCGCCGAGCCGGGCTGTGTCCTTGCGGCGTGTCCCTTCGCCGTGTCCCCGCAGTGTCTCTGCACCCTGTCCCCACACCGTGTCCCCATGTGTCCCCGCAGTGTGTCTGCACCGTGTCCCCACACCGTGTCCTCACAACGTGTCCTCACTCCATGTCCCCACAGTGTCCCCACACCGTGTCCCCACTCCGTGTCCCCACTCCGTGTCCCCACACCGTGTCCTCACAACGTGTCCTCACTCCATGTCCCCACAGTGTCCCCACACCGTGTCCCCACTCCGTGTCCCCACTCCGTGTCCCCACACCGTGTCCTCACAACGTGTCCTCACTCCATGTCCCCACAGTGTCCCCACACCGTGTCCCCACTC
>JBBMKD010000074.1:2064646-2086867 GCA_037834095.1 Argya squamiceps | reverse complement strand
CGCCCCCCGCTCCCCCACGAACCCAAACGGCCGCTCCACGGTTCGCCGGTGCTGTCGGACCGAGCCCTCCCCGCAGCCCCCCGGGAGCTGCGAGCCGGACGCGCTGTCCCACGCGGAGCCCCCCCAGAGCCTTTGTTCATTGTTCCTCTGGTTACAGCCAGTGGGGAGCTGCGTGTTCTGGCTCCTGGATGTGCTCTTCAGGAGAGGAACGGCATAAAACTCTGCTCAAAGATCCTCTCTGCTCTGCTGGAGTCTCCATTGACACCCCAGCCCTTAAACTGAATCTCTCTCTCTACATCTTTGTCTTAACACAGGAATGCCATGTATGCACAGCCAAGCATCCCATCCTCCTGGGAGGAAGACTTGCCACCTGGCTGGTTGTGCAGGGAGCATCCCTTCCATCCCAGTGGGGTGTAAGAGCCATCAGAGGACACCATGACATAAGGGACTGGGCCTGACAGAGCTATCCCCTCCTCGTTCATTGCATCTAATAAGAACAACCCTCGGTCAGCACAAATTCTTTCATGTTCAGTTACATCTATTCATAATATCAACAAAACCACAGGATATGACAGCCTCAGCAAGCTCAAAAGCTTCCAGGAGGTGGAGACAGAAGAGGGTTTCCATCAGCAGCAATGCCCCAGCAAAGCTGAGAGAGCTTTGTGGTTCAGAGTGGGGATGGAGGCGCAGCAGACCTGGCTCAGCCCCACCACCACGGTGGCCCCGCTGTGCTGTGCCATGAGGACTGCACAGGACATGGCCCTGGCACAGGGACACTGCTCTGGTGTCTGTGGTCAGTGGCCGTGCTGGCCAGCAGGGAGCCAGGGCACTGCCCAGGTGAAACAGCCCAGCTCAGTCCTCACCAGGGCTCAGCCTCTTTGGTCTGTTTCTACTGAATCCTGCACCAACAGCTTTTCCCTGTCTCCCTTCCCCACCACTTTTCTTCTTTATAAATCGAGTGGAAATAATTTAAAATTATCTCTTCCTCCCTCAAGCCAGAGGTCCCTGACTAAAATCTGGGTTTGAAGCAGCTCCTGTAACTGCCAGACCCTATGGTGCACCCAAATCTCCCCAAGAGTCCTACCAAAACCAGGACATATAAAAGCCAGTTTAGTCACAGAAATGAATATTTCCTTGGGATCCCTAAGCCAGACACAACCAAGTTCCTTGAGGGCTTTAAGCCTGGCAGGACTCCTTCCTGCAGTTCACATTTTTGAATAATCATATCCCATTGTTTTGATATATCCACAGATTTCCAGTGTCTGCTGGAGCTGTGAGTGTTCACTGTTGCTTCTCCTTTGACTTTGCAGCACTCACTGACTTTCCAAGCCCAGCAGCCTGAATCCCCATTGAGGATTTGTCATGTCCAGCAGATGACAAAGCAAGCACAGCCCTCCTTGCTGGAGTGAGGGAGCACAACCCCAGGGTTGCCCCAGGGTTGCCCCAGCTGCCAGAAGCCCAAGCCTTGTCCTTGTGTCTGGCTCACACAGCCCAAGTTGTGGCAGCTGTCCTTGACCCCGGGGACATCTCAGTCTGTACTGCAGGCCAGCAGTGTTGGGCTTGCCCAGAAACACACTCCTCAGCCCCCAAAGGCATTTGGGATCATCCAGGGGCTGCTGCTGGCACAGAACTGGGTGGTTTGGCAGACACAGCTCTAAAGAAAAAGAGGGGGGGAAAAAAATGGAGGAAAAATGTCCCCTCTAGCCCTCTTGTTGAATTAAACCACATGTATATTTTTAAAATACAGCGGAAAGGAACAACTCTCCAGCACATGTTCAAGAGCAGAGTCTTATTTCAGAGATTTCAAAAAAATTAGTGGCTGAAAGCTGAAACAATATCGCCCTTAGACGGGGACATTTGGAAGTGATTAACTAGCCTGAACTCATGTGTACAAAATAAGAAGTTAGTACCTCATGCTGGTAACAACTGTCAGCTACTAAAAAACTGGGGAGAGAGGAAGAAATCAAACCCAATCCTGCATAGCCTAATGCTCCACATCAGCAGGAGATGACTAGCAAGCCCACCAGCCTGCACCTTCCCTGGGTGCATCACCTGCAGACCTCAGATGGAGGCTGCCAGCCCAGGGTGGAGTCCAGAGCACCCTGGGGGACTCTGGAAGATTCTCCTGTTCCTTTATGACCAGCAGCACCCCCAGGACTGGAACAACCTGCAAAGTCCAGAGCTCTTGGGACATTTTCCCACTGTATGACCGAGACAGGTGAATTCCCACCAGAGCAGTGCTGCAGGTGACAGGGGGCTATCAGAGACACACCAGTGCCATCCCTCCAGGCTTCTCCTCCCATTCCTGGTGCTGCTGGAGGGCAGCTGATGGACAGAGACGATGGGGAGACCCTACAGCATGGGAACACCTCCAGATACATCCAGCCTTGGCTTGGAAGCCAAGCTCCAAGCTGCAGATCCACCCTGACAGCCTGGGGGTATCTGGGGAGCCCCCACACCAGGGGAGCACTCAGGGCATGGTTGTCTGTCTGTCTCTGCTCCACTGAGAGGCTGCAGAGGCACAGCCAGCCCACCCATGTGCTACCCACATGGAGATGGCTGTGGGCATCACAAGAGGCTCATCCCACACTGGGGGAACCTGGATGTGGAAACCCTACAGATGCACCAGGGCAGGTGCTCTGCCCTCAGTGGGGTGCCACAGCACATCCCACCAGGCCAGGGCTTAGCTGGGAGCTGTAGAAACACAAACCTCCCTACATCTCATGGCTGAGAACTTCAAGATGAATAGTTCAAACTTACTTGAGTAAAAAGAAATGCTGGTAACACAAGATCTGGGAGTTTAAAATTAAACCAGACTGTCTCACCTCTGCAAGGAACAAGCACATGCTCAGGCTGGGCAGCCAGCAGCCCCTGGCACATACAGCTGGGCCCAGGGCTGCACAGACAACAGGAGCCCAAAGAGAACAGCTGCTGTCCTGGTGTGGGACATGGCCTTGGACACTGCATCCCTGGCCACGTGTTTTCCCCTTGCCTTAACAAAGATTTGGCCCTACAAGCTGCCCCCAGAAATTCATGGCATTTTAGAAATCAGCCCAGAATCTTCTCCGCCCTTCTCATTTCTTTGTTTTGTTCTCGAGTCTGTCTGAATGCCATGCTGCTTCTGTACATTTCCCTGGGCTGGGGAATGGTCAGGGGCTGGCAGCATCATGTGAATCCTTCACACACGTGTGTACAGGCAGTGCCATTAGCCCAGGAGTCCATGATAAATTTCCCATCCCCAGAGCAGAGCAGATGTGGTGGCAGAACAATGCCAAACATTAGTGACATTGTGACAAGGGAGAGCATCTCCATACCAGCAAGGAGACCAGCTGCCAGGACCTGGACCTCACAGCCTCTCTGGAAAATGGGCATCTGCATCTACCCTTCATTGGAGATGTGTCTCTGCAGTCTGACACACTTCTCAACCTCTCCCCAGAGGTGAAGCTCCACATCTGAGCACACAAGTGTACAGCAGGGAACAGGAATTGGTGCTGATGGACAAAAGAGCACAGAAAATTCCCAGAGCCAAGGATGCTGCCCCTGTGAATCTGCCAAGGCTGAAGCGTAAGGAGCTTTCTTAGCTGAAAGGCACTGAATGCAATTCCAGCTACTCTTGGGAGCATTACTGAGCACAGATCATCATTGTTATTATTTTCTCGTTTCTTTAATGATATTGAACATGCCCTAAGACCCTTAATCACAGAGGAAATTACAGCAGACTCTCAGTGGGCTGACAAAACGGGCTGAGCACGGCCAAGAACAGCCACACTGACAGCGTGTCCTGCCAGGAGCAGCTTCAAGGGCAAATGGAGGGATTGGGGCAGGGGGCAGCCCCCTCTCCATGCTCCAGGCAGGAGGCTCCAACACAGCTGGAAGGAGCAGGGTGCAGGGAAACCTCCTCCAGCCCACTGAGCAGCTCTTCCCACAAACCTGTCCCAGTATTTCCCCAGGCTGCACTCCCTGGGGACGCACAGGCAGGGTGGGAGCACCTCCACTGCTGTGTGTCTCTGGCCCAGGCAGGCAGCCAGCACTGCCAACAGCATTAGTTTCAGATCGTGCTGCAAAGCCAACAGCAAACAATTTCAAAAATGATTTGCCTCTGGGCACGTCGCAGAGGGCAGTGAAGGACCAGCAGCAGAGCCCACTCGCTCCCCAGACTGGCCCTTGTCTGCTCAGAGCCTTCTGCATGGGGAACCCAGGACTCACTCTTTGCAGAAAGCACACATGGATTCTTCCCTTGATATCCATCTCCTGGTTTATCCTATGATTTTGTAAAACAAAAGATGAAAACTTTAAATGAAACATATTCCTGTCTTTGACACCAGGAATTATGAATTGATAAAGATTTCCTATTACCTTATAAAATCTACCATGCCAATCCTTCAGCAGGGCCATGCCCATAATTGCAAGCAGATGTCTTTTGCTGCTGACACGTTAAATGGAAGCAGAAAGACCCGCTGCTATCTCCCATCAACAATTTGCACTTAAGCAGAGAACAGATTTTCACAGAGCAGGGCTGCTGGAGGAGGAGGGGGATTATGTTCCTGCAGCCCAGGCTTCTCAGCATTACAGCAAAACAAGGCAGCTCGGAAAAACAATGAACTCTAAACAGTCCCTAATCCCAAAGTAACCAAAAGCTTTTGTGCAGGAAAATGAATTTGTGAAACTAATACTGCCAGGGCCCATGGAGAGCACAGGGGCTGAGGTAACCCGAGGGCGAGATGATCCAGCTGACAAACACCCACCTCAGCTCCCACAGACCCTGCCTGGGCAGCACTTCTGCCTGGGCTTTTGAGGTCTGTGTTAGCACAGAGCACAGGGGCTGGAATTATCAATACAAGTGGAAGTGACAGGGTGTTTAGCAAACATTAAACCCAGGAAGCTTAAAAGGTCTTCCAGGATTATTAAATAAACATTTAGGACAAATGAAAGACTGTGAAACGGTGAGGAAATTGCAAACACTCTGGAGCAGGCAGTTGGGGCTGCACAGATTCAGCTGTGCAGGACAGTGTTTAATCATTTATGTAGTGTCACACGTAGTCATGCCTCAATTCTTGGCAAGGTTAATCCAGGAGTGGGACTTGGATAAAAATTTAGCCTGATATTATCATTCTATTAAAGACCATTTAACATACAACTCTGAACATGCCAGCCAACACCATCACTTTGGCCAGGCCAATGCTGCCAGCACTGCTCCACAAGCCCTGCAAGAAGACACGAGGCCTCACACATGTTAAATTACCTCAGAGCTTCCACAAATAGCTCAACCTTCTCCAAATCCATATTTTCCCTTGCTGTACAGTAATTGTGAAGGCTGTTTGTGCTGGGTGTGCTCACCCCCACTTGGGGATGACCCATCTAAAGATGTCACATTTGTCTCAAGGGGCTGCAGTTTGTTATTTTCAGGGTTTAATGTAACTCTGAGCACCATGGCAGTACACATGCTCGTCAGCCTGCCCAAGGCAAATGCCCATATCTCCTCATTTCTTTCCAAGTAACAGCAGAGATACACTTTACCATCTTCCTGGGGCCATCATTTATTCACAAACAATACCACACCTCCCAATAAATTAGCCTCTCTGCCACATCAGTAACTCAAGGGTTTGGAAAAAATCAGATTGAGGCAGTGAAGTGCCAATAGCACGGGTTGCCAAAAGCACAGCAGGCCCCAGCCCGAGCTCAAGACAAAGAACAGTTTTGGTAGCAGCCCCATGGAGCTGTTTCCCACACCTCAGAACAATAGCAGAGAGCTGGATCCCAAAGAATCCTGTACTGACTGCATCAGGTATGGCTCCTTCCAGCCATGTCCCGGCTTCCCTCCTCCCCTCCACAGAACGGCTTGGCAAACAGCTCCTGGTTGTCTCTAAAGGAAAAACGTTTCAGGCAGCAGTGAATTCCCCATCCCAGCAGACTTCTCCAGAAAAGAGGGACTGTTTGCCCACTGCCCATGGCTCTTGGGATGTTGGCAGGCTGTGAGAGGAGCCCGCTGTGCTGCAGCGTGCCCGTGCCCTCACACTGGCAAGTGGAGACAGATCCATCACCCTGATGAGCCGGGAGGAGACAGAGCCAGGGCTCCCCTGGTGCTGGCGGGCCCTGGCAGACTCCTGCCAACCTCAGGGGTGTAGCAGAGCCTGCTCCAGCCGTGCAGGCAACATTCTCGTGGCAGGCTGCCGCCCCGGAGGAGATTCCAGCCTCTGATGGGAAGTTCTTGAAACAAAGCCCTCGTTTGTTCCAAGGCTGGGAGGCCACCGTGGCGCAGCCGGCCACCCTGACAGGTTGACCTGCACTCCCTCCCCTCAAGGCTCTCTCCAGGATGGGGCTTTGCTAGCTTTTGCAGAGCTCCTAGACCCTGCAGGAGTGTGTCTGTCTGCAGGGAGAAGCTCCCCAGAGCAGAGGAGCTGCCAGCTTGCCCCACTCCCCTTCCAAGGAAGACATTCAAGCGTGGCTTGGACACCTACAGACTGCCCAAAGGAAGAAGCTTATCCAACAGGCTGCACGCTCAGAGGCTCAGATGGGATTACTGGGGGGAAAAACAGCAATAAAAAAATGTCTGTTCCTTTGCAAAGCAGGGATTTTAAAAGCACTTGCTAAAGACACTGGCAGACGTTTTTTCCTCACCAGGTCTGAGGGAGCTCTTTCTCCTTGGCGGTGCCACTGAGGCATGTGGAGCCTGGCTGGGATGGAAAAAAGAGCCTCAGCGCCAGGGAACAGTGGTTTCCAAACACAGCTCTGGCCTTGGGCTGGAGGGTGGCTTTAATTATGTGTGTATGTGTGTCCTTTTTCAAGGGTCATCCGGCATGATGCAGTGAGTAAACAGGAGCAGCCTCTGAAAACACAGTGGAGCATTTTCTCTCCAACGTTTCCAGTGTTGGGGCAGGGAAAGGAGTTTCACTGTGGCTTCAGAGGTTTCAGCTGAGACCTTGCATGTCCACCCAGCAACCCCTGACTGCTTTACCATGATCTAGGTGTTGGGGCTGGGTTGGACTCGATGATCTTGAAGGTCTCTTCCAACCTCCACATTCTGTGATTCTGTGCTGCACCCATCTACCCACAGGGAGCCCAGGACCCAGCTCCAGAGGGCAGATTTGGGCTGATGACCCCAGACCTGCTGCCTGTGAGGCAGTGATGGGCCAGCTTCAGCCTGGCACAGCTCTGGTGCATCACCCACTCACCCTGCACAGCACTCACACCAGGCTGGCATCCTCTCTTCTCCAGAACAACTGCCCCCACCCCAGCTGCTCATCTGTCCTTCCCAACCTTACATTTCCCTGTAGTGGTCAAAGCAGAGCAGAGACTGTCAGCAATGTAAAAAAAATTAACTGAGGGGTGGAAGATGAATTTTTGTATAGCATGAAAGAAAACTGTATTTAGTTTGTAACTGAACTACAAACTTGAGGCCAGACAGGTGTAACTCAACAGAAGGAATGCTGGAGCAAAGAAGATAAACGTTTTTGGGAGGATAAACCGAGTCACAAAAGGAAGACATTTTATTTTAGGATTTAAGGTTCATATTTCAGAAAAGCCCAGGCTGTGGCAAGCCTGAGTGTCCCAGAGATGGCACATCCCTGTCCCACAGACACCCCACAGCCCTCAGCAGGGTAAAACTGACGGTGTCTCCCAGCACAAAGCATGTCTTAGACTGAGCATTTATACACATCCTTGTAACTTAAACCAGAAGTCATAACAACAATCAGCATCTGACATTTTAAAATGTAAAGTGTATCTGTGAACTACACAAAAGCCCATCTCTCTGTTCTGGGAACACTACACCGACACATGGTGCCTGATTTAAGGAGACTTTTGTGCTTTTTCATGTCAGTAAACATCTGTTTGCTCCACCTGACTCCACACAAGCACAATCCAGGACCTTGGGTACTTTCTCCATAGTTTACACTTCGCCCATTTCAGGTTCTAATGAACCTTTTTTTTGTTGGAGAGCAGTACAGGAAATCTAAAGACAGCAAAGGCACCCACAAGCAGCAGTTTGACTGCAAGTCTCACTTTTTACACGACCAAAAAATACTCCAGGAGTTGCCAGTTACAAGAAGACAGTAAGGAATTGATTCTGTAAATTTTCAGCAAACACATTGCCTGGCTTCCTGCATCTCTTCAAACTGAGCTGGTGCTCTCTTTGTTGAATGACCACAGGTGAACCAAGAGTGAAATGCAGGGAGCAGAAAGGCAGAGCCAGATTCAGCCCAGGCCCTGAACTGCCCCAAGTCAGCTCTCAAACTGTCCCAGGCACCAGCTCTGAGCTGGGAAAAGGAGACCCCAAGCAGCAGCCCCACAGCACTGACCTTACCTGGTCTCGTGGTGACAACCCTGCTGCAGCCAACGTCTCAGGCCAAATGCATTGCAGAAAGGATTTGTTGCTTACCCCCAGCTCTGAAACCTTCCCCTGCACTCAGGACCCAGCTGGGGCTTGCAGCAGGTTCTCAGCAATTCCTCACCCAACAATTGGGTAAAAACAATCACCTAAATTAAAACCACTTCAGCTGCAGCCAGGGCTGGCTGAAGCAGCAGGAGCTTCCCAGGAAGGGCAACCTGCTACAGCTGCTGCAGGCCAGTGGGCATGCAGCAATCACAGAGTGATGCCATCAGTAAGATTGGAAAAGACTTCCAAGATCATTGAGTCCAACTCTTGGCTGAACACCACCACGGCAACTAAACCAACATGCCACATCTAATCGTTTCGTGAAGCATTCCAGGGATGATGACTCCACTTCCCTGGACAGCCTGCTGCAATGCCCTGGGACCATCAGCAGCCTCTAGGCCAGGCTCCCCCAGCACACCCACAGCCAGTCCTGCTGCAGCAGCTCCAAAAGGGTTAGGAAACAGCATCTCTATAAAAAGGGGGGTTGGGGGGATCATATTTATGGATTAATTTGGCAGTTTTAGCAGCAGCATTCTCTCTGCCACCCTCTGCTGTGCTCAGGAAGGGGAGGCAGCGGGGACAGAGGGTCCCTGCCCTGGCCCAGTGGGGCTTTTAGGGGAACTGTGGGCACTCACAGATAACCAGACTTTGAGCTCATCATGTCCTGACTCCATTCCCCACACAGCTGGATTTGTCAGCCCTCTTCATCATTTCACCTCATCAATCTGTGATGTTAAAGCCCATGGTTTATTTATTTCTTTACTTCACTAATAAAGCACATTATCTACAATGATTAATTTTGCAATAAAGAAACAACACTACTACAAATGGTGGTCTAAGACAACCTAGGGGGACTCTACAAAGTTCACATCCTAAATCCATCTCTCTGATAGCTGTGAAACATCATTCCTCAGAGTCCTTGGCTTGTTAATGGAATTCTTCTACAACCAAGTCCGTGCCTCTGTCCCCACGTGGGGAATAAGCACCACTCCCAAGCTAAGGAATAATTAGTTTACTAGTTTTGAGGGGGTTTGGCTCAAACCTCAAAAATGATGATTTGTTATTCCGCTTAACTGTGATACAACAGGATTATCTCAGATGTCAGATATTCATTTTCTTAGTATTAGTGATGGATGAGCATACTAAATGGAAGGAGGAAGGATAATGAATACGGAGTGGTATGGGTCTATGAAAAAGAGAACCAGTCCAGTTAACAGAGTAATGAATTTCAGCTTGGTTGATAAATGTAATCATTTGGGTAAGATATTCTTTGTCTTTCATAAACTATTTGAAATCATACAAACATGACATTTCGATTAGGGCAAAAAAGACACAATGATAGAGAGCCAAGTTATCACAGACCAAACAGACAAACCCCAGACTAATGGGTCCCACAGCAAAGAGGGAAAGACAGGGATGATACATTCCCTGCAGCGCTCCACAGGGACAAGTCCTTGGCCTCCTGCACTCTGGTACTCTGCCAGCAGCCTAAAGGAACTATAAAAACATCACGGGTAAAGTGAGGGAGTGACACAAGCTGGAGGAGCTGGCCACGAGCTCCCCCCAGCCAAAGCCCAGGGCAGGCCAGCAACTGAACCTCTGCACGGGCTTAAAACGGAATGACAGGTCTGGGCAGCAGCAGCTCAGGCCACCTGAGCACAGAACTGCCACTCCAGGCTGAGGGCAGGGGATCTCAGCTGGACACTGCTGCAGACAGGGGCCTGAGCAAGCCAAAGGCACAGGTGTAGGCAGAGAGCCCCCTCTGCTGCCCCTGGTCCCCGTGCCCGGTGCACCAACACACACTGGGCACAGAGACTCAAAGGCTACCTGGGTGCAGCACAGTACTGGGCAAAAGGGGCTCAGCTGGCACAGCAGATGCCAAGGCAGGCACCCAGGGAGACATTACAAGAGATGCTGGTGAGGGAGGGCTCCAGCCCATCAAGGCACCACAAGGAACCAGGGTTAAGGCTTAAACTAAGCAGGTTAAGACTATAATGGGATATTTTTTACAGTGAGGGCAATTAGCTACTAGGAATTCTTATCAGAGGATGCAACGGGTTCCCCACTACTCATTTAATAACTTTGATCATGAAGATGGGATCTCTGTCTAATCAGCCAGTCCCAGCTCCTACAGGAATTCAGGGCGATCCTGCAGCCATGAAGACGGGAGTGACACGGTCACAAGGGTCCTTTCTGCAAGCATGCAAGCTCTCAACATCACCTCACACCCCTCTGCTCGCCCTCTTTACCTGCCAGCTGCTATTTCAATGGTTGAAATAGCATCTTCTTGCACACATCTGTACAAGTCTCTAGACAAGGCAGACATAAACCGTGCGTGACCTCAGCGCCCGTTGGGTGCACACACACACCACAGGCCCGGGTGATCAGGGGTGTGGGAGGGCTGAGATCAGTCAGGGAGCTCTGAGGGGCAGGAGGGAGGAGCAGGAGGGCCTGGCTCCCGCTCCCTGCTGCAGAGCAGCGAGGGCAGGCCGCCGTACCCAGGGCCGGACCGCGGCCCTCCCGCCGCCCACCACATCACTTGAAAACGGACGGAAACGTGGGGCAGTCGGGCGATTTCATCTTCTTCATGAACTTCTTGAACTCTTTGTTCTTCTTGTCCCACTTGTAGATGGCTGTCAACAGGTACTGGGTCTTCACCTGGCGGCCCATGATGAGGAAGTAGTGGCCGAGGTTGTCCAGCTGATGGCAGGGACAGTCTGCCCCGTTTTTTAGGAACAGCACCAGCTTCTTCAGGTTCTTCTTCCGGATGGGCCCCAGCTTCAGCGCCTTCCTCTTCCGTGGAATGATCATCTTGTCCCCGTTCTCCTTCTTCACTTCCTTTATGGTCATCTTAAGAGCTGCAAAACAAGATGGGAGAGGGGAAAAACAAAACTCCTAAGCGACCTTCATCAGCACAAAGCCTCTGTGAAGTGAGGCCGAGGGGGCAGCAGGGCTGTGGCCCCAGGACAGTGGCAGTGTCCTGCTCCACTCCTGCATTCCCTGTTTCCCCACTCTGGTCCTGAATGCTCCTGCTCCATGGCATCACCCTGGAATGACCTGGCCCACCAGGACACTCATACCCTTGCCCCTGAGGTGGAGCTGCCCCAGGTCCAGGAGAGCACCAAGGTAAAAACACTGACAGCTTTGTTCCCCTTCCTCCAGCAAAGCAGCCAGCACTTTGCATTTGAGAGGGGACTTGTTCAGCTGCCAAACACAAATGTTAGCTGAGTAAATTAGGTGACTTCCCTGCTCTAGAGGCGTGGAGAGACTCTTGAAAGGATCATTTAGAAGGTCAATTTGGCTTCCCAAGCATTTGTTTGCAGTCACACCAGCCCTCAGGTGCCTGTGAAACAAGTTTCCAAGCACTGGATGTCTCTGCACCTGTGGAGACCCCAGCATGCAGTCACAAGCCTGCACCTTCCCCAGGAGAAGGGAAGTTGGTCTGACACAATTCCATAGAAAATACTCTCCCCTCTTTGGCTTCAGCATTTTCCTGAATTAATTGCAATTCCCTCCATCCCCAAAAAAAGAAAAAAAGAGGTTTTTTGCCATGACCATGAAGAGGAATTTTGCATACATGGGAAAAAATGATGAAAATGTGTTGTACATTAAAACATCATTTCTGTGCCATTTGGCTCTGCCTCATTTTTGGGGAAAAGCACATGTGGCCAAAAATTGCTAACATATTTTCATCATTTGGGAGTCTCCTTCAGAGCTGCAGATAACTAGTGCTCAGAGAGGTGATTTGTTGGCAGCTGTCCCTTCTCATTAGAGTCTCAGGTTGGTTGCAGGCAGTCCACAAGAACCTCTGGCAGGGAGATGGGTCCCCAGAGCAGGGTTCCTCCAAGTCCTGCTCTGCTGGCACACGCAGCAGGGAACACGTGTTGCTTCCTGGACAGCAGCACTGCTGACTCCTCCAGACACAGATGGCAGCAGGACAGCACGATGACAATTCTGAGCAGGCAGCACCTTCCTGCTCCCAGCCACTACCCTGGCAACAGGAGCAATGCTGTTTGTCTGCCCCTGTGCCAAAAACATCCCCGAAGTTTGCCAAGAGCCCTGTCACGTTACACTGTTGTGGTATTAGAAAGCAATCTAGGACTGGAAACCTAAGTGAAATTTTCATTCCATCTGTTTTCCAAATCCAGAAGTTAAAGAGACTCCAGCTTCAAGGAGCTAAATATGCTGAACCAGAGCAGTTTGCAACAAATCTGGAAAATGAAATATATAGCTTTTAAGCTCCATGACATCAACTGGGTAGCAGTAGCAGCAATGCCCCTCCATGTCAGCCTCACTTCCTTTATTCATGCTGACTGGAGCCCTTGCACTAAACACAGAGGTGGCCAGGGCAGGAGGGATGCTAAACCACCATTACAACAGCACAATAAGAGGCTTTTGCAAAATGGCTTGTTTGCAAACTACTTTGCAAAAGTTCGATCCTTTTTGCTGGAGGAAGAAAAAGATGTGCCAGCTAGTGGAGGTGCTGATCCACTCCAAGTATCAAACACCATGGAAGACAAAGGAGGCCTGGTAATGCTGTGCTGTGGGAGCTCACAGCTGCTCCCTTTTCCCCGCACGCAGCAGTCTGTGAGCCAGAGATGCAGGTTCATGGAGGCTGCCCAGGGGAACCATACATCCAGATGGAAATCAAAACCTCATCCAAACCTTGCTCGTGCAGAGCAGCACAGAGAGCCAAGATGGGATAATGCTAAGGGGGATGAAGGAGGAGGCTGACCAGGGGTGAAAATAGTTTGTGTCAGGCTCTGTTCTTGCCAGCAGCAATGTCCTTGTAACCAGCAAGAGCCTGCAGTGCTGCCCAGGTAAACACAGCCTGGCTCAGGGACCACCAAGCCTCATCTGCCTTTGCTCCTCTGCTCAGCTGCAGGCTGAGCAGTCACACAAGCACGATGACCTCTGACCAGCCCTCATTCCTCTGCAGCGACCTGGCTCCCCAAATTGCCCTTGTTCACTGAATTGGGCCATATTCCCTAAATTCCTGCCCACACTCCAGGTGAGATGCCCAGGTGTGACAGCTGTGTTCCACAGAGGCAGGCCAGACACACAGCTTTGGCACACCCCACAAACACCAGGAAAAGTGGGGCTGGAGGGTCCATTCTGGGGCACATCCTGCTCTGAGAGCTCAGCACCACACGGTGGGAGGCAGCCTCCAGCTTTGGGCATTCCTAGAACATGGCATTTGGCAGGGGGGCCCTGGTGCTGCAGCAGCTCCCTGGCACCTCCCCAGCCCTGGGAACGCCGCCCCAGGCACAAGGCTGGAGCAGGAGGCTTGGAGTCTTGGCTCCAGGACCCAGCTGAGCTGCCAAAGCAAACAGCTTCCTCACTGGGAACCTTGGCCTTTCCACTCCCCTCCGTGCTGCACCAAATCTGTCTCAGCACCAAGTGGGAGAAGGGCCAGAATCACCCCTGAGGTCCCAGACAATCTTCAGCTGTGGCTGCCAGGCAGGAGCTGATCCCAGGAGGGTTCTCCACAGCAGGAGCATGTGCCACTTTTCCAGCAGCTGCATTGTGAGCACAGGCTGCTTCAGCAGCAGCTGTGGCACTGGTCTCTGCCACTCTGCATGTCACAGCAGCCCAGGAGGAATGCAGCATCAGCGTGCCACCCACACATCCTTCTCACCACTTACTTTCATGGGACACACATGTCCCAGCACAACCTTCTCCAAGGACAGCACTGCACCAGGCTGTACCAGCTGAGAGCAGGACTCCTGTGCTCTGTTCAACCACACACCAGTCCTGTTCCACCCCTCTTTTTCAGCACAGGACAGCCTGGGAACAGGATGCTGTCTCTGCTGTCCTCCTGCCTGCACGGGCAGGGGCCCCACTCCAGCACCTCATGTGCAGGAAAGGGAACATGAGAGAAGGGAAAAGCTCCACTGTTGCTACAGCCTCGTTTTTCCTTCCTTTAGAAATCACTGAGAAGGAAGAAACCTGCCAGCAGACACATTAGGGCTGTAAGAGGAGAAGGCTGCAGGCAAGGAGCTGTCAGTCACAGAGAAAAAATAAACAGCATGTATTGATTGTTCTGCAGTCCCCAGTGCCACAGAGCCCGTTCAGCAGGATCCCCTCAGACCCCAGAGAAAGGGCAGAAACAATAAATAAAATCACTAAGAGAAACAGAGCGTGGAATGAACTCCTGCAGTAAGAAACAAGCTCTGGCTGCAGCCCAGGGCAGCTGGGGGAGGAGTGTGGGGGCACAAGAGGCCGACCTCATGCTTCCTCCTGCATCCATTGCTGCCCCAGCACACCAGCACTGGGCTAAAATCTACACCACAGTTACCCCTGCAGCTGAGCCAGCCCCCTGTGCTGCTCTGTGCTCGGGCCAGGGGTCTGCACCCCTCACTGACACCCACCCCAAAGCTGTCCTGCTCTCAGAGGAGCAGCCAAGCTGCCTCAAAGCAGCACCCCAGAGCCCACATTCATCTTTGCTCAAAGGCAAACCCAGAGTTCTGCTGGACTATAAGGTTGGCAGCCTCCTGGCACCCCTCTGACCCCCAGCATGTTGTCCAAGATCCTCTCCTGCCTTGTCTTTCATAGCTCAGTGCAGCTCTCCTCCTGCACTGCACTCCAGACTGACACCAGGGCTGCTACACAGCCACACATCTGTGGTGGGCAAGTGCTCCTCACCTCTTTTCTGTAAGGAGCTGCTGGGATGTAAGAGAAAGCTGCAGTAAGGACACAGCAGGAATCAGTGCAAGGCCTACCAACAGCTGCCCCATGCAGCACGTGTTAGTTTAAACATTTATTGTACATGTCTGGCTTTGATGAGGATCTGTAACCTGTCAGCTGCCAGTGTTTACCTTGGTGGACGTGCATGAGAAAGCTCAGTGTGAAGGTTTGGGAGTTTATAATAGTGCCAGATAAACAGCTTCCCTTGAGAAATCACCCCGTGACAGTAACCCCCCAAGACTAAACAAAGATCCCAGGGCCATGCACTGTGCTTTGGGAAAACTTCCTGAAGCTGATGCCTCCTCCACTAGCCATTCCCCCTGCTGTCCTTCTCACCCCTGCACTGCCTTTCCTCACAGGGCACAGGTAGGACCTGCACTGCATCCTACCCTATCCCCAGCTGGCTGCAGACAGGCCACATCTGCCAAGAAATAATTCCATCCTTTGGGCACTGTCACCACTGTCTCTCCCAATAACAATTTACTCTCTGGGCAAGTCACAGTCCCAAGCTGCTCTGCTGAGGCAGGGAATTCTGGTTTGGCCTCTGCTCCCCGTGCTGTGACTCTGCACCCCGTGCAGGGGTCTGCACCCCTCACTGACACCCACCCTGCATCTGTCCCAGAGCAGGGGAGGATATTCAGCAGCAGAAGCTGATGACAAGCATGCTGTTAAGTTTGTATTTCCCTTAGCAGCAGAACATCACCTCAGCTCACTCTGTGCACAATTCTGGCAAGAGGACAGGTATTGCAGTGCCCCACCAGCCCCAGATCCACTGCTGCCACTGCCCAGAGCCCCTCACTCCTCACTGGACTGGGGCAATGCCTCTGCACCACCAGGAGCCCAGGCAGAGAGCTCCTCTCCAACCCAGCTGTGCTGACCCCATTTCTCCCTGCCCTGTCTCTCCCTGTGTGTGCAGTGAGGCAGGGCAGCTCTGATTCAGCTCCTGTGCCCTGCTCAGAGCAGAGCTCTGAGTGCTCAGCACCTCCCATCCCCAGGCAGGCCACGCACTGAGAGCCTGCCTCCATTCCCCAGCCAAGCCAGAAGTATGCACATTCCTGGGAAACTATTACATGGGTGTTTCTCTTGGTGCTTTTCCCTATTAGAAAGAGGCTGCACTGAACTTCAGCCTTCTGGCATACCAAACCTGCAGGAGAGTGGAGAATTCATTTCCAGCAGAAAGGGTAACACGCCAGCATGCAGAGCAGGTTTGGGTTTGCATCAGCACGCTCCAGCACAGGGCACATTCAAGTGCTAATCCCCCAGGAATGCACACCTTGTCCAATATGCCTTTAATAATCTTCCAGGAAAGTTACACACACCAAGTCACAAACAGCAAGGATGTCAAAACCAGCTAATTCTGGGTTTGAGCTGAGAAAGCTGATATATTTCCTTGTGATAATCTTTTATTTAAAACGAAGTTCAGTTTACCTCTGCCTGACTCACTCACTCATTCAGAACAAAGCTTTCAAGCAGCTTTTCATTTTTTAACAACTCCCACCTCCACATACCCACAGTGACATCTAGAGGCACACGTGCCTGGCCTTGGGGACAGACTGCAGGGCACACCAGCACCACCACGGGCAGGGAAACACGGCAATCCAGCCCACACAGGAGTCATGCTGCCCCCTGACCAACTGGGAAGCCTCCCTGTGCCCAGAGTGCTCCTTACCAAACTCGCTGGCACACAGGTGCTCCACAATGGCCTCTGACTTCATCTCGTTGTCACAAGGGGGACACACGGTGGTTCCTGACAAGAGAAAAGAAGTGGAGACAGTTGAGAGGTGGCAAGAAGCCAGCACAAGTAGCAGCCATGCTGTCAGACCATCACCCTCAAGGGGGATCCATGCACCCTCCCACAGGCTCCCAGCTGCCATCTCTGTGGGACAACACCCTGCTGGGTGTAGGGAACAATCCACCTCACAGCTTACAGGCAGCACTGGCCACAGGCAGCCTCCTGCCAGCCCCACCCCAATGGTGTTAGTGGCCCCAAGGCCAGGCATGGGCAGCTGCTAAGAGCAAAAGGACAGCACGGGCAAAGACAGGAGTTTTCAGGGCCAGGCACTCACTTGCCAAGGGGCACGGCCCATGGCCTGCTGACATCCCCTCCCCGTGGCATGCCAAGGCTGGCACACAATGCCCAAACCCCAGCACAGCAGAATAATGCTGCCCAGAGGTGGCTCAAGGGCCAAGGTGCTCTCCTGGTGCCAGGCAAGGGGGTTCAGGGCTGGGTCAGCCCAGTGTTCCCCTCAGCACTGGGGACCACCCCACAGACTGTCCAGGCAGTGCTCAGGAAGCCCCTCACCAGCCTCCCCCTGCCCTGGCCCAGAGCAGCACTGGTTGGGGATGGACCAGCAGAGCTCTTATGGATGCTGCCACCACCAGGAGTGGCCATCCCCTGTTTTTTGAGCCCAGGGCAGCCTCCAGGCTCCTGCAGAGCAGAGCCATCCCTGCCATCAGTCACTGGCAGTGTCTGACATCACCTGACATTGGGAAATGCCAGCCCAGGGGACTTCACTGGGATCTGCCCTGGGAGGAAAGCTCCCTTCACCCAGAGAGTAAGAATCTGCTTTCAGGTTCCCATCTGCAGCTGGAGGAGACCACCCAGCAGCACAGACGTGGACTTGAGCTACTGGCAGATGGATTTATTGAGTTGGGAGATGCTGCTTGTTCCTGGTCCAGCAAGACCAGGAGGGCTCTTCCCACACAAGGGAGTTATTCTCAGGGACAACACTGCAGCAAAACATCTGCCAGTCCCTGCGTGCAAACAGAGCCCTCATGGCCTTGCAGCCCTCAGCCAGGCCAGCAAACCCACAGCACTGCTGGGCCAAAAGAGCAGAGAGGTGTCCCAGAAAGAGGGGGGCAGAGCCAGCATGGCAAGGGAGGCACAGCCACGACCACAATGTCATGTCTCCCCAGCCACAGATGCCCTACGGGGATTCAGGCCAGACATTTGCTTCCTGTGGCTTGTTCCTTCCCTGTCACCACCCCCAAATCTCTTCTGTGCTAAATGCTAATTCCTGGGGACATGCAGCATGACTTTATTAAGCACACATGCAGAGCAACTGGCCTTCCACTCACTGCTTTGTGCAAGTCACAAGTCAGCCTTCACAGCACCAACATCCACCCCCACAGCCCCACACTCTGTACCTTTGAGAGCTGCCCATCACCTGGGTGACGCCTTCTTCCAGAACCCCAAAGTGCAACTGCCACTATCACCACCTCACTGGGAGTGACACGGGTGGAAATCAGCCTTTGGAGATAGGATGACATCCCTAACACTTCATTTCTAAAATCAGTAGTCAAAATATTTCCTTCCAGGTTGCACATTGAATGAGCTCATGACGAGGGAGAGAGGGTGCTCACAGGAAGGTGACACAGGCCCAGCCCTCCATCTGCTGCAGAGCCAGGGGGTCATCCCTGTGCTGGGGACCACCCTCGGGAACAAGGGGGTGGTTCAAGCACTTCAATCTGCCTCAGCACATGAGGAGGGTGGCCAAGCCTACACCAGCCAGACAAACATGAAAGCCACCACTGCATCCACTCCGTGAGCTTTCCAGGCAACCAATTAAAATAGGAAAAAAAAGGAACAAAAATGGAAAACAAGAGTCATTGTTCCCTGGTGCAAATACAGGCTTTGTTCTAGCTGTGCTCCAGCAGCCCCTCAAGAGGCTGTAACATACCCAAGGTGGCAGAGACCCCTGCCTTGCTGTGCCAGGGCCCAGAGCCAACAGCCATCCTGTGGGCTGGACCTGGGTAGCCCCTTCCACAGGCAGCAGCTTCACTTATGCACAATCCCCCTGCCCTAACTTGCTCAGAGTCCCACCAAACCTGACCATGAATGTTTCCAAGGATGGAGCATCCACCACATTTCTAGGTTAATCCGTGCCAGTGTTTCACAACCCTCGCTGCAAAAAACTTCCTCCTTATATCTCATCTAAATCACCCTCCAGCCTTGCCTCCTGCAGCCCTTTCACAGCACAGCAGGACTGCAGGAGACACTGTCCCCTGTCAGTGGGAAGAAAAGTTGTCCTCTGGTCTGTGTCACATCACACTGCAGTGAGGGACACAGATGCTGGGGGCTCCTGCACTGCTCTGTGCCCCAGGAAAACTGCTCTTCTGGGGAGCCACAGCTAAGCCAAAACTGCCAGCCCCTCCACCCCTCCTGGGGCACTGCAGCAGACATCTCCAGTCCACCCTGGGGGCCCATCTGCTGCAGCTGACAGCTCAGCCCCGAGCTCCATCTCAGCCTGCCTGCAGCTCACTTGTTCCCTGCTGACCATTTTCCAATGCCTGGCTGCAGAGCCAGCTTACTCCAGGGGCAGAAGAAGGAATGTGTAATGCTGTATTAATCTGCAACTCCCCTGATGCATCCTGTGGGCCTGCAGGCTTTACTGCCTGTGCTTAAGGAGAAAGGAATTCAGCAGGTCAGCTCTTTGAGAGGCAGAAACAAATTCCAATTTCAAGGTGTTAACGGGGAAAAATACTGAAAGGGTTTGTTCTTATTAGTGCCAAGAGAAAAGGGGGGACACAGCTTGGTTCTGCCCCTCTTTGAATCAACAGGAAACACCCCTGTGCCCAAGAGCAAAGCAGGGGCTGGTGCTGACAGAAAACACAAACCATGGACAGGGTGCACATAGCAGAACACAGGCAGACAAAGTATCCAGCCAGCACACAGACAAGGAGTGAGCTGCAGGTCACCTAGGATGACTCCATGTCTGGAGGAGGTGGAAGCAGCAGAGCTGAAGCAATGGGTGCCTTATGGGCCGTTAACAGATCCTCTGTGGCATCCAAGAGATCCTGCGGTGCTGGTTTACATCACAGCAGTGCTTTGCAATTAACTTGGAAGTGTGCTTTTTTCACTCCAAACTGTTTGAGGCACCACAAGAAAGCAGCAGTGTCCCACCCCAGCGCTGCCTCAAAGACAGGTCTGAAAGGTGAAGAGAAAAGTCGTTGAACTACTCAACGGAAAACCCGGCAGATGCTGCTCATTCAGAAGACCGTTCCCAGGTCTTGGCTCATTAACGTCTGTAAAATGAATGACCTGCACACAGCTCAGACTCTATTTCAGACCCTGGAAGAGGCAGCTCAAACCCAGCTGTCCCAGGAGCACGCTTGGCTGCAATTCCCTGGGGAAATAAAAGCAACCTTTGTACCTGCAACACGGAACATGGCTGAGATCTTGACCAAGGGTCCAGGTTCATGTAAGACATATTAATTTAGAGCATTCCCGGAAAACAATAAGGTTTCTCCAGCAGTCACATCAGTAAGGGCAAGCCATGACAAGGCAGCCGGGATGGCTGTGCTGCTGTCACTGTGGGGAGAGGCGGGGTCCCCGGCAATGAGATCAGCCAGAGCTCAGACCCCTGACCCCCCCCAGCACTGGCACAAGCCTCACATTCCACCTGCCTGTGGATATCACTGCCAAGATGTGACATCCTGTGTCACAGCTCCTCTGGGCACTGAGCTTGGGTGTCACCCCACAGTCACCGTGCCACTGCCCTGCACAGCTCCTACAGACACCTCAGGGTGTCACCCCTCTGCTGCAGGATGCTCTCTGCTCCTGCCCTGTGCCAGGAGGACTCCCTGCAGCAAGAGTCCTTTCAAGATGGCATTGCACAGTCCTTGTCGGCTGGGTAACTTCTGCCAGTCGAGCACCACAAGCAGCCTTTGCATAACCGCAAAGGGCAGACGTCCCTGCAGGCGAGCTCTGACGGTGCAGAAGGCACAGAAACCACTCAGCCACCTTCCCTGCCCGCCCCCGAGCGCCGGCACTATGCCTCCGTGGAATCAGGAGTGACAATTCCTTTCAATGAGGCTCTGCTGGTCAAAGAGCCCTCTGCCATCTCCTTCTACAAACATTCCTCCTGCCAGCCTTTCACAGCGCTCCAATAGCAAACGCCAAGGCGACACCAGGATATTTATTTATTTTCAAGTTTCCGGCAACAAGCCAGACTCGCTGCAAACTTGGACAAGCCAGTCTGGCACCACAGAAACGTGCCACACACAATGGAAACAAACACAAACCGAGTTCAGTTTCCCTAGTCGTTTTGGGGCAGGTTTCTTGCTCCCTCTCTCCAGCTCACAGCCCACCCGAGGGCAGGGCTGGATCTCCACTGCACACCCAGGCAGCAGCTGCCCAGCCTCCTGCCCCAGGACTGCACTGGGCGTGGGGGATCCTGCCAGGACTACAGTCACTACTGACTCCAGTCAGGCAGCACTTTCTGCCACGGACCACACATCCTCCTGCTGCCCAGAGCAACCCTGCAAGGCTCAGGAGCAGGATCAGGGCAGTGTTGGAGGACAGAGAGTCACACCTTGGTCCATCGGGGCAGGAACCCAGCCCCAGTGCCTGTGCAGGCATCACAACAGGCACAACCCCACCATGTCCCAAAGAGCCTCCAGGATAGGGATGAGGAGCCAGCAGAGCATCCCACCTTCCTTGGGACAGGAGGGCACAGAGGATGCTCAGAGGCTAGAGGAGGGCAGCTGCCAAGAAGAGTTCAGGTGAGCCTCCTCCTGCCACTAGAACCCCTTCAGTGCCAGGTGGCCCCTCCTGGGCTAATACCTGCCCTGTCGGTTCAGAGAGGAGTGCCAGGAGCAAGGCTGCAGCACAAGCCATGCCTTACCTTTGGGCCTGGAGGCCTCGGTGGCATTGGGAGCTGTCATAGCAATGCAGACGTCATCCTGGGGAAACTGGTCGCACTTGAGCATCTCTGGCCAGAAGAAGCCAAAGAACTGCATGACAGGCTCGCAGGAGTCACGCACGGCCTCGCAGAGCCAGCGGCAGGGGTAGACCGGGCGGTCCAGGCACACGGGGGCAAAGAGGGAGCAGAGGAAGACCTGGGTGCCCACATGGCAATTCTTGTTGAGCAGTGGCACCCAGCTGCTCGCCTGGTGCTTCACCTCGGCCATGGTCTCGTGGTCCAGCAGGTTGGGCAGCACCATCTTGTCGTAGCCCACGCTGTGGCAAAGCCGCAGGTCGGCAGGGATCGCCACACACTGGTGCGGTTTGGCGTAGAAGCGCCCGCCGGGGTAAGGGCCCAGGTCTGACTGGTAGCTGACATAGTCGTACTCGCTGGCCACGCCGCAGGCCAGCAGCCCGGCGGCCACCGACACCAGCGCCCGCAGGGCGGCCCCGCCGGGCCCCCGCACGCTGCCCA
>JBBMKD010000074.1:2052701-2064546 GCA_037834095.1 Argya squamiceps | reverse complement strand
GTGAGTAATGAGTCCGTGTCCCCAGCGAAGAGGCGAAGAACTTGCCGTGCACACCGAGTACTTGTGCCTGCCGGCTGTCCTGCCGCTTTTCCGTACTGTTGTTGTTCTTGGCGCCGCCACTCCTTTTCAATTTTTTTTTAAATTTTCCTGGCTTTTATTTTTTTTTTTTTTTAATTTTTTAGTTACTTTAAAAAAAAAAAATTCTTCCATTTTTCCGCGGAGGGAGGGGTGGCTGCCTGGCTGGCGGGTCTGTTGCAAAAAGCGAGAGAGAAAAAACAAAAACAAAACAAAAAAGCCAAAAAAAAAAAAAAAAAGAAAAAAAGAAAAGAAAGACAGGGAAAAAAAAAAAAAGCCAAACAAAACCAAACCAAAAACCAAACCAAACAAAACAAACAAAAAAAACTTCACTCGGATCTGAAAGTGGCAGGAAAAGTGCCTGGCAAGTTGCAGGGATGGAGCTACACAGCTTGCAGGAGGCGTTAAAAGTGGAAATCCAATGTCACCAGGTAAAAGAATGAAAATGCTGAGGCAACCAGCCGTGCTCGGCCTCCGGTCGGGGCTCGCAGGACCGGCGTTGCATGTTCGGCGAGAACCTCGGTGCCGCAGTGACCATGGGAGGGGGCGTGGGGGGGCGCGGCGGGGACCCCCTGCCCCCCGCCGCAATGGCGAGCACTTCCCCAAAGTACTTTTGCGGCTTGTTTGGCTGAGTTGGTTTTTTTTTTGTGTGTGTGTGTGTTGTGGAGATGCGGAGTCAACTGCAGTCGGTGCTAGTGTGAGTGTGCGTGAGTGTGAGAGTGTGTGTGCGTGTGTGTGTGTGTGTGTGTGTTGGAGAGATTAGGACGAGACTTGAATATTTATGAGCTTTGCTTGAAACTGACTCGCAGTGTTTACTTGCCTCTTTGTTCCTTACCCCCCTCCCTCCCCCGTCCACACACATACATACATTTAAAAAAATCCATTAAACTTGAAACAGTTTCTAATTCCTCCTTTTTTGGGGGTGATTTTTTTTTTTAATAGAAACTAGTTGCACAGATGAAGCAAGATCCACAGGTAAATGCAGATCCTTTTTTTTTTTCCTCTTCTTCAGTATTTTATCCCTGCCGTAATAAGCGCAGTTGTGCTGGGACAGCAGGATGAGAAACTTTATCAGTAAGAGATCTCATTTTGTAGTCTGCACTGAGTTTTCTTGCTAAGGAGGGTGTTTGGTGTGTGCATGCTTCTGTACGGCTTCGGTGGAATGGTTTTGCCTTTGAACAATTTCTAGCTCGCAAGTTTATTCATTACAGGGGTTAGTTTGCACTTTGCCTTTAATATGCGTCTTGTTGCCGTTTTTGCAGAACGGGGATCTTAAGAAACAAATCCATGAAAGGCAATCAAGAATAGCAGCTCTTAATGAGAAACAAGTAAGGAACAGATCGATTCAGTTGTGTTTGGTTTTTCTTCTTGTTTTTACGATGCACTATCTAAACATCCGAAAACTGTCTGTGTTAGCTGAAAAATACTGGCGGCAGGGGATATAACATCCATTTTCTTTTGCATAGAGTCAGAAAATGCATGTTTTCATAATGAGGTCGGATTCTCTGATGTCTTGCTGGGGGAAAGAATAATTTCAGTACTAGCAGTAAAAAGATAAGCAGTAGTTAAAACGCAAGAAAAAAAAAAGGCGTCCATTTTGAGTTGGTCGACATGTTTTAGGAATATGGAAAATTCTCCTGTCTTGGGCTACTTTGTGCACTTCTGTGTAATGTGCAGAGCAAGAGTTGGGAAGGAGCAGGCTGGAGCCCCGTTTGGAGCCATTTCTGGGTTTAATTACAAAACTGATTTTTATTGATCACTTTATTTCTTCTCTGCTTTTTTTTTTCTTTTTTTTTTTTTTCCTTTCCTCCCCACTTGCCTTTCTCTTCCCTTGGTCTGATCTGACGTGTTAGCTTTTGATTCGAGTTCACTTAGGCACTTTCACTTTTTTCTACCCCTTCAAAAAATACGAATAAAAACAGATTAACCTGTTTCAGCTGCCAGGGAGGGGGGAGTAGGCGGGGGGGGAGGGTAGGAGGAAAAAAAAAAAACAACCTACAAAACGGAGAGAAACAAAACAAACCAGCAACCTTCCTCCCTGCCTCCTCCCCTTTCCGCTCATCGCCCCCCTGCCCTTCCCAAAGTTTCTGATGGCTGTTTTTGTGCCGGGTGACCCCCGGGCCATTCCGTGCCCGAGAGGAGCCGGGAAGGAAAGTTTGGGCGCGGGGGGCGGCGGGGGCTCAGCACCGGGGACAGCGCCGAGCTCGGCCCGGGGCCCGCCGGGGGTCCCTGGGGCCCGGCCCGCGGGGCCCGGCCCGGCGGAGCCCAACCGGGGCAGCTCGGGGGTACCGAGAGGTCCCCCTCCGGCTGGGTCGCCCCGTAGCACCGCTGGGCTGTATCCCCGGTGGGCGGCCCGAATCCCCCGGAGCCGTTCGCGGTCTGTGAAGCTGGGGCGGCTCCGGCGTTCCTGAACGGCTTTTCCAAGGTTGCAGATATTTCTGTCGACCTGGACTGGACCGTGCATAACTCATTCCCCAGTTGACAAATTCCAACAGAAACTATGAGATTGAAAGAAAGAAACACAACAACAACCGAATCAAACAAAAGAAAAAAAGAGGAGAGAGAAAGGGAGTGTTTTCTGTACAGTGGTATCGCAGCTGGCTGCCCTGTTCCAGATGTGCCGGAGGAGCATTCCCCGTTCCTCCAGGGAACCAGCCCCTCGCCACCCTTACCTTGCTGTGCTCCTCTGGCCTTGCAAAGACTCGCTGCCCTCCGCAGCCAGAGCTGGGTACCGGAGGAAGGAGGCGCTTGGGCTGCCCAGGTGCCAGCACAGACGTGCGGTCCCGGGGCAGAGAACGGTGCCCCTTGGTGCACCAGGCAGGAGAAGCTGGCTCGGTCCCTGTGCACAACATCTGGCCGTTGAGCAGCTCTGTCCCTGTGTGACCACGGGTCCCTGTGCCAGGGACCTCTCCTGAGCTCTCTGGAATCTTCCAAAGGTGCCCTTCCTGCTGCTGCCTTCAGCTCAACCAGCTCGTAGTACTTAAAACAGAAACCTCATTGAGAGGTAAATGGAAGAGGCTCCGCAGCCTGGAAGCCTGAAAGAGCCGCTTGGCTGCCAATCTGACCACACGCACGGGCTGGACAGTTCCTGAACTTGGCCCAGGGAAGGTCTTGGCTGGCTCCCTTCTCTCTTCTGTGGCTGATATCCACATTGATGACAACAGCGCCTGAATGGGAATCCAAGAGTAAACTGTAAACTGAAACACAATTGACCAGCAAATACAATTGCTGGCAAACCGTTTTTTTATTTTAAAAGTATAAGAAACCAGGGAGAAGGAAGAAAAAACCTAAACCAAATGAAAATGCCAGCTCTGGTCTAGGCCAATTGCTTAATACACAATATAAGACCTCTTAGAAGGAGCTGCCCAAGAGGGGCTTCTCTTCCAACAGACCTCTTCCAGACTGCACATGAACTTTTCTGAGTGAAGCTTGCTCAGCCATTTCCCTTCATAATTATGTAGCCCACTGCTTCTTAAATCTCTGCCTTGGCTCTAATGTCATAGCCATTTATTGCTGCCTTTCCCACAGGGGCTAACATTTTCTTATTGAATAATGAGACGCTTTGCACCACACACCATTCTGGCTGTCCCGAGACCTCTCCTGCCCTGTGAAAAGCCCAGTCCAATTAACCGTGCCTATTCCTGGCTCCATTGTTCATCCCAGCAGCCTGCAGCACCAGGCACTCTGCCCTCATCTGCAGGCCAGCACCCCACTCTGCCCCATGTCCACCTGCGGTGGGTGACAGGGCAGGTGGCAGGTGACATGTCCCCGTGCTGCTGGCAGCAGTGCTGTCCCACCTGTCCCATCCTCCCTGCCCACACTGGGCACACTCTGCCCTGGCCACCCGGTGCTGGAATGTGCCTTTCCCTGCATGCTGCACTGGGGAAACAGGCAGGCATGGGATAATAGAATATATTAGCCCCGAGTCCATTCAGGCCCTGGCTCTTTATGAACAAAGCCTGCTAACTGAGCTGATTTTTGCCAAATGACTGGCTTTCCTGCATGAGCAGCAAAGTGGAGCCCCCAAATACTCCCGTGCAACAAGTGCTATTGCCCAGGGCTCATTGTTTTACTCCTGCACTTGAGGGCATGGAGGAGTCACGGCCTTGCCTGCCCTGGCATTTCTCCTCCAGTTTCCCACCGCTGCATTAGCCCTGTCTCTGCCCCAGCAGAGGCAGCAGTGATGAGGGAGATGAGACAAGCTGGCCACAGGTCCCCACAGTCCCTGTCCCAGGGCTCACACTGTCCCTTGGTGCCTGTGCCCCCTCGCTGGGGGCAGATGGGATTCACCAGCAAAGGCAGCCCATCTGGCATGTCCCTCCATGGAGAGCCCACCATGCCACCCCTGCAGCAGGACAGCTCCTGGACACCCCCCTGGAATATTTGCTTTAGGTTAGAACCCTCCTCAGCCCCCCGAGAGCTGATAGCCCCTGCCAGGGTCAGTGTCTGAGGAGGACGTTTGTTTTGCCAGGTTTGTTTTCTGGTTTTCTCAGCACACTGGTCCAAGACTCCAACAACACTGATGCAGCCAGGAGCACTCGCTCAGCCCATGATAAGGGAATCTGCACAGGGAGGTTTTGCAGCTGTGGGGGCCCGGTGTGATGCCTCAGTCAGGTGCCCTGGGGCTGCAGGAGACACCTTCACCAAAAGCTGGCCGGCAGCAGGGCCAGGATCAAGGCACCCAACCATTCCAGCCAATGTCTCCTGTTTGTGTGAAATTAGCACCAATAAATGCTATAACTATACATGACCAACAACAGGTTTACTAGCTAACCTATAAAGGACTACAAGAGCCAATGCTGTCAGCACTGCTGAAACTCTTGACCGTCTGCCCCTAGTCCCAGGAGGGAACCGATGGCAAATGTTTACAGGGGCTTATAAATATTTATCCTGTAATAACTTGCTGCATTACAGCACATTCTTCTCCACAAGGCTCAGCTTTGCCCTGGACCAGGTGCAGGCTGCTGAGAGGGGCTGTGGCATATATAAAGTTTGCCTGAATAACATACAGCAAGTGCTGGTGTTCAATAAAACAGCAGCAGCCAAGCTGCATGTGTGAAAGGCACTGCAAGTCACTCCTTACCCAACAAAAGAAAAATGTGGCTGGAGAGCACAGGTGTGCAGGCACGTTGATGTGGGTGCAAACCCCTCCTGGGTTGCCAAAGTAAGCTGGGGAAGTGCTGCAAGTCACTGGGGAGGGATAAATCCCACTGCTGGGCTGGCATGATGGAAGTCTGAGCCCAGGAGTGGCCCCATGCTGCCTGAGAACATGGGGACCCTTGGCTGCTTTTGTGAGGATCCCAAAGGAAGGGAGCAGGAGGTTAGCCCACCATGAGGAAACATCTCATGCTTCTTGCTCTTCAGCAATCCTATCTGCCCTCTTCCCTCTAAAAGTTTTTGAGCCATCTGTCCACTTATTTATTTATCCTTCTCACGCTAAATGATTTGCAAGAGTGTAAGATGCCTGTGGTTTGGAAACCACGTGAGAAGCTGGACCAGAGATGGAGTTCACAGAACTACTTTCTAACAGGAGTAAATAAGCAGATTGGAAAGGTTCCATTGTGTATATTCTAGGTTGCTATTTTCTTAACCCTGTCTCATTAAGATGGATGGAGTTTCTGCTTATTAGTAATTTGGCAAGTTCCTTTTTGTGTACACTCTGCACTTCTCACTAATGACGCTGTGCTTCAGTGATTAACAAAAGAGACTTCCAGCATCGTCAGTGAAAACACAGCCACGCACTTGGGGCACTGGGACAGAAACCCCACGTTCTGGAGTTGCCCTCTGTGGAAGACAAGAAACTGCAGGGAACCCAGCAAAGGAGAAGCTGCTGCTTATAAAACCTTTCCTGACACTCAGATAGTTTTGACTTGAGGATATTGGTTCTTTGATTTACATGCATAATTGCAGAGCTGACAGAGCCTGTAACAAAGTGATTCAGAGCCTTTTCTCTGCTGCTCTTAAGACACATCTGATGGAGATGAAGCTGGCACTGCTACTGCCTGGATTTACAGCTGGCCATTAAAGTATGTTTACAAGTCTTTAGTACAGTGTACACATCTGGTAAATCATTGATTGAACAAATAGCTCCTCCTGTCATGCTCCCTCTCTCAACTTTTCCTACTACTCTGGTAGCCAGCCTGGAGCCTGTGTCCAATGGTGGTGGCCAGCCAGCAGCATGTGGTGTGCAAGCAGGCAGACACATGTCCCCACACCTGCACCTGGGTTGTCACTGACATCTAGGTGCTGTTGGACACACACCTATACAAAAACCCCCACGCAGATCCTCAGCACGAAGGTAAGGCTGATCTGACCCTACCTACATGCAGTGAAAGGTATTCTTGCTAGCATGCATTCAAATCCCTTAGTGCTCTTTGAATTTGCTTTTGAACCTGGTCAGACCAATCACCTGCACAGGGCAGAGTCCCAAGTGGGGATACAATGAACAAGAGAGAGGCAGCTCTTCCTTCCTGGGACAGTCATGAGAGAAGGAAATCGGGAGTCTTTTCCAACCTGTCAGCTGCATTCCAGTGGGCCACCTGGCTGGCATGGGCCACACACAGCTCCTCAGTGCTGACCAGAGCCCCCCCAGCACCCAGGGCTCTCACCAAGGAAGGAAAGCCAGGGCTGGCAGGGCTTGGCTTTGCTGCACAGGTACAGGGGAAGAAAAGCAGGATGGAAACAGGGCACAGCTCCAAATACAGGGGAAACAATATCCCTTTTCCCTGGCACACAATGGACTGCACTGGAGCCTTCTTTGCAGCAGGAAAAAAACCTGCTGGGTTTAGTGCTTTACCAAGCATGGCAGTGGCTGGGGCTGAGGAGCAGCAGGAGCTGAGGGCCCCCACCATGGCTCATTGTGCCATGCACAATAAGCATCTGGCCAGCTGTGCAGTCATCTGTGGCCAGCCAGAGCCTCGCTCTTGTGGCCAGAGAGCTGGGCAAAGGCCAAAGGGTAAAGGGCAAACCATGGGAGCAGAAACAAAGCTGGATCAGCTCATTCATGCAGACCTTTTCAGGAGCTTTTGGTGTCAGGATGAGCAGCCAGAGGAGTGCAGGACTCACTGCCTGTGTGTGAATTGCTGTCAGGACACACAGGCTGCCAGGTGCCATGCAGTCACTGGGCAGTGGTTGAAAAGGTGCAGGATCTTGGGGGTTTAATTGGAAGGGACCCACAAGGATTATGGAAGTCCAACTCCTGGCCCTGCTCTTGTGCCTGAGGATCTCACCCTGTGCCTGAGACTGTTGTCCAAACGCTTGAGCTCTGGCAGGCTTGGGGCCATGACCACTGCTCTGGGGAGCCTGTCCAGTGCCTGAACACCCTCTGGGGGAAGAACCTGCCCCACTTCTCATCGCCACCCCCTCACCACCAGGTACAGCAACCACCTGTGCTCAAATCCTACTGTGGTATCCTCAAAGTTAAGGTCTCACTTAAGTGCTTTCCTGAATGAAAACTTAAGAGAAATGCCTGCAAGGCAAGGCCAGTCCTGCTCTCCCTTCTCTTTTTAACAGTAAGAAAATGGGGTGGCTTTGCCCCAAGGCAGCTTTGCCTTGGGATGGAAGGAGAGGAGCCTGGGCACTCTTCTTCCAGCCCCACATCCAGCTGGTGACAACGCTGGCTTTGAGGTAGACTGTGACATGTTGACTTAAGGCTGATTCCCTGGGGCACAACATGCTGCCTCTCAGTTTCAGGGTTTTAATGGACTAGCAGGGAAGGAAGAGAGGGAAACAGAATTTTCCTTTCCCCATAAACAATTTTATGAAAGATTTTAAAAGAGATTTAAAGAAGTATCTCTTCCCCCCCTTCCCCCTTTCTCAACTGTACTGTGCATTTTAAACTGTTTGTGGAAGGGAATTAATTAGCACAGGCAGCAGAGCCCAAAGCTCTGCAGCAGCCTGTCTTCTGCACAATGGAGATCCAACGCTTTCTCCCCTGCCTGGGAAACACATGCCCAAAATCCAAGTACATACATTTTTTCTAACCCAATTCATTTTGTAGATTGATGGAGAAAATCCATAGCAAATATTTATGACTTTGCAATAAATAACCCTCACAGAAGTTACAAAAGAGTTCTGGCGAGTCTCAAGGTAACTTTCAGCGAATTCCAGGGGTCAGGGCAGACTGGGATACTGAGCCCATAGTGCTCGAGCCTTTGGCTCATCTGTTTTGAATTATTGCTATTACTCAGTGTAGCATTGCTCTCAATGGAGTAGCTGTGCTGTGATTCCACGCCATATTTTATTTCTATGGCAGGAGAGAAGCTTCAATAACTATTAGTTGTACTCTTGTTGTAACCAGCAAAAAAACCCAGAGCCCAGCGGGGAGGGGGCTGGTCCTGGTGGTGTTTGCAGGCTGGCAAAGGAAGGTGTCTGGGACAGGACTCGGGGCCAGACAGGGTGCTTTTCCCTGCCGGTTCAGAACATGGACTGCCGAGGTGCTGGCAGGGGTGTGGTGCTGCTCCAAAGGTGGTGGTGCCCCAAGGTTGTGCTGGAGGCAGCCGAGGATGCTCCGGGGCGGTGGGAGCTGACAGAGCTCGTCCCCGCTCCATCCTCGTTAGCTCTTAATCACCACAGCGGAAGGAGAAGCCACCGGCAGCATCACGCTGCTCTCCCGGCCGTGGGCTCCTTTCAGGGCTTTCAGAAAACAGGGTCAGACGTGTCTTCTGACCTGTGACCTGTCGCTTCCCTCCTCGCCATAATTATCTAATACAGCGCTCTCCCTGCCAAGTACAATGAAACAATTTGTCACTTCAATTGTCTGTCAGTCAACACTGGGGCCTTTTCAACAGGCCAACACATGTTTTTTGAGAGCTTGTCAGCAAGGGCTGTCTGGCCAGGCACATAACCATGGAAAATGGAACCTTTGTTAATTCTGGTTCTTAGAAAAGTAAATCCATTCACTTGGGGTTTTTTTCAGGCCTTCAGTTTGGAATTTGCACAAGAAGCTGAATTGCCCCTGATCCCTAAATGATTGGTCAGAGGATTTGCATGAGGAAGCAGAAATTAATTATTCTTTTCTTTTCTTTTTATTTTCTGTAATTGTGTGTTTAGAAATGAGATTACATTCTACAGCAGCACGAGGGGCTGAGGGGGGGAATTGCTTTGCATTTGTTTAGCTCCTTAGAGTTAAGATCACCTAATCGTTTCAAGCATTTCCTAAGATTCCCTCTCTCTTTTTCTGCTTTAATGACCAAACAAAGATTGTGCTACTTCCCGGGGAACTTTTCTGGCAGCTGAGCTCAGCAGTGGGAGCCAGGGGCTTATCCCTCTACCGAAATAGTCTTAGAATCACACAATCGCAGAGGTTGGAAAAGACCTCTGGGATCACTGAGTCCAACCATTAACTAACTCGGTGCTGCCAAGGTCTTCTTGCTGCTTTTGGCTCACGGGGCACAAAGTGCATTGCAGAGCCCGCGGGGCTGCGAGTCTCGGTGGCTCCTCGTGCTGGAGGAAAGGTGTCAGGATTCCAGCCAGCCCAGGAGGAAGTGCTGCCTGTTTTCTTGCCTGTTTTCTTCTTTCTCACAGTTTTCTTGCTTGCAAAAAGTGTTTGAAATATTGCAGTGCTGTTCTCACACAGCTTCAAGAGAACAATGTATATTTTTAGCATTTATCTGTTGTTTACATTTTTGTCCTCTGGGAGGAGAAATGTGATGGACGGTGATGTTCACCAGCCAGGTCGAAGAGATGGCAACCTGTGTAGCCAATCTCTTGACCTCTGTACAAATGTATGTAAGTATTTGAGTCAGATAATTACAATAGAATAAAGGAAGAGAAGCTTTCCCTTGACCTGCTGCATCTGCCTCGTTCCTTCTGGTGCCTGCAACTGCCAGAGGGAAGTTGCTGGTTGCCTGATTCTCATGTCTGGTCAGGACAAGCTGGGGTGCCTGGGCAGCCCCACGCACGGCAGGGTGCTGGGGACATCCTTGTGGGGTCACCTGAGCTGGCAGGACCTGCCAGTTCCAAGCCCTGCAGTCACGCTCCTGTTCAGACAATAAAACTGATAACTTTCTTGATAGCACAAACTGGTAGCAGGAAAAAAAATTAATTTTTTGGTGCTACTTAGAGCTTTCTTTGTTTTTTGGTTTTTTTTTTTATTTTGAAAGCAGCACCCTTTGACATTCTCACTTTCTCTGTTGATACACATTTGAAATCCTATTCCTGAATATTTAATGCAAGATAGATATCTCAATTTTCAGGTATTCATCATTTTCTTTGTCATGTGGAAGCTCATGTTTTGGGCAGACATGGAATATTTTGAGAGCATTTCAGAAATGCTGGATGGCCCCTACTCAGTTTCAAATACCCTGAATGAAAACTTCTCCAGATCTGGCTTTCCAGAATACCCCTGTCCAAACTAATTCAAACCATACAGGGATCTCTGACTTAGAACCTTTCAAGCCCATAAAATGAAACAAATTGGCTTTGCAAGTATATCTCCCAATCTAAGCCATGCCTGTAAATTTGATTTGTCCCCTTGCATCTACACTGCATTAGGTGGCCTGAAAGACTCTTTGTTTCAAAGTGTGGCTGTCTCCTCCAGGAGCCACAAGTGTCTGTGCTTGGTCAGGCTGGAAAACCCCGTGCCCACGAACAACAAGGAGTCAGTGGCTGTTCAACACCTTGACTTGCCTGTGGGTCTCAGCAGGAGCAGAGTGGGACGCACAGCACCTTCAGCACACCAAAGGCCCCTCCTGAAGGATGGGATCCCAAAGGGTGAGCTCCCAAAGACACAGCCCTCGAGAGCACCCTGTTTTTGTGGGAAGTGCCTGAGGTACTCCAGGTCAGCTGAGGGCGTGCAGCACGGGGACAGAGTCTGGTTCTCCTGAACAAAGTAATTTACTGCCTTGCTTTATGATTTCAGGGACACTCACTGTATAACTTTAACAGGCTTACGCTAATTCACTGGTTTGAATCAGAATAAGCCTGTTACAATTATGAACGACTTAGGCATGGAATCATAAAATACTGTAACACAATACATGGGTCTTTCAGAAATGGACAGATTGCAGGATCACCATTTCCATGCCTGGTCTTCCTGTCCACATGGCAAACCTGGAAGATTCCCAGCGATTGCAGTGTTTGCCATCTCTTCTATTCCAAAAGCACAACAGTAATGAACATCTATTAAATTCTAATTATCTCCTTTCTTGATTCAGGTCTTCAGTTACATTCAGATGACTCTACTGGCATCCCCGCAGAGACTGCTCAGCCGGCACGGAGCAGGACGGCGACCACGGGGACAGCAGCGGGGCCACACCTCTCCCACCCCACACTGCAGCCCCAGGGCAGAGTTGTGCTGTGAGACTGTCCTTAAGCTCTGCTGCTTAACCCGGGCTGCGCCACGGCAATTTCCAGCTTTTCCTTAACCTGAGTGACCTGTGCCCTCGCTGACGCTTGGCAGCTTGGAGCTCTCGGGCAAAGGTTAAGGGGCCGCCAACGGATCCCGTGTGCGTCAGCACAATGAGACGGGATAAAGCTGCGGGAGCGTGGTCTGTTCGCAGCGGCTCCGGTTCCTAAAAAAAGCCGTGGAACTGATCCCCGAGTTGGGAGCGCGGCCCCGGGACAGCGCCAGGCCCGGGACAAGGCTGAGCCCGGGATAGCGCCAGGCTCCGGGATAGCGCCAGGCTCCGGGATAGCGCCGGGCCCCGGGATAGCGCCGGGCCCCGGGACAGCGCCGGGCCCGGGACAAGGCTGAGCCCGGGACAAGACCGGGCCCGGGACAGCGCCGAGCCCGGGACAAGGCCGAGCCCGGGACAAGACCGGGCCCGGG
>JBBMKD010000074.1:2041085-2052601 GCA_037834095.1 Argya squamiceps | reverse complement strand
AGCCGGGGAGGAGCGGGGGGGCTGTCACGTGGGCTGACCACACCCGAGGTGGGAAGATCCACCCGCCCAATGGGACACGGTGGCTTTTGCGCACGCGCACTTCTGCCGCTCAGCGGCCCCCGGGGCCACGCCTGCGCACTGCCGCCTCTCGTGGCCGCTGGCGGTACTTCCGCCCTCACCCGGCGCCTGGCGGCGCCGCGGCGGTTTTGCGACAGCCGTTAAGTGCGCGGGGCGGCCGGCGTTCCGGAGGGAGCGGACGGGACCGGGGCGGCGGCGGCGCGATGAGGCCGCAACAGGCGCCTGTGTCGGGCAAGGTGTTCATCCAGCGCGACTACAGCGGTGGGACGCGCTGCCAGTTCCAGAGCAAGTTCCCGGCCGAGCTGGAGAACAGGGTGAGGCGGGGCGGGCTGGGGTCGGCCCGGGGCTCGCGGTGGGCGCGGCGCACGGAGCCTGCACGGCGGGCAGGGCAGGGCAGGGCCGGGCCTTACGAGCCTGTGCCCCGGCGGCGTTCGCAGGTGCCTTGCCCGGCTCGGAGCCAGTTCCGCGGGTTCCCCGAGGGCGGGGTAGCATCTCCTGCACGAATCTTTGACCGAGGCCGTTCCGGTGCGGGAGCGGACGTGGTTCCTCTCCCGTGTCCCCGTCCCGCACTGTGGTCAGTCGTGGGGAAGGCGGCTGGTTTGCAGCAGTGAAGCAGAATGTACTCGTTGTGCCTGTGAGGACAGAGCCGTGTCTGTGCTCAGGTGTTAACATTGTCCTCTCCCTTGGAATCCTGCCCGTCCTGCCGAACCCGCTTAGAGGCCTCCCAAATGCTGTCTCGAGCACTTTCGTTATGGTCAGTGCTATCAGATGTGGTGTCTTAAGCTGACAGTCAAACAAACACACCTTCCTACCCCGTTTTCTTTCTCAAGCTCGGCTTTTTTTCTCTTCCTCGTTCCTTTGTTGTGTTTTGTTGAGGGTGTGTTTGGTCAGCACTGCAGCAGCACCGAGGTACTGTGGGCATGGAGTCTCCATGACTCTCCACCTTTTCACTTTAACCCAGCACACCCCTCTGTGTGAATTCTTTTTTTCACAGTTGAATTACACATCTGCTTAGGTGTGTTGCTCTGAATGGTTTTGTGTCCATGTTATGTTTGAATTCAGATCACCCTGAGCACAGGGGAGGTGTCTAAGAGAGAGCTGCAGGTCTGTAACTCTGTGTTTCAGCCGGGGCTCTGAGCACAGCACAGATGATCCATGGGTGGAGGTGGATGTACAGGGTGAGTTCTGAGGTTCAAGTTCACTTGTTCCCCTTGCAGATTGACAGGCAGCAGTTTGAGGAGACAGTCAGAACACTCAACAACCTCTATGCAGAAGCTGAAAAACTCGGGGGCCAGTCTTACCTTGAGGGTTGTCTCGCCTGCCTGACTGCCTACACCATCTTCCTGTGCATGGAGACACACTATGAGAAGGTACGAGTGTGGGAGCATCCCTGGAGGGCAGGGAGAGGGAACTCTGCAGGGCTGAGACATTCCAGAACACGTGGGTTTGTTGCAAGGGTGGGGGGTAAAAAGGGCCTTTTGCCTTCAGCCACCAGCCTGGGCTGAGGGGAAGCCCCAAAGAGAGAGGGAGAGAGAGAACAAGAGGGTGAGAGGGGAGAGAGGAGGGAGCAAGAGAGCCAGAGAGAGGTGGCAGGGTCAGAGCACAGGGGGAAGAGAGCGAGGTCCTTGTTACAATCCATTACATCTCCTTTTGTGTTGGATATTCCAATTTACACCAACCAACCAGTACAAGACACAAAACCCTATAGGATCTACATACAGCCTGTAAGAACTACTGCATTACCACACTGGGTCATATTTTAAACTCTAAAAACTACTCTTTAGACCATTCTCTTTTGCTGCATTGACCTTTGGCTCCCTCAGCCAGCAGAAGGGCATTGTTCAATCCAAAGGGATTCTCCCTCAGCTGGCTGGGCTGTTGTTTTCAGGTTATACAGTAACTGAGGCTCAGGATCCTACACCTCAAATCCAGCTTTCATTTCTATTTCCATTATAGCTTTCATATTTTCAGAATCTTTTTCTAAGCAATCACATTTATAAGGTTTCCCTGATTCATCTTCCCCAACATATGTGATTGTTTCCCCTTCAGCCTGCAGGCCAGTCCTGGGCTCTTGGTGCATTTCCTGTGCCTTGCAGTGTTTTGGGGCCTCAGACATGCTGGTACTGGTCACTTTGTGTCCCCTGGGGGTCACCCTGAGTGCTGTGGCAGGTGCCCACACCATGGCACCCTCAGACCAGTTGTGTTAGTTCTCACATTGTCATATCTGTGACATTGTTGGAAAGGAAAACAGTTGTGACTCCTGTACTGTTTCATTTCCAGGTTCTAAAGAAAATTGCTAAGTTCATCCAGGAACAGAATGAGAAGATCTATGCTCCTCAGGGCCTTCTGCTGACAGACCCCATTGAAAGAGGATTAAGAGTTGTATCCTTCTGACATTGTCTCCTGCCTTGTGCTCCTCCTTTGTCTCAGTGAGGCACCTCTGCTCATGCTTGGTCTGTGATACAGAATCAGGGATTAGTCCTGTTGCTCTTTGTTGTGTCCTGGTCTCCAGTCAGGTTTTAGTTTGTTTAGATTTGGTACGTGGAAAGCCCATGAAAATGTGGAACCTGAACTTTGTGACTGCCTGAAAAGAGAACTAGAGATCCTTCCTCCATTCCAGAAATGTTCTTCTGACTGGGGAAAGAAGTGACCGTGTTGGTAGGACAGAAGTTGAGGTTGTGAGAACAAGACCTGGCTGTTAATTAATTTACAACCTTCAGCTCAGGTTCTGGTGAAGATTTTGACAAACAACATCACTGCAAGCCCAGCACTTACTCTTGCTTCCAGTGTGGCTTATTTCAACCCTTTTTCTTCAGCTCTTGAGGGACACTGCAGACATTTTATGTGGTTATTGCTTGAAGTTGTAAAGACCTCTCATAGCAAATGGGGAACACATCTTTCTTTGAACATATTGATCCCACAGCAGCCTGGAACCCAATGCCAGTTGAATATATGTTAGGGCAGTGTAAGTGGGTTTTGTGTCCTTGTCCACATAGCTCAGAGATGTCACCTACATGACTCCTTTTTTCTCACTATTTTTTGCTTGGTGCACAGCCTTCCCCAAAATGTAGCAGAAGAGGGGGCAAACCCTCTGTACACAGCACCGAGCTCCTGTGCAGGCCCTGGGCTGGGAGCCAGTGCTCTCACATGGACTCTTCCCTTGCTTTGGGGCTCTGGGACCTGCCTTAAAATAGCTAAGATATCAAAAGCCCCATCATAATGCTTTTCTGCCTTTTTCTGGGTATGTTTTCATAGTCTCTTGCTAGTGTATTTCCTTAACAGCTTCTCTGTGCAGATTGAAATTACCATTTATGAAGACAGAGGTTTGACCAGTGGAAGATAGAACTGTGGAGTCTCAGGTACATGTTACCCTTGGCTCAGCTCAGTCTCAACATCTTTCTGTGCTCAGAGGATTGGGTGCTGTCATGCTGAGAGTTTATCCCACCCTTGTGTGTAATCAGAGACTGTGTTCACATAAATCCTGTGTGGACCAGCTCTTCTTGGAAGTAAAAATACCAGTACTGGGCATGGTGATGTTGCTGAGTGTTACCTTGGAGAAATTTGGGTCTTGATTGTATAAATATGGTAATTTCTGCTATATTATGTCCAAGTTCTTCTCAGGTCAGTAGCAAATGGGCTCTGTCCCAGGGTGTATTCTGGCACACAGAGCCTTTTTGTTGCAGTCTGTCAGTTGGCTGCTGTTGTAGTTATCATGCTGATGACTTTACTTGTGATGCTTTTGGGTAAGAGGGGCCAGCAGCCTTGAAAAGCACATCAAGAGGTGCTGTGGGGCGAGTCACAAAGTGAAGAGTGTTCACAGGACATGGGCTCATGCTTCTTGTATCCAATACAGGCCACCAAAATCACCATCTGTGACTTTGCTTTTGGAAAGGTCACACTGGGACTGGCTCCCTTGTGTTGGGTGCTCTGCAGGTGCTGGGATGGGAGAGTTAAGTACAGATTGTTGGCAATGTGTACAGAAAAGAGTGGGAAATATTTATGCCTGTTATGCAAAAAGAAAGAGACAATAAAGGTCTTTAATTTTTGGGGGGACAAATGAAAATCAAGAGTTGTGGGTCCTTGGTCCCATGGTAACTTGCTCCTCCTGCCATACTCCTCCTGCAGCTGCAGAAAGGTTTGTGTAGGGGAGCTTTTGGTTTGATTTAGGACGAGTTTCTCACCATATGAAACTTCTTTTCCAGATGACAGCTCACCAGTGGATTTGCTGTACCAAGGTTCCCCTACCTCCTACTTTAGAGCATCATTCCTTTCTCTGCTGCCAGATCCACAGTGCCATCTACTACAAGGACTAACTTCCTCAAACTGCTCCCCACGGGGTGACCTAGCTGCTCAGCATCCACTTTGCAGTAGATTTGGAAGCAACAGGATCACTTCTTAATTTTTGTTTGGTTTGGGGTTTTCTTTCTCAAGAAAAGGCAGAAGTGGTAAAGCTGTGTTCTCTCCTGAAAGAAATGGGGCCCTCAGCCCACCAGAGGTTTAGTTTTAGTCCTGTAAGTGCAGTGCTGTTCCTCCCTGGTTCTTAAACCCTTCTGTGTGTCAGTTGGGCTTTGGAAAGCTCCAGCTCAAAGTTGGGGATTTCCCTCCAGCTCAGTGTTAGAGTGCAGATACACAGTGCCTCTTCCCAGTGAGAATGACTCAAGGCAACATCTCTTGTGCTGATCCTTGTGGAAAACCTAAAGGTGAAGTGTTCCTTGTATTAATTGTCTTCGTTGTCCCTCAAAGTGGGGGTTGTAGCCAGACTTTTAACCCTGGTGGCTTTTCTGCCCCTGTGTCTGTGCTGTTGTTGACCCTGTCAGTGCTCACCAGGAGGGGCCTGGCCAGTCATGAAACAGTGAGCACAGTAAAGTGGATGCTGAGCCAATAAAAATGATTCCCACCCTTTCTCTGATTAACATGTGAAGTGTAAAACTGTTTCTTTATGGATTTCTTATATATAATTTATAGGAAAAACATTGATTTGTCAGACTGTAAGATACTGCATAAGATGGATTTCTTAATCCTGTCTGCTGGCACACACATTGAGGAATTGAGCTGTGCATTCCTTGGCGTCCCCGTGCATTGCTCAGCAGTACCTGCACGAGTGAAGTTCCCCACAATCCAAGCTGGCTGAATCCTTTCTCTTCCATCCTTTTCCCATATCAAAGCCCAGGTGTCCTGGTGTAGGGGCCGAGTGTCAGTGTCCAGTTGTGGGAGGAACTCAGGAGTTCAGAAGAGAATTTTAGCAGGGGTGGAAGGGCTGGGTTGGTTGGTGGTGGTGCTGCAGGTGCTAATACTGGATATGGAACTCCAGGCTCATTCCTCAGCCACTGGGGGTTTGAGATCTAATGAATATTTTCATTGTATAAAATTTGGGTTTTTTCTAAACTGTAACAGTGTTTGCCTTTCACAGCTGTTGCAATATTGGCAGAAGTACTGATGGATCAGTAAACCTTTTCTTAAACTGTGTCCAGGTCTGTTCTGGCAGCGCCGTGGTTGGGGGCACAGGGTGGCTGTAGTGGTTTGAAAGCAGAACGAGTGAGAGGCTCTAAGTCAGAAATACAAGTTAATAATGATTAAAAAAAAGGTAAAATAAAATAAATGCAATAATACAAAAGACCACTGACAGAGTCAGAATACAACCTGAGCAGGATGATGGAAGCAGTGATCCTGTAGAAAGGTCTGGTAGGTCTGGGGCGTGTCCAGGGTATGTCCTGGAGTGTCCTGGGTGTGTCCTGAGGGTGTCTGGGAGTGTGCTAGGGGTGGTCTGGGTGCATCCAGGGGTGTCCTGAGGGTGTCTGGGTGTGTCCTGAGGGTGTCTGGGAGTGTGCTAGGGGTGGTCTGGGTGCGTCCAGGAGTGTCCTGAGGGTGTCTGGGTGTGTCCTGAGGGTGTCTGGGAGTGTCCTAGGGGTGGTCTGGGTGTGTCTCGTTGTTTCCTGGGTGTGTCCCCTGGGGGTGTCCTGGGCGTGTCGGTGTCAAATCTGCTGAGCCCTGATTGGCTGAAACAGCTGCAGCGTCACTCCGCCTCCTGGTGGGCCCAGAAGTTGCAGCTCCCTGATTGGTCGAGACGGCTGCAGCCTGGTCCAACCCCTGACTTCCAAAAAAACACCTGTATTTCCTATCCACCTCCTGATTGGCCAGCTTCAACCCGCTTCCTGATTGGCCGAAAAAGCATCATTACAATCCCCCTCCTGGTTGGCCGCAAAAGCAGCAGCTTCAATCTGCATCCTGATTGGACAAAAAGGTGGATTTTTATTTTCAATCCGCCTCCTGATTGGCCGAAGAAGCGGCGCCCCGGTCCCGTTTCCCCAGTGGCCAAAAGCCGCAGCGTGGATTCCTCATCCATGTTCCCGGGCTGCTGCGCATGCGCCGTTGGCGGGCTGGGTGGGTCGGTTGGCGGGAGCGATGGCGGCCGCGGCCGGCGGGGACTCGGACGGCGACAGCGAGGAGCTGGTGCTCACCCCGGCACAGCTGATCCACAGCCTCGAGCAGGTACTGTGGGCTAGAGCGGCGGCCTTGGGCCGGGGGAGCGGGGGTTGCTGGGCGCGCTGGAGCAGATGCCGAGGAGCGGCGCCGCGGCCGTGTTTTTTCCCTCTCGCTGGTGGGGGTGTGTAGCTGAGCTCTTCCTCGCTTTCACTCACAGCGTGCATTCTTGCAGGCCTGGCTGAATGAGAAATTTGCTCCAGAGCTGCTGGAGAGTAAACCTGAAGTCATCGAGTGTGTTGTGGAGCAGCTGGACCACATGGTAGGTTCTCCTGGCTCGGGTGGTGGGACAGGCGGGCCCTGCTTGCCTGGTTTGGCAGATACGTGCCTGAGTCTCTCTGGGAGTGCCGGGGTTGTCTGCTTCCCTGTCTCTGAGAGATGGCTTCTCCGAGTTTCTTCTTTGAGCTTGCCTTGGAGAGGGGCTGAAGCACAAGGAAGCAGCGTGCTTTGGGTCATCAGAAGCAGCTGTAGTCTGGTTTTGTGGGTTGTAGATGCAACACTTGTCTTCCTGTCTGTTTCTTCTTGTTTGACATTTTAACCATTTCATTTCTCGTTGCTTTTTCGTGCAGGAAGCAAACCTGAAACGGGCCAAGAGAGGAGACCTGAAGGTCAGTGTTCACCACATGGAGATCGAGAGGATCCGTTACGTGCTCAGCAGCTACTTGAGGTGTCGACTGGTGAAGGTAATGCTTGCTGTGCAGCCCAGAGAGTGAAAAAGGGTAGTTTCAGGAGGGATTTTTACCTACACACAGCTTCCTGCCTCAGCACAGCATTTAATTAAAACATCTCTCTCTGTTCTCTGAAATGTAACTCAAAGAAATTAATTTCTTGGACACGCTTTCATGTTGTAACGAAGGAAGATCACAGCAGTGTTGATCACAACATTGTGAGGTGCTGTTTGCTTAATCTCAGCCTGGAGTGGCACAGCTGAATGCTGCCCCATTCTGCCCAAGTCCTGCTGTGTGCAGGCATGGTTGTACAGTTTGGTGATCCCCTGTGACGTCAGTTAGTTCAGGAGCAGGGATCTGGGCAGGCATGTGGCTGCTCCTACAGCTTGTAGGGAATCCAGTGGAGAGTGGGGGTTTAAGCACTGAACTCCTGGGGGAGATCTGTATCATTATTTTGGATTGTGTTCCAATATTAGATAGAGAAGTTTTTCCCCCACATCCTGGAGAAGGAGAAGTCTCGAGCTGAAGGGGAGCCCTCCATTTTATCACCAGAGGAGTTTGCTTTTGCTAAAGAGTGAGTAGGTTTTCAATGTATTTTCCTCCCCTTTTATAGATTCTAAAAACTTACCCGTGTCTTTTGCTGAATACTGTGAGCCTTAGATGGGTTTGAAGTAGGAATCAGTGGCTCTTACCAGGAGGTTTCCTTATGGGCAGGGAAGGAACTCTGGTGACTTTGAGTCACTTACCAGGGTGGGCCTGTCTTTGGCTGTGCTCCTGGGATGAGGAGCTGTTTCTTACTCTTGTGTTGTTTTGAGTCAACACTTTCCCTCCAGATTTGTATTTGATTAACCAAGTCAGCACATAAATGGTTTGTTTCAGGTATATGGCAAACACAGAGACTTACCTGAAAAACGTGGCCCTAAAGCACATGCCACCTAACCTGCAGAAAGTGTCTCTCCTAAAGTCAGGTGAGTCCATCCAGACTCCAGGGTCATCTGAAAATTGTAGCAGCAGGGGGAAGTGTGGGGAAGGCTCAAGGGAGCCCCAAATGTAAGGGCTAGTGCTGCACTTGCTGCTCAGCTGAAGCAAAGGTGATGTGATGATAATGTTGTGACACTGTTCCATGCTGCAGCCAGGGGATCGTGCTGGCCCCTGCTCTCAGGTCCTGTCTTACACTGAGGCTGAGCACACACATCTGGTCAGAAGCCTCTGGTGTTCCCTTTGCCACCTGTCAGATCCCTCAGTGTTCTGCAGAGGAACATAAATGAGGGCTGAGCTTGTGCTCTCCATCTGTTGCCTGCAGTTCCAAAGCCCAACCTGGACTCCTTTGTGTTCCTGAGGGTGCTGGAGCGGCAGGAGAACATCCTAGTGGAGCCAGAGACAGATGAGCAGAGGTAGGTGGGCATTTCTGCACGTGGCACAGGTGTCACTCAGTGTCACTGATGGCTGTGAGCTGCAGCTCATGCCCCTCCTGTCTCTGCAGGGAATATGCCATCAACCTGGAGGAGGGCTCGCAGCACCTGATCCGCTACAGAACCGTGGCCCCCCTGGTGGCCTCAGGAGCTGTGCAGCTCATCTGAGGGGACAGGTAAGTGCATGGTGGGAGGAGCAGCTGCCACACCTTCCCCCCTGCCCACCCCACCGCTGTGGGGCTGCCTGAGCCAGGTCTCCTCTGGGGCTGGGTCCCCTGCCAGGGCCAGGTGCCCACTGAGGTGGCAGGCAGAGCACAGGGGCACTGGGAGGGAGTAGCACAGTGTTGTGCTGCAGGGTGTTCATTACCCCCACAGCTCATCAAGCTCCTGATTGCTTGTGACACGCCCAGCCTACAGCCATGCAGTCCTTCCTCTGGCATTGGTGGGTGAGGGCAGGCTGTGTCACAGGGCAGTGTCCTGAAAGCTTCAGTGTGCAGCTGCTGGGATGCCTTGTTCAGGAGCACTGGCAGACAGCATCACTAAAACAGAATAGCTGTGCCCATGGACTCAGGAGAAAGTCATTTCTGCTGTGTGCCATCTGCATACCCTCCCTGCAGAGGGTGAGGGGTTCTGGTACAGCTTCAGGTTGCATTTGTGAGAGTAGATACTGTCAGAGTCCCTTCTGCAGAAACCACTGCTCAGGGTAGTGGGACACACAGTTCATTTCTGCTACTCACACAAAGCAAAAGCTCCTCTGGCCCCATGCAGGCCTCTTGTAGTTGGAGGAGAAGCCAGGGTGTTCTGAGCTCAGCTCAGTTCAGAACCTGCCCAGTGCATGGGCAGACAGGGGCTTGTGTTCATCAGGGCAGGGTCTCTCTTCCCTGCACGGTCTCTGTGAGAGGTATCTGGGCAGCATCTTCCTCTGCAGTGCTGGGAGTGACACAGGGCATCTTGTAGTGTGAGTGGCTTTGCATGTGTGGTTTATAGCCTTCCTAATTAATCCATTTAGGTAAAGAAGATTCTTTCAAGCACAGACATTAAGAGGGGGCTGGGTTTAATCCTTAGCAATCAGTAGCATGTTCCTCTGGACAGCCCCCCAGGAAGGGCTTGTGAATTGTGCCCTCTGTATTTACAGCCAGACAGCTTCACAGAGGTGACTGAAGCTTCCAGACAAAATCCTTGTTAATCTGCTGCTGTGGAAGTGTGCTCCACAGGATCTGCCCGAGGATTGTGGAGGTGGCACGTCTGCAGCCTTTCTCCTTGGCCCTATTCAGTCTGACTGAATGCTTGTCCAGGCAGCTTGTGCTTGCCACACAGCTGCCTGTCACATGGCTGCAGCAGGGTGAGCGTGAGGGGTGTCTGTCCTCTTCTAGTGGCTCAACTTTAACTGACCTGATGGTTTCCAGAGTGCCTTTGGTGCAGCTCTCTGGAGCTTGGCAGCTGGCATGTGGCTGTGTCTTCACAGGCCAGGCAGGAGAGTGGAGATTGCTAGTGGGCTGAGATCAGTCAGGCTGCAAGTCAGAGTCAGGTGTGGCACACCTGAAAATGCTACCTGCTTTTTGTCCTTCCATGGCTAAATACTCAAACATCTAACTAACACTGCACCTCTGTTCTGTCTGTGTTGGGGGAAAGGGAAGTGTCCACAACTTTACTGAGAAAATGATGGGTTTGGCTTGTACTTTTAGACAGAGGAGAAGACACAGCAGTGCATCCACCTTAATCTGTGCTGCTGGGAGAGAGTGGGTAGAGTTAGGAGCAGCTTTTCCAGTGTCCGTGGGTTCTGCTGTTGAACTTGGGGTCAAATACATTCCTTGTTCCCTGCTCTCCCCCGGGTGGAAATAGCTTGGGTTTATTTAGTGATTAGCTCTGAATGCAAAGCAGATGGATGCTGGAAGAGGTCACAGGGAGGGCACTGATGGTGAGCTGCAGTTTTCCTGCCTGAGCTGGAACTGCTCTCCTGGGGGCCAGAGGAAGGTGGGACAACTGGTTTCATTGCTAGGAAGACTCAGGTTTGTGCTGGCTACACCAGGTCGCTGACGTGGGGGAGATTTTGGACTGTCAGCCCGAGATGATGTGTTTAAAGGATGTTTTTGCATCGTGTTTTTGGCAGCTGGGCACCGGGTTCAAGCTCACTTTGGCCATCCTGTGAGAGGTGTCTTGCACTGTGCTGCAGACATTCAGCCAGGGTGGTGGTGATGGAGAGCCATGTGGAAGTATTGATAGGTCAGTCAGCTGTGTCATGAGCTGATGAAAATCTGTGTTGTCAGCAGGAACAATCAGGGCTGCTTAAGATAAATGGCTAGACAGCTCTGGGGAGATTAGCAAGGAGTACAAGGCAGGGGTGATCTGATTTAGGTGACAGTCTTTACTGTCAAGGAGTCACATGTGAGCTGAACAGTGAGGATGATTCTGAATATAGATGTCAGGGACACCACAGTGTCTCTTGGGTGTGAGCAAATTTCCTTCTCAGTGCACACATCTAGGGTAAGAAACTCCTGAGTTGGTAGAGGATGAGCCGAGGGTCTGGGGTTTTCTTCACTTAGACACCCTGGAACCAGCTGTCTTTGGAGAGGCATCTGAAAAGGGGTGTATGAAACCACTTCAAACCTCTCCCTGTAAGACCAGGTGAGAGGAAGATGCTCCTCTTTCTGCCAGAACTACCTCCCGGTGTTGATAGTTTGCTTATCCAAAAGCACTCACGTTTTTCTGGCACCAGGTCCCATTTCTGTGCTGTTCCGCCTGTTGGCCCAGCAGAAGGCCGAGCCGGTCCCGGTCCGGGTCTCCGGTGCTGCTCCCGGTCCCGGTGGGTCTCCGGTGCTGCTCCCGGTCCCGGTCCTGGTCCGGGTCTCCGGTGCCGCTGCCGCCGGGGGCGGGGCGG
>JBBMKD010000074.1:2021611-2039131 GCA_037834095.1 Argya squamiceps | reverse complement strand
CCGGGACAGCCCCCGCAGTGCTGGGGGTACCGGTGGCATCGGCTGCAGGGACGCTTCCCCTCTCGCCCACCCCGGGGGAGGCCCCCGCAACCCGACGAGGGTGCGCACATTCCTGCTCCTTTCAACTTCCCCAGGAATGGCAGAGCACAAGAAGACGCCACACCCACAGCTACCCCCACCTCCGGGGTCTCCATCTTCCCCACCTTTGGAAAAGCAGACACGAGACGCTGTGTTGATTTATTTATTAATTCATAATTTGATAGCTGGTGTACAGGGAAATGATCTATACATCAGGGCCTAAGACAGGTAGATCCAAAAGGCTTGTTTCCATAACAATTAAAAAAAGAAAATAAAAGTAATTTTTAAAACTTCTAAAAAGCTTCTAGTGTGCAGACTGCAGCATTCTCTAGGCTCAACGTTGGGTGCAGCCTCCCCCTACCAGCCCTACAAGCAATCTGAGCGCGAAGCAATGTCACTGCAGGTGCCTGGCACGGTTGCAGCACAGCACATTCCCTATGGCATACACAAGGCCAAAGCACTGGACCCACACACAACTCTAGGGTGATGCTACGGAGTCAGCTGTTGCAGTGGGTCTAGGGAGGTTATTGTACGCAGCAAGGGTGATGGATGGAGTCTCTGTGCCTATATGGCTCAACTTTGGGGTGGGGAGGGGGCTGCTTTGCTCTCCAAGGCTAAGCTGGGTCAGTCGCTTCTCTGCAGCGAGGCTTCTCCTCAGCCACAAGGCAGCCAGGGGCTCTCCCAGCAGACGTGCACCCACTGAAAGGCAGGGCTGCCCTGCCAAGGCCACCAGCACATGGCCTGAAGCTGGAGGTGCGCTCGGTCTGCACCTGGCCACAGAGAACAAACTCGGACTCTGCAAAGCAGGTCCATGGCCGCTCCCAGGAGAAAGAGCAGGGGGTCCCCACATCACTGTGCTACAAAGGCCAGGTCCCCACATCAGTTAGGTAAAGGGACAGGGTTGGGGACCTGGGACCAAGTGCCACTACCTGCACCCTGTGCTCCTGGGGTCAAGTATTACAACAGGTTCAATCTACTGCCCGACCCTGAGCTGCCTGGGCAGCTCTGCCCAGTGCTGCTCTCCTGCCACAGCAGCTGGTCTGAGGCTGCCCCAGCCCCCAGGGCTCAGGCTGCTGCCACAGCAGATTCCACCTGGAGAAAATGCAGCCACCAGGGCAGCAGCCCCCATGTCTCTGGGATTGGTCCCGGGAGGGTCAGCATCCAGGGCTATAACCCCCCTTGCAGGGAGGCCAGGGTCCCTGCAAAGCCCTTGCCTGGGGTGCCTATTGCACGGCTGTTGGCTATTGCTAGCTCATCCTGGCTCATCTCCTGAGCAGATATTGTGCTGAGTAGAGCTAGGCACAACCCCATGTGTGGCACAAGCAATCCCTGCTCTCTCACTGCACATCCTCCCTGGGCTCCAAGCACCTCAACGCAGGCCTACAGCTTCAACCCAGCTGGAGCCAACACAAACTGGGGCTGGACCATGGGACTGCACCTCTAGCCCCTCCTCTTCAGGCCAGGAAGGGGCCAGGCTCAGGCAGAAGGGGAGGCTGCTGCCCTCCCACTCCTATAGCCGTCCTGCTCCACTCACCAGAGCTGCTCACATATTCCAAAGGCTTTGCCCACCCTGCAGCCTGAAGAGGTATTTGAGAGCAGAGCTGTTAGTGCTTTGTACATACTGCTAGAGTGTCCCTAGGGGTTTGCATAGTATTTATTGGTTCATATACACAAGGCTGATTGCTGTACAGTTTACACTTTCAACATAAGCAATGAGCTCAGTGCTCAGCCCAGAGCTCTGCCCTGGTGGGAGACTTGGCATGTGCTGGGGAGAGGAAGGGTAGCCCTGCACCAGTCCCTCTGCCCAGGGCAGCTGTGCTCCCTGCAGCCTCCCCTTGCATCCTCTGGCCACTGCTGCCGTCCCCAAAACCCAACACTCACAGGGAGGGATGAGAAGCAAGTCCAGTAGAGGCAGCACAGGCATTTGCAGGGGGGCCAAGCACCTCTCCTTCCATGGTGAGCAGCACCATGCTGTCCCAGCTTTCCTCTCGCAGCTGGAGCGCAGACGTGGGGATGCACCCACACACACAACGACACGGAGATGGAATCTCTTTCCCTCTCGTTTTCTTCTACTCCAGCTCTTGCCTCCCCAAAGGAGCTGAGAGCATGCTCCTGGTGTGTGGTGCTGTCTCTGGGCTCCTGGCAGCAGCAGGGCAGGGATGGAAGCCCCTCGTCAGATTTAAGTACTGTAGCTCATGCGTCTTGCAGTCAGTCAGTCATGCGGATAGGACGGTAAGTATGTCTCATACAGAAGTCATGCCATTAGCCTATAGAAACATGTACAGCCAGCCCTGCTCCCCTCCACTCTCTGCTCTCCTCTCTTCTCAGGTATGTGTCAGAACGTGTGTGAAATTCAGTGGTTAGGTGTCGAGGTGTGATCCTGCAGAGACACAGAGACACTGTGTTATGGGGTTACCAGGCATTCATGGTGCACATCCTGGATAAATGTTGGGGGCAGCCAGGTACACGGCTGGGGAAGTCCTTTCTGTACACTGTGCTTGTCCCACATGCACCCACGCTGCCAAGCAACCATAAGACAAGTTTTGGGGGGCGTCAGAGAGACGGTGACAGAGCACCACTAAGTGGCAGGCCTGGAATCAGGAGCAGTGACATCAATGATACTGATGGTGCTGCCCCATCTGCAGAGAGCAGCAAGCAGCAGCTGAGCTGCACCAACTGCAGCGTGGCACTGGGAAGGAGCTGGGACAGCTGCTCTAGGTTCTGGGATGGAGGAGGCCAGCCTTGAGCCCCCCACCTCAACTAGGTGACTGACTACACCCCACTCTCCCAGCAGGGAGGAAGACCTTCCCCAGTGCACACCCTGCACCACTTTCACACCATGGAAAACTGCAAAAGCAAAGCAATAAGAGCAGTGCCCCAGAAAGAAGCAGAGCCAGGGACTGTCTGGGGAGTGGAGCAGGCAGAGGGGGACAGAGTCTGCATGAACATGTGCCCACAAGCATAAGCCTCTTTCATACACCCGCAGAGAGCCCACTAAGAGAGTAGAGAGAGAAGGGAGAGGAAGGACAGAGCGAATCATGCGTGCACAGCAGAGGCTAGAGGACCAACTGCTCCTGCTCATCAGCCTCCTACCAGGAGGCTGTGCTGGGCAGCTGGGGAGCACACATGCAACACCTTCCCCCAGTGCTGCACTGCCAGACCAGCAGTGACTGTGCAGAGAAAAATGATGCAGCTAGGCTCAAGTGTGCTGTGCCAAGCACCCTGCCTTTAACCTGGTCTAGTCTCACTGTACAGGGAAGGCAGGAGCATCAGGGAATGCACAAGACTTAAGGGGTCATTCTGAGCTCAGTGGGGATCAATGGAAGAAATACACTAGGTCAAAGTGTGTTTCTGTTCTGCCCTGCTCTTAGAAAGTGTCACATTCCTGCACCCGCCACTCCTGCACCCCTACTGCTCCAACATTCCCCAGCAGCACCCTGCCAAGGCCTGCCCCTATCCTGGCTTCAGAGGACCTCAGTGCTTTCCTCTACATGGTTGGCAGATGCAGCAGCTGCATCTCCCAGAACAGTGCTGTGAGCAGAGGCAGCAGGCCACAGCCCCACAGAACTGGGACACCTTTCATCTGACCCACAACTCTGCCAGTGCCCAGCTGTGCTCCTTGGGAAGGGGGACACTAAGGCACCAGCTCCAAGGGCTGGTCTCATCTGCCACAAGGCTGCACAGTTAGTGCTCATACATGAAGGGAGTAGTTCTGCTAAGACCCCATGCAAATGCAATCTAGTCCCTGGAGTGGCTTTGGACAAATACCATCCCTCTGTCTGCAGCCCAGCACAACCAGGAGTATCAGCTCTGTGACCCTGTCACTGGGGCCCATCACCTGGAGCACTCAGGATGTGTCACTGCAGTAGCAGCCCCTGGCACTGTGGCTGCAGTGAGGTGCTGTGCACACAGCTGGCTGCACTGCTGCAGACCAGGGCACCCTGTGCCCACAGCACCCAGGAACAGGTTATCAGCTGGGGCACACTGCTGCCCACCCCTCAGTCTTTTGCTGCAAACCCTCTCTGCAGACCCAGAGCTAGGCACAGCCCCACCACACTTTCCCCAGGAGAATGTGCACGACCAGCAGCTCAGTGCAGGCAGCAGTATGGAGAGCCAGGAAAGAAGGAAGAGTAAAGGTAGGGTTACCTCAAAAGAGGCCATTTGAGGGGTCACTGCTTCCCCCTTTTCAGGCTGGCTCGTTTCACTATCTGAGCCCCCATCCTGCCCCCAGAGACCTCTGGTTTCGGGACACGCACTCGCACCTCCTCCTGAGGAAGCCACAGGGGCAGGAAGCAGGACATCACCCAGGTGAACAGACAGACACAGAGAAGAGGACAGGAGAGGGAAAGGTAGAGTCAGTTGGCAGGCAGAAAACACTAAGCGAAGAAGACTGGTGCAGTGGGCAAGATTTGCCCCTGGACGTCTTAGAGGGGAAACAGAAGAGGAGTGCAGGGCAGAAAAAAGGACAGAGGGTGACATCATCCCAGAGCCTGAGAGTCCTGCAGAAGTCCTGAGGGTCCTGGGTGCTGGCCCAGGCAAGCTGCCTGCAAGGCAGGGCTATGAATCACACTGTACCTTGGCGCCCAGACCATCCCTGTGCAAGATGGAGTATTTCATGAAGTGATCATCCTCAGCCTCCAGGTCTTGGGGCTCCTGTAGGGAACCCTCCAGAATCAGCTCCTCCTGCTCCTGCCTGTCACCAGGGCCCAGCTGACGCACCACCTTGCGGATAATCTGTGGAGACCAACACAGCTGAGTGTCACAGCCAGCCCCGGGGCACCATGACTCCCTCCTCACCCAGTCTGGTCTAAACTGCACGTGGTGTGCAGCCTCTGTCTGTCGCATGAGCTGGAGAAGTGCCGTGCCTGTAACCGAAGACAGCGGGACACGACTGCCCTACATGGGCCCCGGGCTGCAGGGGTGGAGGGGAGAAGAGAAAGGCTGCGGCATGCCTTTGCCCATATCTTGCCGCTGATCACTCACCTTCTTGGTGATAATATTGCCTTGATCATCTGTGAACTGTTCCTCAGTCACCTGCTCTCCAGGGAGATGAAGGGCTTCGTTCCCCTGCAGGAACAGGAGGGAGAACGGGGCATGTGAGGTCGGCGAGGGGAGTTGTTTTGCCGGTAGAACAGTACACCTGACACGCAGCCCACAGCCTCCGTCTCCCCCCCTGCCCTGAGCCTTCACTGCTTTCCTCTGCATCTGCCCTGGGGCTGGTCTCTCAGCTCCCCCGCTCGTTACCTTCAGCAGGACGCGCCGGCGGACGACTCTGGCGGAGAGAGCCTCCTCGTCATCCGCCAGCCCCTGGCTCTCCCCGAGCTCCTTGTCCAGCTCACGATGGGCGTGTTTGAGCAGGAAGCGGACAGAGCCCCTGACGATGTGCATGACGTTCTGGCAGCTGACCAGGAAGAAGGCCAGAAGCACCAGAGCGATCAGCACCTGGGCCAGGAGAGCCCACATCCTGCACAGCTGGCACGTGTGCCGCGGGTCTGAGCCCGCTGTCACAACTCAGCCATGCTGTCCGCCCGGGTCGGGCCCCGCGGGTCTGCCGCCTGCCCACGCAGCGCCCCGGCTGTGCGGGAGCTGCTGTAACCTCAGCAGGCGCGGCTCTGCTGGCTGTGGGCGGCGAGAAGGGAGCGGGGCAGGTGGGGCGTCCTTTGCAGTGACAGCTTCGCTCCAAGTCATGTGGCCAAGGACTGCCCCGGCCAGGCGGTAAAAAGCAGGACAGCTCTGTCCCTCTCATCTGCCAGTTTGCCCAACAGCCTGACTGCGGTGGGAGGGGAGCGTACGGTCCTCTGTCACAGGACAAATGAAGCCCTGGCCAAAAGCCAGGGCTTTAGAGTGTCATTGGAATCACATGTGACTCAGGAAACGTGTATGGCAGAGCTAACAGCCACCTCCAAGCATGACCGTGCTGCCGGGATAGCTGTGTGTGCCCTGTCTGGGGAAAGACGCTTGCCCTCCTCACCTTGTACCTGCTGGCTCTGTGTGACCGTGGCATCAAGCCCACCACCCAGCCTGGCCCCTAGTCCAGCTCTATTTCTGGCTCCAGCATTGCTGTTGGGCTGGCAGTCAGGGCAGATACTCAATAAGGAACAAGTCTGTGAGGGTGACGGGGTTATAAATGGAGAGCAAGAGCTCAGGTATCAAGCACAGCAGGCTATTCCGGGCTGAGAGGCACCCCAAGGGGCAGGAAGTACGCCAGAAGAGTTAAGGAGCTAGCACCTGGTCTGCCTGACTGGCCTTGCAGCAGGCTCCAGAAAAGGCTGTCCCTAGGGTCACCACTTCCTGCAGGGCTGAGTCCCCTGCTCCTACCCTCACCTGCCCAAAGAAGCGGCTGTCGGCCTCCTCCTGCCAGCCGCCTGTGGGGTGCTGAGGCTGCCAGTCGCTGTCTTCTGCAGAGCTGATCCGCATCAGCTCCGTGGCTGGCACCAGGACCTGCTCTTGCTCCTGGCCCTGTGCCCCGGAGGCTGTGGTGTGCGTTGGGAGCAGCCTTCGGGTGACTCCCTCCTGCCAGGAGCCCGCTGTCAGGTCCTGTAGGCAGGAGATAAAGGAGCCTTCTGCATTCCAGTCCCTCAGCCTGGGCACCAGAGAGGGACAGGGATAGGGAGAGAGAGACAGAGAGAGAGAGGCAGTCAGCTTTGCATGGAGTGCTGCACCCTGAGCACCAGCCGAGCTCCGGCAGGCACACCGGCGCAGCCTGCACCCCACAGGCTCCACTCCCCCGCTCACGGCGCTGCTGGGCGCCTGGCAGAAGCAGCACAAAATTCACAGATGCACAAAAGGCACAGGCCACCTCTATGCCATCCTCCCTGCCCATCCCACAGCCTCAAGGCTTGGCTGCCAGGGTCCGAGGCAAAGAGCATGCTCTGCTCTCGTGGTCTAACTCTAATGTGGTCTAATGCTGTGGAGCATTTCTGGGTCCTGACAGGGACCTCCTGGTTCCATTGCCCCTGGGAATGTGGGAGGAGGCAGCCCAGGTTAGGGTTAGCTGTGGTAAGTACAACCTACATGCAGGGCCTGGCTGACTGGGGTCCCTTCCAGGTGCTCTGCAAGAAGCCCTCCAGAGCACTGCCAGAAAGGTGCGAGGCACTTGGCCCAACCATTGTTCTATGTACTGCAGGTGCCTGGGCTCCAGAGCTGGAGACCAGCAGGGAAGCAAGCAAAGCAGGGAGGTTATTGCAGCTGGCCCAGCACAGGGCAGTAGCTGGCAAAGCAGTTGTGCTCCCCTAGCACGGTCACCCTGGTGCTCCAGGCTGCAGTACCTGTCAGCACTCTTCTCCACAGCATGGCTAAAGGTAGGTGATGTCATGATCCTGGCTTGCACCTTCTGCTGAACTGAAACAAAAGAGACTTCACTCTCCGGGTCCTGCTCCCCAGTCCCTGGTTGATGATCACCAGATGGCATCTTCCCCTCTGGCCTGTGCCCCTCCTCCTGCTCTAGAAGGTCAATCAGGCCATTCATGGCATCTGAGTCCACTGTGTCATCCTCAACCAGGTCCATAGAGCCCATGTGGTCTGGGCCATGAGCATCTGCTAGAAGTTGCCCTGGGAACCGGCCTTCGCTCGTGGCATCCGAGTCCTCAGCCTTGCTGCACTCCAGAGAGGAGTCCTCAGCAGTCACCAGCGAGGGGGTGAGCCCCGAGGACCACACCTGCATGTCGGACATCTCCATCAGGGCATCCTGCTCAGTGGCAGCCATGGGGATAGCATCCATGATGGCCACCTCATTCCAGTACTGGTCGGCACGCAGCGGGGATGGCAGTGTGTAATGCAGGGAGGCAGGGGACAGCAGCTCGTCCTGCAGTGAAGCGTAACCTAGACGGGCAGACAGAGGCATCATGTCCAGCAGCCATCTCACGCACGCACAAGCATAGGAGGGGGAAAAGGGAAACAGCTTCTGGGAGGGTGACTGCCCCAAGGACAGCAATGGTCATGCCACAGCCCCCTGTGGCCAGGCTGAGCAGGGCTGTGCTCACAGCAGCAGCTGCTTTCACATAGTCCCTGCAAATGCTGCCATGCCTCCCCTTCGAGTCCTGGGGCTGGTTTGGGCAGGTCCTGGGACTGCCTCCTCCCTGTGAGGAGGACTGGTGTTCACACGATGGTCCATCCACACTGCAGAACACAGTGCCCTCTTTGCCACGCTGCTCCATCAGACCCCTGGTCCCTGCCCACAGCCCCCATCCAGCACCAGCTGCCTGGCAGTTAGCCTGGAGTTCAAGTAGCCAAGTCTGGCAAGCACCAACTCTCAAAGCCAAACACTCTCCACAGCACAGAGGAGCAGGTTGGAAGTACCATGAGCAGAGAAGGATGGCCCCGGAACATGCCATGCAACCCCAAGGCCTTGCAGCAGGCAGTCAGGGCCTTACAACCCTGTTGGTGTCTCCAGGGCTACAAGCAATTGTTATGTCCCATCTCCCAGGGCCATGTGCACAGCTGAGGCACATCCATATGAACTACAACCAAGCCAGGCACTCCCACCCATGCAGGTGGCTTTGCTCAGCCTTTTTCAGCTTTGAGCCATTTTTTCACCCCTGGAGATCAGCAGCGAACCTGTTCTGCTCCCCTGGCAGCCAGGGAATGCCAGCCACAGCCAAGGCACAGGGTACAGCTGGGACCCTTGGCACAGGAAGGGCACCTCACCCACGGGCACCCAGGTGCCTGGCCAGGGGCATGCAGTGCAGTGCCAGCCAGGGAAGGAGCATGGGACTGTGCAGGAGGAGAAGGCCTGGGATGGCTGCCTGCAAGCATGACAGCTGTAAGAGGGGTAGTCCCTGATGACATGCAGTCACTGGAGCAGGATGCGGCTCCCAGAGGGCTTAGCTGAGGTGGAGACAGTGGAGACAGTGGAGACAGGCAGTGGAAGATGAGAGAAGGAGAGGCCAGGATGAGCTCAGAGGAGAAAGGTGAAAAGAAGTGACCCACAGGAGTGCCCGCACCTGGCAGCACTAGGTGGCATGTTTGAGAAAACAGAACAAGGGGAGAGACAGAGAGGGAGAGAGCGATGAGCCAGCGCTGCAGGGGCAGAGCCACAGTGCAGGGCTGTAGCAGCACAAAGCCCTGCCCCTGTCTGGTGTGCTGGCTCCCCAGCAGCATATGCCATAGCTGACTCTGGCTGTTTCCCCACACCCAGGCACACTCTGCCTGGGACCCAGCCCAGGCACACCACCACAGCTGTACAGCCAGGATTCAGTGAGCTCCCTGGCCACTGATCAGCTTGCACAGCCAGAGGCACCTCCCACTGGCACATTGGAATAAGGAACGCACGTCAATCCCACCTGGAGAGTTTCTGAGAAAGCAGTATGGCAGAGCCAAGCTTTCTGCAGCACAAGCCCCACTTGAAGAGGCCACATCTGTCAGCAATGCCTCGTGCCCACTCAGTTCTCAGTGGGTGCAACCTGGTCAGGCAAGACACCAGCCCCAATCTCTGCACAGACTGTGCCCCCAGGGCCCTCTTGCATTCGCTGCCAGAAGATGGGGCTCACCATTCATCTGAGATGGTGAGAGGGAGTAGTCTCTGTCCGAGTAGCGCCAGCTTCCCTTCAGGCTGCGGCTCTGCCGACCAGAGCCCTCCAGCATGTTGACAATCTCACTGCGGTCGATGTTCCTCAGCGCCGTGTACAGGTTCTCAACTGCAGGGGGGAAGATGGAGTCAGCAAACCAGTCACTTGGGGAGACACAGCCATGCCCCAGACACCCCCCAGCTGGGCAGGGTTCATACATGAACCACCACTGTAAAGCCAGCCAGAGATCTTTGAAGATGCACACACTGTTCTGCATAGCCACCTCTGTGCCTGTAAAAGGGCACCATAACTACTCACTCTTGAAATTCTTGCCCTCACGGCTGGCCCAGAGGTTGAGTAAGGCTATGCTCTGCTCCAGGAGGGAGTTGGGGTTCTCCACACGTATCCTGTTGATGTCATCCACCCCAAACTGCAGCTCACGTGCCAGCTCTGGGGAAAACACCATGTCAGTATCACACCTCCTGGTGCCCACCGCAAGGCTGGGGACATTATGAAGGGCTCAGCCAGCACCAGTGCAGAGACCCTCTGTTACATACAACTGAACACAGCAGAACATGCAGGAGCGGGGATGGGGCAGGGATTGAAGCCCCCCTGCTCAGGCTGGCTGTTACTAGTGCAGTAGGGTCTTATGCTAAGAAGTGTGGGCTCTGCCAGTGGATGTGTGGCTGCAACAAACAGCAGCAATATGTACAACTCATAACAAAGCCCTAGCCTGGTACCCATGCATGTGAGGATGTGCACAGCCATGGGAAGGTTCATAGGTTCACTTCAGTGCCCTGGAATGCCTGCAGCAGGGGTACAGTGCAAAGCAGTCACTACACCTGGCAGCACACTTCCAGCCTCCCTATAAATGTCAGCTTTCTGAGGAGTGTTGTGCATCCTCAGAACTGTCAGGTGTGGACTCACCGGCCCAGCTGAGGCCCAGCTGCTCAGCTATGTCAACCATCTTCTGGTCTGCCTTGTCTGTGCTGCTCAGAGAGCCTGGAGGAGAAGAGGGAGTTACAGCTCAGCTGCACAGGGCCCTGCACCAGAGTGGTGAGGGGAATGGGGTGCTGGCCGTGGCACAGCACTGCCCTGCAGGCAGGGCCAAGGAAACCTTCAGGGAAAGGGAAGTTGCTGTGAGTGCAACTACGACAGGATCATCCCAGCCTTTCCACTGGCTTGGGCACCCCAAGTGCAGGCAGTGAGTGGGCTGCAATGGTCCCAGCAGGCTGCATACCAAAACTGGTCTCACTCAGAATGCTGTATCGCTCCCGCAGAGACAAGGGTGTCAGTGTCCTCCTTCGCTCTTCACTGCCACTTCCCTGTGAAAGTGGTGACAAACCAAGGGGTCAACAGCTTGAAAAGAGGGCAGCAGCTCTGCCCTGACACAACTCCTTCTCCTTCAGCTCCAGAGTGGCATGACATGGAGCAGGTGAAGAAGAAAGCTGACAGCAAGGGCTGTCCCCTGCACCTGGGGAAGGGATGGGCCCTCACTGCCCCCTACCAGAGTGCCAAAGACCCTCCACTGACCTTGGTGCAAGGTGGTATGCTGATGTTCAGGTGACAAAGCACATGCTGGAGGTCCTCGTATTTCATGGCCTTGCGCAAGAAAGACAGGGAGCCACTGGCTTCCCGGCTGCTGTCCCGGACCTGAGGGTCAGAGCCCAGTGGTCAGAGCCCAGTTAGGTGGCCTGGCACAAGCAAGGGCCCTAACTGCTTGCCCCAGCCTGTACCCTGACATTACCTTGATGGGGATGACAAGACGATTCTCCCGGAAGGACTGGAAGAGGAAGGTGCGGGGCTGAGTGGCCTTCTTGACAGGCACCAGGTTCCCTGAGAGTTCGACGTGCAAAGGCATTCCCTCCACCACCTGACCAGGAGCAGAAAATATGCTCAGACCCTGTGCAGAGCTGCTTCTCCTGCTCCTGGTCAGGGCAGGTAACCCTGACTCTCTAGCCAGGCCAGGGCCAAGCCTTTCCACTGGAATCATTCTCCCTTCACTTTGTTATCCCTCTCCCTGCTGCCCTCCACACATGCTGCTGGGGACAAACCTCAATGTCTCTGCTGCGGGCCACCTCAGTGAAGTTCTCATGCTGCTCTAAAGTCTTGTCAACCTTGTCATCAGTCATGCAGTAGCAGCGCAGGCGGCCTTCTCGTGCATCGTTCATCTTGGCAAACACCACAAATTTGGCCATGTAGGGCACAGCTGTCAGCTCCTTGTACAGCATGGTGGCAAAGTGCACAGCCTCAGCTGTGCGTGGGCAGTCGGCCAGCCAGAACCTGCGGGAGATCTGGGTCAGGGTGCTGCTGGGTGGTGGCACCAGGGAGCTGCCTCCACCCCCCTCAACAGCCAACTGGACTGCAGAGGAAGCCCCAGGAGTCCTGGACACAGGTGTAGCCCCATCTGTGATGGGGACCCACCCAAGTACAAATAATGGCCCCCTTCCTTCTGCACACCCAACTGTCAAGAGTATTTCCTGGAGTGTGCTCAGGCAGCATGAGGGTCTCAAGGCTAGAGGAAACCACCCTGCATGTAGAAATAGGGCAGCACAGCACCAGGGGTAAGGGGCTTCTCCTGGCAAAGGCTGTAGCAAGGCCCAAGGAGCACCTGATACCCTCAGATGGGCACAGGTTTGCCCAGGACTCACCTGGCAGACACATTGGTGGTAAAGTTAGCACACTCATTTTCATAGACCAGCTTTGTGGTGCCTGTTATGTCTTCCCACTGGGCTTGGGCTGTCCCTCCTGCAGCAGAAAACAAGGGTGACCATACTGTCTTTCCATAAGCCCGGGGTCTGCACCCCCTAGGCATTTGCTTTCCCCACAGCTGTGCCCTTTACTGAGCTCCCTGGAGCTGCATCTCCGTGAGGCAGCCCAGCCCATCCCCATGGAGAGTATGCCTGCAGCCTCACCAATCACACTGCAGAGCAGACGCAGGCTGGTGGTGTCACCCTCACCACTGTCTCGGGGATTGTCCTTCCAGGATGGTGGCAGTGGGATACGGAGGCCAATGGGGCGGTGGAACTTCCTCCTTCGTGGCTCCACTGTGACAATGGGGCTGAAGGTCGCTTGGTTCCCCAGCAGCTTAGTCACCAACTCATCAGGCACAGGCTGTGCCTGTGGGTAGCACAAGGATGGGCATCAGGGATGGTTTTTCCCCAGGCTGGGACACAGCCTGGGCTTGCTGCCCACCCCTGATTGCAGAAGCATGTCTGCGCCCCAGGCCAGGCTCTCTAAGGCTCACCTGCAGGGCCAGCCTCACTCTTTTGGTGACAGCAGTGTCTGGGAAGGTGGCCTGTACCATGGGCACCAGTGTGCTTTTCAAACACCCTCCCTCAGGGCCAATCATATCGCAGTCCTGGCAAATCCGGGACATGACCACAAAGTAGAGAGGGAAGTCGGTGGTGATGATGCGGCAGACCCTCTTCTTATCCAGCTCCTCCTGGCTCTCCAGCTCTGCAAGGGCAGCACAGCCATCAGTGCTCACACACCGCTATGAGCTGTCACTCAACGCCCCTCTGTGCTACACTGACCACACCACTCAGCCCCATTCCACCACCACAGGGAGCTGTGAGGCGTGGAGCCCCTGCCCTCCTGGCAGGCTCACCCTCGTCCATGCCGTTGAGCAGCTGGTCCATGTAACTCTCCTCGTAGCGGTTGCGGTGCTCCTTCCACACGGAGCCGTTCTCGCTGCGCAGCACCACCAGCTCACGGTCCCCGCGGCCGTACGAGGCAAAGTGTGGAATCTCCACAATGACAGGGCTGCAGATAAGCACAGGAAGGCCCCTGGCACCCACACGCTGCCACAAGGACACGCAGGCTGCAGGATGGCCCTGGGCAAGAGTGCCTGCCCATGCTGTGCAGCTGCAGGGGGAAGAAGGACTGCTGATCTCCCTCTCTCTGGGAAAGAGGGCTCTGCACCTCGTGGGACAGGGCTGCTCAAGGCTTTTCTGCCACTGTTACTCTTGAATGACCCATGCCAGAAACATGCTGCACCCAACAAGAGGTGGGATCTCTCCTCTGCCAAGCAGAGACAGGCAGAGGTCTTGCCCTGGATGATAAAGCCCTTCAGATGAGCCCAGATCTGTTCCCAGCCCTGAGGGACGACCCTGGTGTGGGCAGCCAAATCTCCTCTGTTCCCAGCCCTGAGGGACGACCCTGGTGTGGGCAGCCAAATCTCCTCTGCTCCCAGCCCTGAGGGACTAACCTGGTGTGGGCTGCCAAATCTCCTCTGTTCCCAGTCCTGAGGGACGACCCTGGTGTGGGCAGCCAAATCTCCTCTGCTCCCAGCCGTGCTCACCTGAGGAACTGGGCACCAGCAGGCCCCAGTGCAATGATCCGACTGCCCAGACCCTCCTCCTCAGCCAGTGGTGGGGGTGCAGGGAGTTTTTGGGGCTTCACCAGGCGGCAGGTGATGCGGGTGGGTGCAGCGCAGGCCCGGGGCGGGATGACCACGCGCAGACCGTGGTGCCGGCTGCCCCGCATGGAGCCACCACGAGCATCCACCATGAAGCTCACCAGGAACCTGGAGTGGACAGAGGCATGGGCGTGTGGGCACCTTGCAGTGCTCATGAACAGAGCATGCGTGTGCTGCACAGGCTGGGCACTCACCCTGTGTGCACGGGGCTGGCCACTGGGCTGATGTTATCTGAGGTCTCAGTGGCAGGGCTGCTGGGGATCAGGGAGTCCTCGTCGAACTCTTTGGAGGGCTGTGTAAGGCAGGGAAGAGACCCTGTGGGCAAAGGGTCCTATCTGGGGGCGTTGAGCCTGCCCACCCTTACACAATCCTCGCTGGGCAGTCCTGTACCACCGGGTCAATGCCCATTACCCACCACACACTTGAGCCCTGTGGTGATGGGGGAGCTGCCCCCCCAGCAGGGAATGCCTGGGGCAGGCCATGGCAGGCTGTATCTCATGCTCACCTCCTGTGGGGACACCGAGGGTGCATGCAGCTGGCTGACTTGCTCAGCTTCTGTCTCCACAGGTCCTACCTGCTCAGTCTCCTCAGCTCTGGTCACCACAGTTTCAGGTGGGACGCAGGGGACCGGCAGGACAGCTGGAGACTCCACCCTGGCAGGAGAGGGTAGTGACAGCCACAGAAGTGGTAGGGGACCTCAGCCCCTGCCCACCCCCACAGAGTCCTGGGGCCACTGGACAAAAGCAAACTAAGCAGCAGTCCCATTTCCTGGTGCAGGAGCAGCACTGACCAGTTTTGCCTGCCGTGGCAGCCAGTGAGGGCTCAGTGGTCTGTTCCTTGCCTGGAGCCTTATGTGCCCTGCAGGAAGCCCAGCCCAGCACAAGGCTGGTCCTGTGCCCTGTACCTGCTCCCTCCCCACCATACAGTGTCTCTTACGTTTGCTCCAGTGTCGTTGTGGTCATGAACTCCAGTATCTCCCTTTTGCCTTCCTGCTCTCTGAGATCAGGCGTCTTGGGCTTTGGTGCAATCAGCTCTTCCTCTGAAACCAAGAGCTGGCTCAGCAAGCAGAGGCAGATGGACAAGGGAACACAGATATCCAGCCCTTGCCCCCACCCCTCCTCAGGGCTGGAGCCAGGACCCATCCCTGCTCCCACTGCTTGACACACACACTTGCCCCCTGGGTCTCAGCCCAGGGGAGCTTTGCTGTCTGCCAGAACGGGTCTGCTGGCAGAGCAAGGCCCACGTGGCCGGCCAGCAGGACTGGAGCTGTGGGAGCCATCAGGAAATCTGGCTGCTCACTAACCTCTTTCTCACAGCACCACACACAGTGCAGAGACTTCAGGAGACACCTTACACTTTGATATCTGGGACAGGGACATAGGCATGACTGGAGGTGCAGAAGGCTGCCCTAACATTACACCCCACTGGAGGCAAAGAGCTCTGCTAATGCTGACACCACTGGTCCCATTAATACCTGCTAACTACCTCCTCAGAGTTTGGCTCTGGCCAGTGTGCTGTGGGAGGGTGTCCAGCACCCCTCGAAGCAGAAAGAGTGCCCCAGAGATGGGGAGGGGCCCACAGCAGCACAGAGACCCTTGAGCTCTCAGGTTAATCCCTGCTCTGGCCAGGATGGCACGGGGCAATTGCGGAGGGACACCTGTGTTTGTCACAGTTCCAAGTTCCTCCACCTGCCATGGACAGGGCCTAGGTCTGACGAGGGAGTCAGGGTCCTCCTGAGTGGGAGGATGCCCATTCATGCAGTCACACCACAGCAAGCAGCACGGACATGGATTGGCAGGGTAGGATGGCAGGGCTGGCGCTGGAGAGCACCAGACCAGCAGCAAGTCTCAGCAGATGGATATGGCGTGCAGATGGTTAGTGGCCATGGGGTGAAAGGGGCCATTGAGCTGGGGCAGGGGGACACATTTCATACCCATTACTGTGACATGAGCAGTGCCTGCAAAGTAAGAAGAGGCAAAAGTGAGGTATTGGCGGGAGGGTGCAGGAGCAAACCAGCTCCAGCTGGGCTGGGAGCTGGTACCCTCCAGCAGAGCAAGGCACAGTGTGGGCTCTGCATGCCCGAGGGCTTCCTGCACAGTCCCTGGGGCATGGGATCATGGACATGTCCAGACATATCCCCCCTGCAGAGTGCAGGGAAGCACCCATGCCAGGAGGTGCCACCTCAGGAGTCTGCTGGCCTTGCCTCATCCTCTGCAAAACCACAGCAGGGCCCACACAGCTCCCCGCCCTGGGGGTGTCCCTGTTCCAGCAGGAACGCCAGTGCCATCCCCACAACTGCTGCCTGCCACACTGACCCAGCCAGCAGCTGGTGTGTCCCAACTCCCACCCCTCACCTTCATCCTCTGACACATCCAGAATCTCGTCCACAGTCTCTGGGAAGCTCATGCGGTGCTTGTCACCAACTGACTGTGGGAGCAGAGCAGAGTCAGAAGCCAGCATTTTTGCTGCAGAGCTATCTGCAAACCCCTCCTTAAACCCGGGCTAGGCACCCAGCTGCAGACTTCCCCAGGCTGCCCCCAGTCCCCAGCCCTCCTCCACAGCATCCTGGTCCCAGGGGCTCACCGGGAGGTCAGTCTCCTCTGTGACAATCTTGAGCACATCTGTGACAGAAATGTAGCCAAGGCGCTTTGCGATGGCCAGGGGAGTGGTGCCATTCTGTGCACAGAGGGAAGACTGGGTCAGCAGCAGCCACAGGGCAGCTCAGGCAGTTCAGGCAGCTGCCCGAGCTTGGCACAGGCTGGGGATGTGCAGGGAAGCATTGCACTCACTGTGCTGATCTCGTTGGGAGACGCGCCGTGCTTCAGCAGCAGCGTCACCACGTCCGTGTGGCCCTGCTGTGCTGCTTGGTGCAGGGGGGTGTAGCCCAGCTGCAGGGGAGGACAGAGGATGCTGCAATCAGTTCTGGAAGTCTGCTGCCCCCAGAAATGCCCCCAGGCCTCACACACTGTGCTTCATGCCTAGAGCATGAGGACAGCTCCACTTCCCCATCAAGCTGCAGACCCAGGGCAGAAGGGTCCTTGGAGCACAGGAAATTCTGTACCTTAGTCTTGGCATTGACATCTGCTTGGTGCTGCAGCAAAAACTTCACCAGCTTGATGTTCCCATAATGGCTGGCCACATGCAGTGGGGTATAGCCCATCTGAAAGACAAGATCAGGTCTCAGTCTGCCCTCACCACTGCCTACTGCCCTTCTGGCTTGGATATGCTCAGCCCCCATGCATGAAGGATGAGGCACATATGTGGGGGCTTCCCAAAAGCCCAAGACCAAAGCAGAGGGCTTTAAACCATGCTTCATCTGTGGGTACAGAGGTGAGCTATAGGATCAGGCAGGAATCACCCTTCCAAAGAGGTGGGGGGAAGAGGATGAAGAGTCCCCAGCACAGAGGCAAAATGATAAGGATGCCTGCTTGAAGAGAGAGGAAAAGGGAAAAGGGAAAAGGGAAAAGGGAAAAGGGAAAAGGGAAAAGGGAAAAGGGAAAAGGGAAAAGGGAAAAG
>JBBMKD010000074.1:1944339-2021511 GCA_037834095.1 Argya squamiceps | reverse complement strand
AAAAGGGAAAAGGGAAAAGGGAAAAGGGAAAAGGGAAAAGGGAAAAGGGAAAAGGGAAAAGGGAAAAGGGAAGCTCTTCCCCTGAGCGAGCTTAGAGGTAGTTCCCCCAAGTGTTTCACCAAAGCCATGGTCAATGCACTACTTTACCCTGGTCGTTGCATCCACTGTGACTCCATGTTTCACCAGAACATCAGCAACCAGCACATGCCCCTCTTGGGCCACAAGATGGAGAGGAGTCAGGCCACTCTGCAAGAGAGGAGGTCTCAGCACAGTGCCACTGCCATCACTGCAGGTCCAGCAGCAGAGACTCTGTCAGGTCTCCAGCCTGGCAAACTGTGTCCTGCTGCCCAATCACAGGCACAGGGGCCTGGACCACCATCCAGACTGCTGTTCTCTGCTAGCTGGTTTGCCTCCAGCCTGGCACAAATGTGCTGGGACAACTTACCTTGTTGCCTAGGTTGCCATTGGCTTGTTTGGAGAAAAGCAGTGCCACCATGTCTGCATGTCCCTCCTGGGAAGCCAGGTGCAGGGGAGTGACTCCCTGCATAGACTCAGCATTTGCAGAAGCCCCATACTGCAGCAGGCTGCTGGCCACTTCCATCTGGTTCTGCTTGGCAGCGATGTGCAGGGGGGTGTACCCATTCTGCAGGGAGAGAGGCTCATTGCAGTGCTCAGCCCTGCCAAGCAGACCAGAAGGGACAAGAGGTGCCACCCTGCCTCTGCAGGCCAGGTCTGCCCTTCCTGAGCTCAGGGATGCCCCCCATACATCTCTCTGACAGCGACCAGCCCTGACACTGATGCCAAATCCCTCTCTTCCTGCCAAGACAGCACGGGGGTTTCAAAGACCACCTGCTTCAGGTTCCACTGGTGTGGGCTGTCCTGGAGTTTTCTACACATGAATTTCTGCAGCAGTACGCAGCCTCTGAGAGCTGCAAAAAAAAAGCTGGGGCAGACACACCTCCTGGGATGTGCCTGGCTGAGGTGTGGAGCTAAACTCAGCAATACACAGCATCAATATTCAGGCAGAGACTGCGGGGCCTTGAGTCCTGCCTCTGCTGCCACGCTGCAGGAGCAGAGCAGCTGGCAGACACGCGCTGCCCAGGCTGACGTGCAGGCTGCCGGTGACGCAGACCAACCGGGGCGCTGGCGCTGGTACCGGCTGCTCCCGGTGCCTGCCCAGCACGTCTGCCGGCACAAGGGACAGCAAAGTGCCAGATGGGGAGGGCTGGCACCACCAGCCACTTGGCTGTTTTGAGGATGCAGCTTTTTGCAAACGACATGGTAAGCAAGGCGCCTGCTGGTGCGCTCTGTGGGGAGATGCTCCCCATGCTCAGGCAGAGCCGGGTGACTCACAAGCTTGTGGGTTTTCTGACTCACTGCTTCGGAGCTGCATGCAAACATTTTGCCTGTGGTTTCCCCAAACTGCCAGACCGCAGCGCTGCTCTGCAGGACTTGCCATGGAAACACGTTCCCCACGCAGCAACCACCCTGCTGCTAGCAGGGACCATCCCTGACACAGCCTATCTGCTGGAACAGGACCACTGCCTGGCACCCCGCCTGCTCCGTGCGCTGTGAGGACAGGCAGGCATGAGCAGCAGGCATGGAGAGAGGCTGGTGGTGATCAGTCACGCATTCCCTGAGTGCCAGGGTTGAGGAGCAGTGCTGGCCCCAGACTGGCAGGCACTGGACACACCCCACAGCCCCACATCCCCAGAAAAGCCCAGCTCAGACTTACCCAGGCCGAGTTGTGTGGGGAGCTCCCCTTGGGAAGCAGCAGCTTGACGATCTCCAGGTTGTTGTGGTGCACAGCCACATGCAGTGGAGTCAGCCCGTTCTGCAGTGGGGGAGAGAGTACAGACAGGTGACACAGAGCCTCTCTCCATACTAGACCACTCGTCCCACAGAAGCAACACTCACCTTCCCTGCTGCATTGGGATGAGCATCGTGTGCCAACAACAACTCTGCCACATCCACCTTTCCATACTTGGCTGCAACGTGGAGAGGGGTAAATCCTTTCTGAGGAGAAAGGCAGCCCATCACAGGGTGGCAGAGATGAAGAGAGTGCTGGCGCCTGCTGCAACACAGGAGGAGGCTGCCCCTCCTGCGACAGGGACATTGTGCCACCAGCCTGCCCAGCCTTGCCCCAGCTGGGCAATGCCTTCTGCAGCAGTGGACTCAGCAGCCTACCTTGGTCATGCAGGTCTGTGAGGCTCCCTTCTCCAGCAGGGCCAGGGCTGTTTCCATGTGCCCCTCTCTGGCAGTGATGTGCAGGGGCGTGTGCCCTGCTGTGGTGGCCAGGTTGGGGTTGGCATTGTTCTCCAAAAGGAGTTTGACCATGCCAGTGTGGCCAATGCGTGCAGCACAGTGCAGAGGAGTCTGGTCGTCCTGTGAGGGTGGCAAAGAAGCTGTTTGGGCAGACCTGTGATGCAAAAGGGGTCCCAGCCCTGCTCCCACCGTTGCACAGCCCCTGGTAGGCTGCACTCTGGGCATGTGACAGCAAAGAAACCAGCACCAGCTGTTGCCAGAGCTGATTATCACACAGGTCCTCTGTACCTACCTTGGCCTTAGCATTGGCTTTGGCTTTGTTCTGTAGCAGGTACTTTGCCACATCTGTGTGCCCAGCTCTGGCTGCCATATGTAGGGGAGTCTCTACTTTCTGCACCAAAGACAGAATAAGGTGGTAAGGCCAAAGGAGGGAAAATGCCTTTCTGCAGTCATTCCTCTGCTCTGAACAGAGGAGAGCAGTGCCTGCAACCCCTACTGGCTCCTTATGCCAGCACAAAGCAGAGGGCACCAGGGACTGTTCAGGCAAACAGAGGGTGCAAAATATGCTGCTGAACACCAATAAGGTAAGCTCCCAAAGCCCCAGCCAGGGTGGAACTCACCACATTGGACACGTTAGGAGAGGCTCCACGCTGCAGCAGAGTCTTGACAATGGGCAGGTGTCCCATGAAGGCAGCCACATGCAGGGGGGTCAGGCCTGACTGTGAAGAGAAAGGGGCCAGAAATCAAGATGGGACTTATGGCCTTGGCAACATCTCTTACTGTCCCCTCCTCCTTCTCCCCAGGGGAGGCCTCAGCACAGGCAAAATCTGAGTGCCCAGTCTGCTCCAGGAGCCTGGCAGGTGAGTGTGGAGGAAACACAGGGAGCTGTTGACTCCCCTGCATCTCCCTGCCCTTTGGGAAGATGCTGCCTGGCTAAATAGGTTCTGATCTGCAAAGAGCACCAAGAAAGGTCCCTGGGGTATGGCAGGAGCAACAGGGACGTCACATCCTGTCATGTTGCCCACACTGTACGTGCAGAATCAAGAGAGCTGAGGACGGGCTCAGCCCACCTACCTCTGTGACTGCATCAATGGAGGCACCCGTCTTCAGCAGCAGCTCCATGACACGGATGTGGTTTTTCTTGCAGGCAATATGGAGGGGCGTGAAGCCATTCTGCAGACAGACAGACAGATGGGCGGTCATTTGCAGGAACACCCCCCTCTTCCCCTGATCCAGCTCACCCAACCCTTCCTCACCAGGGCTCGGGAGTTGGGCTTTGCCCCCTTCTCCACCAGCAGCTTGGCCACCCGGTGGTGCCCACAGTGTGCAGCCACGTGCAGCGGGGTGAGGTGGTCCAGGGTGATGTCGTCGATGTCAGCGCTGTACTGCAGCAGCAGGCGGACACAGTCCAGGTGGTCACCCTGCGCTGCCATGTGGATCGGCGACAAGCCGTTCTGTGAGGGTGGAGCAGGGCCTCAGGGCTGGGCCAGGAGGGGCTCCAGGCACCCCGCCCAGCCCCTGCCTTGCACCTCCAGGCACTGCTCTAGAGCAGAAGATTCAGCTTGTTCCCCAGGGTGCTCAGCCCTAAAATGCCTCACTGAGATTTACAGAAGAGTGATGTCGAGTGGAGGGAAGGGCCTGAAGAGCTGCTGCCATGGGGCAGATTGTACCCAGGCCATCCCCTTCTCAGGATTGGTCCCTTTGAAAGATGAAGCCCTCAGGAAAAGGACTCCAGCTAGGGCCAAGTAGGGTAGGAAGATTCTTACCCCTTGTCAGGCCAAAAAAAAGCCCCATGCCAGCCATGGGTGCCATCCAGCAACTGTGCACAGCATGTTACCCCACTGTGCTGCCCTGGGACCTGCACCTATCACAGCCCTACCAAGTGACCTGGATACCTTGGTTTTGGCTTGAATGGGAGCCCCATGGTCCAGGAGGATCTCTGCAATTCTCACATGTCCATTGCGTGCTGCACAGTGGAGAGGGGTCAGCTCATCCTGGGAAGAGAGAAGGGTTCAAGGGCTCAGTATGGCATAGAAGTGTAAGGTTCCCTCAGGCAGAGGACTAACAGGCTTTAGACTTGTCTTCAAATTAAGGTGAAACTGAGCCTGGCCTCAGCTCCCAGGGCACACCTTTGTAGCCCTGCAGCCTCCTTTCACCTTTTCATGTGCCAGCAAGAAACCTGGTCCATCCCCTCAGCGCACCAGAGACCTTCCCTGACATTCCCAGCAAGATGTTTGCAGGGTAGGCACTGGGCAGGAGATCGGGGAGGGAGATGGCCTGTGTAAAGATGGGCTGTGTTCAGAAGTGCTCTCACCTTGGTCCTGGTCTCTATCTGGGCCCCACGGTCCAGCAGCAGCCGTACCATGATGATGTTGCCCCGGCGGGAAGCGATGTGCAGGGGAGTGATCCCATTCTGTCAGGAGGAACAACAGTCTGTCACAAGGAGCAGCCCCTCCTCTTTCAAGGAGGCGAGGAACAAACAGAGGAGAGATGGGAGAGCTACATCTCTGCCCAGGGACAACACTTGGGGAACAGCTTGTTTAACAGGGCTGTGAGAGAGGCTGTGCAGCTAAAGGCTGCAGGCAGAAGCTATACACAGCTTGCAGGAAAGCACCAGCTCATGGATTGGGCTTCACCTGGGGGTCTGGAAAAGACATCCTAACTGCAGGTTCTATGAGCTCTGCCATGCAGCAACAGCTCCAGCTTTCCCTCAGCCTGGACACAAGGTCCCCAAGAGCTTTCAGGGGTGCATGGCTCCTTCTGACAGAAGGGAGACATAGCCCCATGCTGGTTATTAATTGCAACTCCCTGTGCATCTCTGTTACTTTCTGCATAGTCCCATCTCACCAGCATGCCCTGGCACCACAAGCTCCAACAGTTTCCCACTCTGCACTCACCTGGGGTGTGAAGTTGACACTGGCTCCACGGTTCAGCAGTAACTGGGCCACACTGAGATTCTCATAGTGGGCTGCAATGTGCAAAGGGGTGAATCCAGTCTAGGGAAAGAAGGAGGGATCAGCCAGCCAGACACATGCTCCCTGATGAAACCATGGATAAATACAGCATACCAAGCTGCTGTTCTCCCTGGGGATGTGGGGAAGCTCCCAGAGACAGCACAGGAAAAGCACACACCTTGGAGAGGACATCAGCATTGGGGTCATTCTGCAGCAGCACAGCAGCTGTGCGAGTGTCATCATTGCGGGCTGCAATGTGCAGGGCAGGCAGGCGGACCTTACCCTTTGTCCCATAGTTGATAAGGTGAGCAACCACATTCTCGTGTCCTTGCTGGAGAGCCACAGCTAGGGGAGTGAAGCCATCCTGCCAAGGAGAGGGAGAGAATCAAGGAGCCGTGGCAGGACCCAGCACACCCCTCAGTAGCCACCACAAGCAGGGGCATAGGCTTCTCCCCAAGGATCTCACCTCTGTGGCCACATTCTGGTTGGCTCCGTTTTCCAGCAAGAACTTCACAACTTCCAGGTGGTTCTCCTGCGCTGCCATGTAGAGAGGTGTGAAGCCTTTCTGCAAACACAGGGCCATGCACATCAACACAACTTTTCCTTGTGTTTCTTGAGTTCTTTGAAGACCTACATACACCCCCACCAACACCCACAGTCCCAGGTCAGTGAACAGGGCCAGAAGCATCTATTGTGGGTGTGAAAAAGAGGAAAAAAATAACTGGCAACAATGGAACAATCACAGGGAGATGGAGCCCAAGGCTCCACATATCCAGAAAAAAGCAGGCAATGCTTCGTAAGAGTCAACCCAGGAGACTCTGCCTTCTGCTCACTGCCAGTATTGTCCCCAGTTTCAAGGATAATTCTCCCATCAGGCAAAATCTGAATAACTTTCAGCCCTACCAGACCCAAGGAAGAGAGAGTGAAGGAAGGACAGTGTGTTTAACTGCAGGGGTTGCTGGAGATCTCAAGGCTTTGCCAGGGAGGCATCAGCCACGAGTCCTCCCAGGGGAAGTTCAGTGTTGACAGGGACCACTCTGGTCTCCCCATGTGCCTCAAGACCCCCTTCACACCATTTGCACACTTGTCTCTTTTCAGGAGTCTGGCAGAACAGTCCTGAACAAGACTAGAGGGAAACTGCAAAGGGCTGCTGAAACACCCATGCTGGGCACAGTTTGACCCCACCATCACACGTGATGGGTGCTTTCCTGGTTCAGACCAGGTCACCCTACCTGGGACTGTGCATTGACGTTGGCCCCATAGTTCACCAGCTCCCGGACCACGTCCTGCTGTCCAGCCAAGGCAGCAATGTGCAGGGCTGTGTTTCCCTTCTGAAAGACACCACAGGACAACGCTCAGGGGCTGGAGCAACCCAGGGAAAGATGGGCCTGACATGTGCTAACAGGCATGCAACCAGAGCAGCTGGCCAAGAGGACCTTTAGAAGGCCATGCAGCTCTCCCTCCATGTTCCATCCCTGCTGTAGACCAACCAGACACCCTCCCCATTTGCTGGCCAGGAAAGAGAGTGATTTCATCCCTCCCATGAAGTTACTGGCAGCAGGAGCTGTGTGCACTGTCAGGCACTGTGCATCTTCAGCACTGAGAGAGGAAGGCGGGGGGAGGATGGGGGAGCTGAGCTGGCAGTCTTCAGGCAAAATTGCAGTGTGCACCCTGGTAGCCAAGACATCCCAGCAGATATAAGGGATGATGAGCAGGCTGGAAAATGCACACACAGGCTCTTCCGACTTGTGCCTTTGGGTGGTGTGGCAGAATGCCAGATCCTGCTCTGTGTCCAGAATCCTGCAAGAGCACCAAGGAGGTGGCAACCGAGGCCTCCTCCTGTTCTTGCAGCTCATCAGGTAGTGCTGGAGGCTGCTCATTTGTCAGCCCTGCTTGCTTGTGCCATTGTCTTGCTTGGCATCAAGCAAGAACCACACCTACTGTGGTGATGCACGAAAGAACAAGATGTTATTTACGGAGCACCAAAGCTCTCCAGGCTTGTGACAATGGTATTGAGGCCACCTCAGGGCTGGAACTTGCAGGGGCTGCCCTGGGGCAGCAGCCTGTGCTGGGAGGAGATGTTAGAAAGACAGGACTAGCATATGTGGTTTATGTTACTCCCCTCTGAAGGCCACAACGGTCCCCATAGGGGAGAGGCAGCTCCCATCCACCTAGAGATGCCAAACCTGTGCTAAAACCAGAGCCTGGTCCTAGGGCCCAGCCCAGCAGCACTGCCACTGGCACAGTCTCTCTGGGGGCTGAGCAAACAGCATGATCACTGCTAAGCTATGCTGCTGTGTCTGGCAGCAATGGCAGGGTGCAGAGCTGTGCCCAGTGTGGCCAGGCTTCCTTGTCCTTACCTTGGTTGTTGTCTCCAAAACTATCTCCTTGTGCAGCAGCTCCACCACCATTTTCACATGGCCCTCCTTGGAGGCCAGGTGCAAGGCGTTCAGCCCATTCTGCAGGAAGCAAAGGTGGGAATTAGCCATCATCTGGGGATGAAGCTCTGGGCAGCACCCTACTCTGAGCTCCTGTGCAGACATGACTGCAGGCACTTGGTCCATGCTGGAGAAAGTCCAGGCTGGTGGGGGCAGGAGAGACTGCTCTGTCCTTGAGCTCTGCACTGACATCCAGCACACCAGCCACGGTGCCACAAACAGCCCCATGCTGCCAGGAAAATTTCACACAACTGAACATTGAGTTGCTGACTAATGCTGGAGGTTTCTCCATGAGCAAAACATGCAGCCCACGTAGGCAATTTCCTATGGATAGGTGGTACCACAGCTCAGTGTTTCTGTGCTCGAGGAACTGCTTCAGTCCTCCCTGCTCATGGCACATCCCTCATGTCAACTCCTGTCTTGGCTCAAGTGACTTTCTACAGGGTCAGAACCCTCCTCACAGTCAGGTTTTTCACACCTAAAGGACACAGCTGAGCTTTGTGCCCAGCCCAGAGCAAGGATGCACCACAACTGCTGTGTAAGTGCACATACAAACTTTAACATTTACACAGAGAGATGTGCAGTGAGTAGCCCTGCTTAGGACAATGATTTTATCAAGGAACAGCCAAATTTAATTCACAGTAGTTTGTGAGCTTCCAGGCCAGGCTTTCAGACTGGCTTTCAGACTGCCCACCAGTACCCCATCCTATAGCCCGTGGTGGGCTTTGCTCCCCCAGAGTTCAGCTGCAGCAAAGAGTGTAGAGAAGGTGTTGGCTGTGTCACTGCTAAGCTCTACCAGTTTCACAAAGCTCCCAAAGAGCTAGAGTCACTTCTCAGAAACATCTCTGCCTGTGCCCCAGTTTAGTTTGCCTTTTTCCTACACGTGGAATCTGAAGAGCAGAGGACTGGCCAGTGGCCCTGTAGCATCCCTGGGTTGTCAGAAGGAAGGGTGCCAGGCCAGACAGCATCCTCAAGGCTACTAAGGCAGCTTCTGCTCTGTTATTTCTGACACCCTCTTCCACTTCCCAGATATAAACAAAAGGCCTGGGATATTTGCTGGAAAAGAAGTTAAATACCTGCAAGCATTTTCAGATGCCACTTTTTCTCCTTGTCCCTCAGTTCTCCCCGGTGGCTATGCCAGGTTTACTCATCCCTACACAGTGTTGTTGCATGGCAGAGGGATGCCTGCTCCTGCCCAAGCACTCCACCTCCCAATCATGTGTTTCAACTCCTGACTGGAAGGTCACTTCACAAAAATGCTTCATCCCCATCTAAACATTGGTAGGGGAGCAGAAAATGCCCAGGGAGACTCAGTTCCAGCCCTCAACACTGCAGTTAAACTCAGAACTTCTTCAATAGTGTTGTCAGACCGGAAAAGGGTTTTCCACTCTTTCTCACTCAAAGCACCAGCTGCCTAGGATCATAGCTGAAGAGTCACAGGTTCTTTTGCTCAACTCTGATTACAGCACAAAGAGCAAAAATCTGAAACCCCACAGGCCTCCTCAGCACACCAGCTCCAGACTTCTATCAAGCCTCAAGCACTAAACGTCTGCTTCCAAGGGGAAATGAGGTGGGAGTGCTGTAATACCCACAGAACAGTGCCACTGAAAGGAAATGCTCCCCCCAACCATGTCTGGCTACACTGAGTCCATCTTCTCTGGCCAAGCCTCATTTCTTTGACAAAGACACACCTACACAGCCCCATACAGATAATCCCTGACACCCTTACCTCACAAGTCAGATAAGTGGCCACAGACATGCAAGTTTTTCTCAGTTACACTCACATAACCAACAAATGGAGAGCAAGACCACAGATGCTCAGCTGCTCCCCTCAGCCCATAATGCCTTTTAAGCATCCTTTTTAAGCAAAGGATTCATAAATAACTTTTGAATGCTGTAAATCTGTGACAAATCATTAACCTGTAACAAATAGTTGTGCAATAAGCACGGAAGATTGTTTCCATTGATGGCCCATCAGTATTTCTGCTCTGGGAACAGTACAGGCTGTTTTGCACATTTGCTTTGGCTTGACAGCTCACATGACCCAAAACTGCCACAGGATGTCCATAATTTGAAAGGTGCTGTATTTTCCTCACCAAATGCTGCAAATAATTACCAGAAATCCTAGTCACTGACTATCAATGCAACAGCCCTCCAGAATAACACAGAGACTTCACACTTAGCCTGTCCCAAAGCAGGGACCTGCTCTGGACTGCCCATCTCAACAAAGACCATCTCCTGGGCACCACAGTGCTGTTCCCAGCTGGCGAGAGTCCTGGCAGCAAGGTGCACTCAGTCCTCAGTCCTCCAGCTCCTCGTGGATGAGATGGGACCATGCCACAATTTGAAACACAAAAGGTGGGTGATGAAGACACTGAGGCAGCAATGAAGGAGGTGAAATCGGCGGGATGAAGATCAGATGGCATGTCAAGGTCTCTGAACTTGAGTAAGAATACAGGGCCTGTGGGATAGGTCTGACCACATATATCCCTCTTTATTCTATACAGGACATGTGAGGTTGGACCTTTCCCACAGGTCTGATATTCCTCAGAAGGAAACCCCAAAGTGCCATCTAACCTCAGGGAGATGGCAGGAACCAGTGCAACGACATCACTGAGAGAAGAGCCTCATACTGCTGTAGCCATTGTCTTTCCATCAAAGTGTTAAATGTCCTCACCAGCACCAGAAACCTGGCTGGAAACAGGACTTGAAGCCAGTCAGTGGAGATAGCTGATGACAGACCATCTCTTTGGGTGAGAAAGAAGTTCAAAGCCACCATCTTTAGCTTGTGGATGAGTCACCCTGTTGTAATTCTTTACAGAGTCCTCTCCAGAACCTCATACCCCTCTGGGCTAGAGCATTACAGGACCAGTGGACGTGGAAATCCCCCCTCTGCTTTTAGGCTGGCTATCAGGGATGAGTGCATATCCACAGTGTGCTCTGCTTGCCCTGTGGGAACTGTCCCCAGGGACTGCACTGGCTGCTGCAGAGCACAAATCAGTAGGTCTGAACTTCACGTGGTCTGGGGACTTGAGACTGAAACAGATGAGTGTGCCTTTGTGCTACCTGCTGAGTCAGCCTCCCCAGCAACACCCCTGCTCCAGAAAGCAGTGACAGCACAGCCTGTCTGCTCCCCTTGCTCAGTCTAAGCCCCTTGAATCTGTCCCTGCAGCATCTGCCCCAGTTCAGGCTCAGCTACTTGCATTTGGCAGCTACACAGATACAAAATGTTCTGATGATGATGTGCAAACAATTCCTCAGTGCCTGCAGCTCTTTGCTCCTGTACAAACCTGTTTTTGTGAAGGATGAGGAGGGCTCCTCATGCCCAATGCCTCCCAAACCACAACAACTGCATTTTGCAAACATTCACTGCTTGTGATAAACTGCAACTTCTAGGAATCCAAAAGCCTCAGCACTGCACCACTGCAGGCAAGAGGAAAAACCCCCAAGAGCCATTCCTGTGATGTTCCAGCCACTGTGCTACTCTTCACAGCCGTCTGCTCTGCCCTCTGAGAAGCAGCTGAGCTCCTTCCAATTGTCCCAACTGCTTGTCACACTAAAGGAGCCCTCTCTGCTTACCTGTTAATGTCCTTTGCGATGCTCCAGCCACTCTGTCCAGGCTCCCCAGATCTTTAAAGCTATTGCTGCCCTCCTGGCCCCAAAGGCAACTTCTCCAGGTCTGCCCTCTGGTCAGCCACATTTTCACATGAACTAGAGATAGTACCAGAAGCCCTGTGTGTTTCACCTACCTGGTTACAGGTGTTAATATCTACCCCATTCCTGAGGTGATCCAAGGCTTTGTCCAGATTCCCAGATCTTGCAGCTCTCAAGAAACTGGTTGCAGCATCAGCCTTGGGGACAAAAAGAAAAAGCATGAAACTCAGAGCCTCCTTGTTCTCCCCCACCACCAGCACTGGGTCAACTCTTCACTCAGCTGCAGAGAACATAACTACACAGACCAGGAAGAAAAGGCAGAGGCCAGGCAAGTCACAGTGGAAGCTGCTGGGACAGACTGAGGTGCCCCAAATCAGACAGGAAGAAGAAGGGCTGGGACCTGGACTTAAAGTGAAGAGCATCCAAATAATGGGGCAGAAGGCCTGCAGCTCATCCCATCACACTACAGGGACAGTAGGGATGGAGCTCCTGCCACCACGACAGCCTCCCTTAACCCAGGAAACCCCTCTGTGCCTGGGCTGAAGAACTACACTGATGGAGCTGTGGTGAGCCCACCCCTATCCTCCTCCAGAAGCCACGAGGTAGCAACAGCAGTGAGCTCAGGTAGCTGGAGCAGGGACAATGGCCCCAGCTGAGCACCTCACAGCCGTGAAAGTCACTGCTCTCTTTTGACAGTGCCCCCCTGCTACACCTCAGCCAGCCCAGGCAAGGTACAGCAATACTTTTAGCAACACTTCTTAGCAGTGTGAGGCAGCAAATGGAGACAATGGCATGGCTCACTAGAAGCTGGAGAACAGGGTGGAAATGCAGTGATGTGGGTCTGTGAGTCTGGGAACTTGGACTGGTAGCTGGAGCTGGTATGTGCCTGCTCAGGCAAGCCCAAAGGGCTCCCTGCAGGCAAGGGACACAAGACATCCATGGCATGGGTGCAGGACACACTCCTCTGTCTTCAGCTCCAAGAGAAACCTCTCTTGTACCACTCACATCAGGACTGACCAAGGGACCTCCTGTGCTAGGAGAGCTTCTGTCCTGCCACCCCAAACCATCCTGTATTTCCCACAGCCTGGTTGCAGGGGAGCACCCAGGATCAGGAAGCTCCTGGGCAGGAGCTGGAAGAACACAGCCAGATACAAAAGCACTGGGAGCGTAGTAGGGAGGATGATGCACCACACAGATTCAGGGCTCCTCTCTTCCCTTCTCTTTGCAGTCTCAGACGTTTGAATTGGGACTTTGGAGCAGCAATACTCAGATGCCTTCTGGTCTCCTCCATCTGCCTCCCCCAGCTCATCCCTTCTGCCTGACAGTCCTACCACAGAGAAAGGCAGCCATGCCCTGGGCCCATTAGGACCCTGCTCCCTGCTGTAGAGGAAAGGCCCACAAACAGGGTGATCTGGCCCTGCTGGGCCAGGCACAGAGCTCAGGCCAGGCTACCACCACAGTGGCAGGGTGCTGTGGCCCCTCTGGGGCAGCCAGAAGGACAGGTGGTGGAGGGCAGCACCACCCTGCCCCATCACGTGCAGGGGAAACACGTGCTGATCTCATGACCTGCTGTGCCAGCTGGCTCTGCTTGCTTCCACCTCACAGGACAGCCCCATCTATCAGGGAAGAGCCCCCAGATTCACAGAGGAGCTGTGGCTTTGGAAGGCTGTGAATACAGAGGAGACACAGCACCTCAGTGCTCTGCTCACACAGAAGGATCAACTGCAAGAGGCAGGAGGAAACACCAGCATTGTGCTCAGAAGTGCACATTCACGCTCGGAGCTCTGCGTGCTGTCTGGGCTCCAGTGAGGAAACACTGACAGCTTCAAGCAACAGGCTGAATGCAAAGAGCTCTTCCAACTCCAGACACTGCTAGAAGCCTCTGCTTCTCAGGTCAGGATCAACAAGGCAGCAAACCCTTGAAAAATCAAAGCACAGCTCAGCCAGGCTCTGTCATCCATGGGACACACATGGAGCTTTGAAGATTAAATGATAAAACTCTACATGGCGCTGCAGTAAAGGGGCTCCCAAAGCCCCAGCATACTCAGCAGCAGAGACCACAAGCAGAAAGCAAGCAGAAAAGCAAAGCAGAGGTCTCTGTGGGCACGAAGGAGAAGTGTGTTGAATACTCACAGCCGTGTCTGGACCGGACCTGCCCTTTCGTGCTGCCATAGCCCGGCACTTCGGCTGAAACCTGAGCCTGGTGTCCCCTCTCTCCCTCCTTGGTTATCTACTCCCCAGCTTTGAGAGAGCCAGTAAGTTACATTGCATTCTATCTAAAAATACAGGCTCCGTCCTCTCTCCAATGCAGACCCTGCAGGGATCGCCAACTGCTAATGGAATTTGTTCATTTTCTCTCCATTATTGTGTCAGACAGGATATTTAATACCAAGCCACCTCCGGAAAGCAAATGACTGCTGCCAAGCGCAGGGAGGGGGTCAGAGCTGCAGGTATCACCTCAGGAACAGCAGAGGAAAAGCAGCCCCACAGATATGCCCAGGAGGCTGGCAATTCACAGGTAACTCCTGCCACAGAGGAGAGGGGTTGGGGTTCCCTCCCTCCTGACCCTCTGGATGCTGGGAGTGTGTCAGAGGTACTCTTTTGCTCCCCATGCTCAGCATGTACCTTCCAGAGATGCACAGACAGATGCAGGGCGTCAGAGACCAGCAATCCAACCACACATTCCACCACAGAAGATGGAATTGCTCTCCTCAAACGATAAGAGCAGATCCACAGCCACATTGTGCTTCTGATGTCAGCGTGCACGATGGGACTGCCTGCCTATTGCTCAGGGCAATTCACTCCCCAGGGAACAGAAGCACAGGCTGGGTCACTGCCATCTCCTGAATTTCAGCAAAAGGGAGCACTGACAGCAAGAGATGCAGAGACCCGAGTAGATGTGCACATGGAGAGGATACACACACAAACCCCAGTGAGCCCATCCCAGCTCACCCAGCCACAGACACACACGTTGCAGTTATCAGCACCTACCAACCAGCACAAGGGCAGCACAGCCACGCCTCATGCACACACAGTCACTCCCTGTGTGCCTCAGAACATACATCAACTGCTTCCAGATGCAGAAACTGCCTCTGCTGGTTTTCCTGTATTTGGAGTTTGCAGAGTTTCTTTCCATTCTCCTTCACCTTCCTACCAATTTTCCAGGAAGGAGATATTCCAGGTGAGAAAATAAGCTGCCTCACTTGCTGTTGTGTACCTCTTGCACCCTTAGGTGGCTGCTAAATCCTGCACACAGGCATCATGCTCTACAGACTTGCAGACATCCAAGCTGTGAAGTGTCAGGAGGCTGCTGCCAGCGATTCTGCAAGAGAGAAGCCTCAGATCTGGACTTTTTTAAGTGCTCCAAGACCTTCTAAAGTCAAAAATGTAGCACAGCACACCACACTGTGCTTCTAACTCTCCGTCCCTTTCTTTTCCTTCAGGAAAAATTTCCCCTGGTCTGCTGACAATCTAAATTTTTCCCTTTCCCTCTGTCCTGGTTTCAGAGTACATTTTTTTCTCATGACTCCCTCTCCTGGCCCTGAGTAGAGGCTTCTTTTGTTACTTTTCCCAGGTGTCCCCCTGCTCTCAAAGCATTAATGCCAGTAGCCTGGAACCACACAAGCCCATTGCATTGTAGCAACGGCCAAGACAATAAACAAAGGGGAAGTCAAACCAGAGGCTCAGGCTGGATTTCAAGGGCTGCAGTCAGAGGTTCCTAAGCCTGCCGTGTCTCTGGCTGCAGTCAAGTGTCCTGCCCTAATCTCTTCTGGCAGTGCCTGCTCTCAACTCACACCCAGGGAGGAGCTCCAAAAACTCCTGCTGCTCATCACTGATAACTAAAGGGAGGGTCTCAGCAATTCCTCCTCCTGTTAAAGGTGGCCACACTTGGCAGGAGCCCACTCTGTATGAGCTGCTAAGTGCTGTAAGTAGATGATTTCCAAGTACAAATGAATCCAGGGACTTGTGCTGATCTCACCGTGTTTTCTGGGACAAAAAGACAGTCAAAAAGCAGCAACTCACCACACTATTCTAGCCTGGCACACACGCATCCTGCTGCATTGCCCTCTTTACCCTGTCTGCCCACTTGTCTCCTCAGCCAAGCTGACACAGACTCACGGAGCAGCAGACAGGAGGTCCAGCAAGGAAACACCCGAAGGCTGGGCAGCACACAGTCACCCCTACAGCCAAAGGACCCCAGGACTGGCAGTGAAATGCAAATTCAAATCCTGGCACCAAGCCTTATGTTGCTATGGCCATTCTGGCTAGGTGCTGTGGAAAGCTCCAACTCACATGACTCAGGGGTCATCCAGTTACTTCTAGCTGCTAGTGCCAGTGTCCTGGAACCTAAAGTCAGCTCTGCCAGCTGAGGACGTGTGATAAACCCTTGCCAAGGGCAACAGCCCTTGCCATTTGCTTGGACATTTCCTTGCTCATGTGGGCTTATGTCCAACAGTGGGCATGATCCTCACCTTTGAGGCATTATTTCCAGCAGAAACACCAAAACCTCACATCAGTGTAGTGGTTTATTTTTAAATAACTGTCCAACTTAGGAATATCTCTGGAGCCAATGCTCATTTGGACCCCTCCACCTTGCAGATATCAAGCACACAGTTCTGCAGATGATAACCTCAGTCCCTTCTCGTCAGATGTGAAGAATTTTTCAGTCCTCAAAACACACTAAAAGAGCTGCTAAGATTAAGAGCAGGTAGAGATAACACCTAGGAGGGTCCTCATAGGATAATCAGGGAAGATCAGGAGATTCAACTCAAAATGCTCAGAAACAGAAGCCATAGTGTCTGCCCTACAGGAACTTTCTCCCCTATCTGTATTAACAGAAACAGGATGCTCTCAGTGGGCCCTGCAGTAGAAACAAAACCTACTGGCAGGTTTTTGCCTTCTGAGTAGAAGGCAGCATTCAGCAGAATACAGCATCTCCAGAGAGGCCACAGTAGCAATGCCTCAGGCAGTCAGCCAGCCGAACACAGAGAACAGGCAGATACTGCAAACCCAGAAGAAAGAGAAAAGCAAAAAGCATTGGGAAAATTCATCCGATGAAAGGATAAATCCAAATGCTTAAATTCTTTTCTTCCATCATCCTGGCCCCTATTCACATGATTCAAGGCAGATAAATCCATATGCCCAAGTTCTATTCTCCCATCATCCTCACCTCTGCCCCACATGATTTAGCACAGGTCTGCAGATCTTAATAGGACTGATGAGAGTCAAGGCACAGGAAGTCATCTCTGGAAGGCATCTGCCAAGTGAGTTTGTTCTCATTTCATGCAGCAGCCTGAGTAAACCCTTTGTCCATGCTCCTTTCTTCTTAGTGGAGCCTTCACAACAGCCCCAGAGCATGTAGCACAGAGGCTGATGGCTGAAACGACCAGCAGAGATCCCCAGAGCAGGATGCAATGGGGACCTCGACCATCTCACAGCAGGTGAATCAGAGCATGCAGGAAGTGAAAGATCTGCTCATGTTCCCATGCAAATGATAGAGCTGGAGAAGAACTTGGCATAACTGGCCAAGGACAAATCCCAAAGCAGAAAAAGGAGGGAAGGAAAGCCCCTGACAGGTTTGTGGGAAGGGAAGCAACCTGTTAATTAGCATTTTTCCAGTGCTGAAGAGAGGGCAAGCTTTCTGGTGCCAGCATCACACTAGCCTCTCTCCCATGCACGATCCCCCACCATTACATAATCATGAGTGATGACCTTATGGAAAGCCCATTTTTGTGCACCCTTAACAGGAGAGTAAGTTCTGGACTGTCACTGGTGGTACAGGTCAGAGCCAAGGTTAACTCTGTCCCTGCTGAGCATTTTCAGATCCAGATGACATCTGCGTTGCCATTTGTCTCCTTCCTTCCCTGCTCATGGCTCCCCTTTGCTGGCTGCTCCAGCTGGAACAGGTTCAGAACTGTGAGGAGGGCAGATACCACAAACAGCTTAATCTGCACAGAGCAAGGCAGCAAGGAGCTGCCCCTACACAGCAGAGTGATCTCTGTGATAAGGATCCCCTGGTGGGCTGCAGCCTACAGCACTGTGAAAGCCTGCAGTGCCTGTCTGCTGCTTAATGGATTTTCTAAGCAATGTGTTCAAGATCTTGTTCTGTCATTTGCAAACTATCACTTTCCCTTTGAAGTACAATGCTGGGTCCAGCAGCAAGGGAGAGTGGGGAGTAAAACGGGCTGGTCCAGAGACCTGAACAGGAGAAGGAGACCAGAACATCTTTCCTTTCACACAGAGCCAAAGCGAGGAAAGAATTAACACAGCTACTGCTCCTGCCAGCTGAGGCCATGCACACCCAGGGGAGAGCTGTCACTCTCCTTTGTTGTTACCAGGAGCCTGTGCTCTCTGCATATCCTGAAAAAGAAAAGCTATTTTTACCTCATCAAAAAATATATAGACTGTGACTGAAGACAATACATGAGAGCTCTTTGCTCAGGCAGTACACCTCTTCTAATAACATAACAACATTTACAGCTGCTGAGAGAGATGCAGCAGCACTGCAACTGCTTTTTATCTCCTACCTTCCTGATGCACTACCTTTTTTGGACCATGACATGGTTCAGGCAGGTCTGTGCAATAAACACTGGGGAGCTGAGAGGATCTTAGCATGCTGCCACTGCAAAGTGGGAATTGGAGACATGCTCTGAGCCTGCCTGATGTCAGCCTGGGACTGAGACACAGCTTCTGGACCAGCCTCAACCTGCCCTGGGCTCTGTCAGTGCCCTCATGCTGAAGGTGCTGAAGTCCAGATCACACCATCAGGGTCTGCCCTGCTGCCCTGTGGACAAGCTTCCTTTTCTTTCCTAGTGACACTTATAAACTGCTCCTGATTTCTGCAGTCTGTTCTGACTCACCCCCTACCTCTCCTCCAGCAGGACTAGTCCACACCTGCTTTGCCTGCCTGCATGAACAGAAGCTCTTAGAATGGGGTTTTCTGCTGGGATCTGCATGCTGGGGGGTATCACAGTATGGTCCTGTGATTTTTTATGCCACACTGCTGTGGCTACCATAGATTTTGAGCCTTAAGCCAGGCTTGCCTGGCCAGCGCTTGGAGTGCAGCCTCTGGAAGCCATGCAGGGAAGAAAGCATTGACAGAAAACCACCAGAAGCACAGGGCTGGTGATATATCTCTGCCAGCAGATCCCTGGTGGGGAAATGCCAGCAAAGCCATTGCAGCACAGCCACCTGCTCCAGCAGAGCAAGCGCAGCACTGTGCTGAGAGAGAAACATCATCCTGTGCACCTGTCCCAGGCCTCCACAGGGGTAAAACAGGAAAGGTGACAACAGAGGAATCAACATTTACCATCACAATACTGCAAAAATAAAACAACACCTGGGGCAGCTCCCTTCTCCCAGCAGAGCAGTGGTGAGAAGGACAAGACAAATACAGATTTCAATGCCAGCACTGGCACTGGCTCCAAGGATGACCTTAAGCAAGTTACCAATGACCCAAGAAGGGCAGCAAACCCTTCCTGCCAGCCTGAGGTCCATTTAGCAGCAACTGTTTGGGGAGAAGAGGTGTTATCTTTGGACTGAAGTTCCTATTACCAGCTGGAATATACCTAAACCCCCTCGTGCAAACCAGCTGACCTGATTTCTCTCCTCTTTTGCTGCTCAACGAACCCCTAACCATGCCCAAGTACTCACCCTCAGGTAATGCATGCATGTCATCACTGCAGGAGAAGGTCAGCTCACCCTGGACAGCCAGGGTCTGCAGCTCTGATCGACCCACTTATGCTGAATGCTGCAGCCAAACCAAGCATGAGCAGGCTGGAAGAGGTTTATCAGCAGCAGGACTGCACCCTATCACCACTCACACACCTGACTGCAAGCCAGCACAGCAAGGAAGCTCCTGTCTGGAGTCTGGAGATTACGGGTTGTCCCACGTCAGGAACCTGGGGAGAGCTGCCAGGCTGGGCACAGTGTTTAGTGGATGTCATGCCTGAGCCACACTTCGTAAACATGTCTATGAGCTGTTAACAGGGAGGAGCCCATGTGCATGAGCCCTCTCGTCAAATAGTACAAGGGAAGATGAAACTTCAGCAATATAAAGCAAGATGAAACAGCTCTGTGGCCAGAAGCACACTGTCTCTTGGTGTGTGCCACACAAAGCAGGCTGGGCTGGAGACAGTGAGCAGAAGAGCTCAGGATTTTCACAGGTCCCTGCAGACCTTGGCTGTGCACAGTCCCAGATGGAGGACACCGAGATGGAGCTGAGGTGGCAAATGAGGTCTGGTGACAGCAGCTCCAGGCTCTCTGTAGGGCCTAGAGCCCACTACAATACAATGAACGCGCCCCTTCCCCCCTTCTACCTGCACAGCAGACTCCTGCTCCAGCATCCCTTCAGGAGATCCTTGCTTGCAGCAAGAAGGCAAGGGGTCCACAGTGGTTGGTGCATGCCCTCTCTGAAAGACACGCAAGGGAGTCACACCAGTTGTCCAAAGGAACAGACCTCCTGGAGACCACTCCCGTCCCACCCTTTCCTTGTGCTCCAGCTCGGGGTGACCCTGCAGAGCTACCACCACCTGGCTGGCAGGAGCCATCCCTCTTGCTAGTGCTTTGCCTATCCCATCCTGGCTCCAGAAAGGACTTGGGGTGCTGCAGGGGAGTCAGACAGCTTGGTTTGTATTTCCAGCTGTCATTTACCTGGCCCTTTTTGCCAGTTACAGGGTCAAGAAGGTCAAGGTGCTTCCAGCCAGGCACTGTGGCCAAACCAGTGAATGCACAGCCATGATGTGGTCACACTTGGAAAGGCCTGGGCAGTATTCAGATAAATACAGCTTGTGAGCATTTGCAGCTTTGAGAAAGAAACAACTGCTTTGCCAGCTGTATGTCTCCAGGGAATTCCTATAAAACAGCCCAGCCCATCACCAGAAAAAGCTTACATGAGCTGAGAGGCAGGAAAAGTAGATCAACAGAACGTTAGGATGGCAAAATGCTCTGCCTTACATAGAAATTGAGATTTTTATACTGAACAAGGACCAAGTTTAGTGTTAGAGCAAAGGTGGGAGGTACCTGTTTTCTGCCTTCCCTGAAGATGGGGGAGAACAGAGCACTCTGCCTTGAGTATGTAACACACTAAAAACCACTTCTTTCCCAGGCTAGTTAGCGAAGCTGGTGCAGGCTCCATCTATAAGAAAATTGGCCTCTTTGTTCCATTAATTGCTGTCCCTTGTTCATTGTAATTTCCTGAACGCTTCCCATTGGTGCCTCCAATACGTCTCATTCACTCATTACCTCACCCGAGGCATCTCCAAAAGTTCCCCCTAACTGCAGGCAGGTGAGTTGCATGTACCAGTGCTGAAAAGTCGTACCTCAGAGCAACTTGCTTTACTAGCAGTTGTCACCGTTATCTCGCCTGTTATATCTAACAGGAACACCTCGGCAGCTCTGGAGAAACCAACACTATAGTCACAATCCTGTCTGAGAAATCAGAGCCTGTGAGAGCTTGAAAAATATCAAATACGACTCTAATAAATGAACAGCTTTTAATTCCAGAAGCTCTTTCCATTTTCATGGAAACACCTCAAAAAAACCCCAAAGATCTCAGGCAGTTCCTTAACACTTACCTGTTTCCAGATGCTGAACTGAGATTGTCTGGGTTGCTCATTCCCCAAAATTTTATTCTGCATCCTCTAGTTAGTGACATCTGAGCATATGATTGTCACCATAAAGGCTTCAGAGACAACTGAAGGGGGACTGAGTGTCATACTGTACTCACAAAAGCTAACACAGAGCTCTGCAAAGGGACATTATTTTCACTAGAAAAAACAGGAACATAGTCTAAAAAAGAGCAAATTCATGTTGAGAAGAAGTGACCAAGAATCACAGTGAATAATACCAAATAACAACCTCTGGGCACCCCTGTGGGCTTTAGGGATTTTTTGCAAGCCAGGGCTCCAGTATTCTTTCAAGTGCTGTTCTCTGGATGCTATATACTTATCCTACCCACATGAAAACTAATTTCTCCCTCTGCTATCCTGAGACAGCTCCTGGGATGAGGCTCATCATCCCTGGTGCCTCAGTGCCATTGCAGTCCAGGTTCACACCTGAGATGGAAACGTTGAATTCCAGCAGCAACTGCAGACAGAGTCAGGGGTGAAGAGAAGCTCTGCCAGAAACATAGAAGGCAGAGGTCTCCGAAGAGAACTAGTCCTTCAGCTAGAAAGAGCCTTTTTTTTTTGCAAGATACAAAGTTCTGCCTCTGACCTTTGGAGACTCTTCAGCTGTGTGATGATGTAGCTGTGAAGGAATGCAAGGCTCCTTCCTCGGTTTTGGTATCTGCCATGTAACCAGAGAAGTCACTGCCCAGAACCAGGCACTTGCTGGCTGCTGCCAGTCTGTCCTCAGCTGTTCTTCCTTTCACTTAAGGGAATGAGGAGCACAATGTGTGCAGCAGAGAACCTTAAACACATCACCTGGGAGAAGAGTAAATAACATAAAAATGGGCTGCAATATTCTGAGGCAGCTGTAGGTGCCTTTGCTGAGGGAAGGAAGCACAGCCCCTCCTGAACTCAGCTGCTTGACAAATGATGCCAGGATGAGTCCAGGGCTGCAGCCACTGAAGGAAGCTGCTCCCCTCTGAGCACTTGCAGTACCCTCCTGGTGCAAGGACATGGATACACAGGGGTTCACCTTACTCCAGCATGTCCCCTTCCTCCTTAGAGAGGAAAATGCTCCTTTGTGCTCCTGTCCCCTGCTGAGGCTCCCAAGACCAGCCAGGCTCCCAGGTTCCAGTCAGCAAGCTATTATCTCAGGAAACGTCAATGTAGTTTTAAAGCTGAGTCAACAACAGGAGCTGAATAATTTAAATGTTTAGCAATTCTGCTACTGCTGCCCAGCCATGGATAACAGCAGGTACACAGAAAAACAGTGGCGCTGTCAGGCCACTTCTTCCTTTTGGGAGAGAGCAGCAGTGATGCAGGCATAAATAAGTGGATAAGGATGCTCTGCAGAGCTGAGATAGATGCTGCAGCTCAGAGCAGCCAGCCCTCAGAACATCACACAGCCGAGGCTTTGCTTTCCTGTGGTGTTTGGCTTTCTGGCATGCTGATTTGTGACTTCCCAGGAAGTCTGTAGGTGCCGCTGGTGCTCAGCTCCCCAAGTGCTGGGATCATCAGCCATGAGCAGCAGAGGAAGCATGTGAGGGGTCCATACTGACATCTGCTCTTCACCTTCCCATCTGAGGAGGAGCTGTGCAGTGTGATGTGGCGGGAGGGGGACAAAGATTTGCTGTATACAAATATTCCAGCCCTTGCTCTCTAGCTGCCTCTCCATCTCCTTTGTTGTTGGGGGGATGACGGGAAAGCCAATTTACAGGTACTTCTCCCAAATCAGTCTAAAAACTGGCAGGCAGAAGCACAGAACGAGTGTAAAGAAACCCAATGGACTGGGTGTGTAAAGCTCAGCAGCTGTTAGAAATAAGAAATCTCTTCCTGTCATAGCCTTGATCTAAGAAACCATTTCGTGGTGCTTTATCAGTTCAGAACTATTTAATTTGTGAGATTCCCAAAGGAAATTCAGAGCTATAAATTGAATAGATCTTTTTAAGGTTGTGTTTCTTGAACTGTGCACTGTTGCCTCCAAAGGCATGATTCGGAGGTGAAGCACGCTGCTCTCTTACTCCAAGAGACAGCTGCTTTGTACCAGCACAATCCCAATTTAGTTCCTGGAGGGGAAGCAGTCTAAGCCCCAAACCATGATGTTCCAGCAGCCTCTTGCCCCTCCCTGCACACATACTGAGCACACAGACAGCTTCATAGTGTGTGCCTCTCTGGCATCTTACCACGATGTGCTCTTTTTGCTCATCATTTGAACAAACCAGGCAACAGAACTGAAAATGTCATCACACTGATTTATCTTATTTATACTTGTTCAAGCATAAAAACTCAGAAAGTCACATTCTCAGAGTGGAGACGAGAAAGGGCTGCAAAGCTCCCAAAGGAAAGGAATATTCATGTCCCATTGTTTATGCTACAGCTTAGTACTGTGCTATCCTGGCTGCAAAGAAGATATCTGCACAGATGAAATTGTTCAGCAACCTCTGCATCCAGGTCTCTTATCCAGTCAGCCAGAACACATCTCACCCACAGGATTGCCACTCACTGTTTGACCCCTCTTAGAGACTAGGCAGTTCTGAGAGCAAAAAGCATCACCTAACTCAGCCTGAATCTGAAAATTCACAGTTCTGGGAACTCAGAGTTTGGCGTTATGCCCACAATATGGGCCAAGGGCAAATCACTTCTTAATTACTGCTCATGGTGCAGATTTCAGCTTTCATTCAGACAGGCACCAATCTGAGAGACGTGGCAAGACTCTTCTCAGGCTGCAGTTAATCCACCCCAGCTATTGATCCTGTTGGATTCACTGGTCCTGCTGTAACTGCAAGTCTACAGATAACTGAGAGATGCCTGAATGTTATGCCTGTTTGGGAATCTCAAGACCAAGAGACTTCCATCACTTGGCTGCAGTGCATGCCTGGAGGCAGCAGAGACTGACCTCCTGTGAGAAAAGATGAATGCACAGTCCCCACTTGGCAGGCTGGACTCTGCTCCTCTTGGAAAGAAATCTGCTCTGCTCCTGAGCATCAAGCCAGAGAGCAAGAACTCAAATCTTGCCCCACACTTTCAGTGTGCCTTTGTTCTCACCTACCCAGTCTCTGAGGTCTGCACTGTACCTAAACACCACAGCCTGCACCCAAGTGATCTTGCTCTGTCAGTTCAGGCAGTTTGACAAAATATTTTCTTCTTTAGTATGCAGAGGCCAGCAGCGCTGAGATCACAAGTCTGAGGGTTTGTATCTATTTGCTATTTACAACTTTGTATCTATCGCTGCCACAGCACAAGGAATAGGCAGGGTGCTCAGAATTACCTGCTTTCCTTCATCAAAGCACCCATGGGTCTCAAGTGCCTATCTGCACACACACACACACACCACCCCCCTACTCCTTCCAGCCCCCCAAGGACATCTGCCATGTGCATGTCCAAATAAGTCACAGAAGTGCCTGTCCCCTCAGCAGATATTGGCCAGAGATGCTGAAGTCACCTCAAATGAGTAATGCTCACAGAACAGCAATGAATTCCCAGGGGCCATTTTACAGCACACGAGGAGGAGAATGGGGCATTTTGCCCAGGACACACAGCTTGACAGACTCACAGTGAGGATCAACAGCAGCCCCTCGACTGTGCTGCTGTAGCACGCTATGCACACAGACCAATATCATATTTTTGTAGTGTTTAAAGCTCAGCTTTATGTTTGCTCCTGAAAATCCACTGTATCCAGCATATCTGCAGCTGCAGGGCAGTAGAAGAAGCACCTGAAGCCAACATCCCAAGGGTAGGCTCACTGAAGCAGTTTTGGGCTCCTACAGAGTCAACGGTTGAAGAAGGGCTCAGTGCTCAGCTCCCCTGAGAGCCAGCAGAGAGAAACGAGCATATCTTAGGGTAGAATTCAGCTGACCTACTTCCACATGTGGCACAGCACGGGAAGGACTCCCTCCTCCTCCTCCTCTCCCAGACTGGAGGGAACTGAGGTGAGCAATTCAGACACAGAGGTCTGCACCACAGCAGTCCTGGGCTGGGGCAGACCATCCCCTCACACAGCACGATGCCCACAACGGCACTGATGTGAGAAGAGCAGCCCCCTCTGCCCAGCACAGCCGGCAGCAAAATCCCATCCCAGAAACATCCAAATCCTCTCAGCTGCTGTTGCCATGGTAACGCCAGAGCCAGGATCCGCCAGCCTTTGATGTTCAGATCTGCTCAAAGCGTGCAAAATGTTTAAAGTGTGAAAAATGCCATTTGGAAAGTGGGGAGCTGTGTGGAAGAGCACCTGGCTGTCCTGAAGATGGAAGGCCCTCCAGGGAGAAAGTATTAATGGTGTCTGGCACCACTTCATCTTCTGCCACAGCCCGTCACTACCAGCACACTGCTGCTCCTGTGCCCCAGCTCACCCACTTAAGGGAGTTTAATATTTAACATCAGACAAGTGCCGTTTCACAGGGTAATTTGGGTTATTAATAAAAAAGTTCCCCTCCCCCCTAATGATAGAAAAACAGGATGCTGGTATTCCATTTTATCAGTGATGGCCCCAGAGCCATTAACAGGGAATCTGGGAAGGGATGAACAGCCAGAACAGCCAGCAGAGCCAAGTAAGATGCAGCACAACAGGGTCCCCATCTTCCATTGCATCACAGCAGAGAGGAGGAAGTAATTCCACATGACACTCACATTGTACCAACTACAGGAGGAGCTGGAGGTCTGATCCCTGCTCCAGGAGTGCACAGAGATCCCCTGCATGGCAAGGACACCTCCAAGCTCATGACTGCACAATTCCTTACCTTACAAAATTAACACACTTGTAGCATTTAGCACTGTGATTCTCTGAGGATTTGCAAAAAAAACCAATGCTGCCAGTGCCAGGAAATTCTTGACACTGACCCTGCACCCACCTACCTTGCTGAGCCACCAGGTCAGGGTGGTTCACTACAAGCCAAAAAGCTCTGAAGTGTTGGGGCAGAGAGAGAGATTTGACAGATCTGAGGGATTTTTTATGCCAGACTTCTGATAGAATTTGCTTTACAATATGAAACACAGACACCTGAAGTACTTTCCTACTTCAGAGAGTAGTCTCTCTTCTACATTCCTGCACTCTGTCATTCCCACCACTTTCATTTTAAGATTCAGCCTACTCCACAGCTGCAAAGTTTCCTTGTATTCTTTTGCCCTCTTGCTAAACTAGTGATCCCATATGCAGAGTAAGAGGAGGCAGCCTTCAGCAGACTACAGAAATGCTACAGAGAGCTCTAGGAGCTGGGGAAACAAGTGGCTTGAAAGAAACAGAATGCAGCTACCTAAGAAAGATTTTTGCTGAACAGAAGAGTCAATCCATGCACACAAACACTTTATTGTGAGAAGCATCATGGCATCTTTGGCAGCAGCTGTAGAGGATGCTGGATATCAGGCTCACAAGAGCACTTCAACCTAAAACTTTAGGTTTCCTCCCCTTAACTTCTTGAGAGAGTCTAAGTATCTGCTTTACAGGGACTACTACGGCTGTGCTTGTCTGTAAATGGAATTAAACAGTAAAGAAATCCTATTATTTCGTCTTTTGACTTCTTCAAGTTATTTTCAACAGAAAAGACAAGCCATTTTCACCTGCTAGCAGGCAGAGACTGAGAAACCATTTTAGCTAGGATGCCCTCTGTGGCAGATACGTGAGAGTACCCGTTCTATTACAGCTGCCTTGCTCTGTTACCTGCTGACCACGGTTTGGACATGGGCCTGCTGGAAGCCTCCAGCATTTTACTCTCTCCTCCTGCCTTATTGTAACCCTCAGTGCCCCTTCAGAGGCATCACATCCTCCAAACATGTTTGCATGCATGTTTATTCATTTAAAAACATAACCAAAATTAGGTCCGTGATTTCATGGTTGGGCACTTAAAGAGATTCCTTGATTCTTTTTTGTTTCTTGGCACCTCCCAGTCAGATCACTGGCAAGTCATATACCTCTTTTAATGTAAATGAAAAATTTTATATATCTATTTTTCCAGGCACTTTTTTTGTCATTAAAAAAGCCTAATATTATCCCAGCAACCTGCTGGCAAAGCTTGGCAATAAACAGCAGACAGCTTGAGGGCGGGGAGCTGACTGCAGCAGCTGCAGCTCCAAAAAGAGGACAAAAATCATGTTACGTGCTTCATTTGTGGTGTTTGTTTTTTTCCCCAGAAATCTCCGAAGAACAGTAAAGGAAACTCTGAAGCCTCTCTCTCTTCTGATCTCTTTTTTTTTTTTTTTTTTTCTCAGTGTTTTGCAATAGGTTTTTACTGTCAAGAACAAACTACAGGTTCATATCTTATTATGGTGCATTTTCTCCAGGCAAAATGCTGCATTTATTCCTAACAAAAGAGACAAAAACCACGCCACCTCTGCAGAGAAGAAGTCTGTTCAGACTGAAGCTCTCAATATGCCATGCCCCTTCTCAGTGATGAACCTTATCTCCCAGTTTCATGAGGAAGTTGCATCACTATTGCAGCTGTGAGCAGAGCCTCTCAATCAGCTGCTCCAAGTGTCTTCACAGCTTTCTTAGCTCTAAGGCACGACTTTAAAGCAAAGTGAATCAGTGAAAGATGTCAGCTCCTCTTCCCAAATATCTACAATTTACCCACAGTGTCTGGCTATACAGGAAAGGCAGAATAAATGTCCCTCCTTGACACTGTGCTGAAAATTATGGTGGTGCCACACAACGTGCTGGGAGGGCCTGTAGGCAAGTGCTGCTGATCCCTGTGAAATGTCAGGAGACAGCAAATGCTGCTGCCTCACATTTTGAATGGAGAGAAGGTATCTTTGCTATGCCTCATTGAACTGCTGCTGGCCTTAGAGGACCTCCCTGACAGGTCTGAGAAGCACATCTCACCACTGGCAGTGATGAGTTCACAAGTTTTGAAAAGCAGTTTTGCCAATACAGGACTGGTGGGCAACAGATATTTTATACTTTTGCCCTGTGATACTGCATCTCCTCTTACTGCAAACTCAGCTCCACAGCCATTTGACAGCAGGCTGACAGGAAGCATTTTTTCCCAGTCCTCACAGAAAGGGGGTCAGCCTGCTGACCATCATGCTGCTCTTTAACAGGAGCACATTGCTATGCCTCAGTGCAGTGGCACGTCCAAGCTGCATGGAAAGAGAGCTGCCATGCCATGCTCCACTGAGCAATTCTTGCTTGGACCAAACCTACTGTCACTGTGAGCTGAGATGATTCTGCCAGGAAAAGAGCTGAAGAGTGAAAAAGTGTAGAAAATGAAAGCCTTCAGGACAAATACTGATCCCATACAGGCATCTCCTAGCAAAGCACATTCTCATAGTATTTATCATATTTTTTGGTGTTGTAATCAGCAAGTCCTTGGAAAGACACAATGCTCTTCATTCCAAGCATGGCATCATGAATGGACTCAATACTCTGCATTTCCTGCAGAGTATCTGGACACCTTAGTCTGCTGGAGAAATGACACTGTAAGAAGGTGACAATATTTATTATTCCTTTGCAGAGACTATCACACTGGTTAAAAACCAAACACAGTTTATATTCTGCAAAGGGTTTCAGTGTGCTGTTCCCTGCATTTCCCATTTAAAACTTCCAACACAGGCCCATGAATGCAACCTACAAAGCCTGCAAAGTCCTGCCACTACAGTCACAGTGTAGGTACAGACCACAGCCTTCACTTCTGCTTGCTTTCTTGCTGGAGAACCTTTTCTCTTGAACAGGAATCCTCCCGGTGGCCTGGCCACACACACACACAAACATGCGCGCGCACTCTCTCCTTCCTTCCTCATCTCTGTATAAATATAGAAACCTCATCTGTTTTCTAAATGCTCTCCTGCTGCTGCGTTCTCTCCTTCTGCCTCCCAAGACGCTTCAGGGAATACCTGCTGCTTTGTCTGTGCTGTAGGTTTTTCACTGAGGATGCAACATTTTGAAGCCGTAGATTGAACACAGTCCCCTACAGTTGCAGCCCCTACACGGAGATGTAAGGCTCTGGCTTAAAGTTTCACCCAGTCAGCAAAATCTGGTTTGCAAATAGAAAGGGAGCTTGAATTTTTTGCTGCTGCTTGCAGAGTTGAGGCTCAAAAACATGACATAATCATCTGTGAAAGAAAATGTGAATTTTCAGATGGTACTGTCATGCTGAGAAGTGCCCTTAGAGAGAGAAGGTGTCAGGAACTTCCCTCCACCTAGGAAGCTGCCCTCTACTCACTGAAGGTCTTAACAAGGCTGGTCTATTCAATCCAGAGCTGACACTTTCAGAATGTACCCTTGTGGCATTTTGAGAGCTGGAGGTGAGGACTGCAAGAAAGATTTAAGTTGGCCAGGGAACCCAGAAATCTCTACCATCCTTGATCCATCCTTCCATCACACCACCAGTGATGCTGTACTGTTCCGGACCACCACAGAAAAGTTAAATTTCTGAAGAACCTTGACACACTTAGACAATTAAAACAAATTAGCATAATTCAGACTAAACTTCTAATTTTAGCACTCTGTAAATCTGCTTTCCTTTGAGCTCAGATCTAGTTTGCTGTACCTCAGCTTCACCACACTGCCAGAGGTTTCCTGTGGTGGATAGACTAAGCCCACCAGGCTGTCACATGCAGGACTTTTATGAAGGCACTGGTCTTTGTGCTCACCCTCCTGCAAGTATTTGCTCCAAGGAGGGTTCATCCCTGCATTCAGCCAGTGCCCTCCTGGGGCAGACGTCCTGGCCAAGGTGGCAGGCACAGAGGACAGGGCACAGCTGGAAAGAACTTGCTCCTGGAGGATATTTCTGAATGCTACAAGGCTTCAGATACTGCTCACCTCATTTCAGCACAGTGGGCTCACCAAGCACATACAGATGCTGTTATTACCTGAATAATTTAAGAGCCTGCAGAGCAGCAGTGCAGAATAGCACCAACATCCCCCCAGCGCTTTCTCTCACCAGCGAATCCCTGCAGCAGTGGGTTCTGCTCCTACCCAATATCCCTCACATCCAGATGCCCACATTCTGCTCCTGTTCACCCTACCCCACCACGGGGAAAGGAGAAAAAGCAGCTCTTGTGCTCTAAGACTCTGCCAGCAGCACAGTCCTTTCTCCTGCTGCTGAGCTGCAGCTTGCAGGTAAGATACCAGCACACCTCCCAGCAGCTAGTGAAGACCCAGGTGGCTGACAGCCACGTCACATCTCTGGCAGGATCTACTGCCACTGAATGCAAGAATCTCAGCAGCCTAATCCAGCCATGGTACAGTAGTTGTATATCCATGGGAGCAGGACACAGTGCAGCTCAGAAGTCCATTAACATGGGGATGTTCTGAGCCACCTGCAGCTGGGTCTGCTGAAATCCTTTGCCCTCCTGTCCATCACTCTTTTCTCTGCGTCCTCTCTAAACCCAGCACAAGCTGAAGGCTGCTGCAAAGAAACAGCCATTTGAAAGGATGCAGACGAGCAGAGAGAACAGACCCAGTGGCTGCTCCTTGGCAGCACTCCAGCAGCGATTTCTCACCCCAGTTTCTCATGTGCTTATTGCATAATTCTGACAGAGGTGTCTTGATTTTCTATCTCAGAATCCTAAGCTCAGACCACCCTGATACACCCTATCAGTGAACAGTCATTGAGTGACCTCTTTTGCTTGTCACACAACAAGCACAAGCATGGTCACCATATATAACTGTTTAACTGTCCTTCTAAGGAATCATCTGCAATTGCTCCTCTGTCTGATTGAGTTTGTGTCCAAACCCTTCCTGGCTTGTTCCAGTTACCACATTTCCCTAGCTTCCAAAGGATGGAAAAATTAATCCATGTAAAAGCATTCTCATCAGCATCCTCCACGTCACTGCAATTATCTCAGTGCTGCCCTTCCCCAGTCACCTCACACACCTCAGCCTGGAGTGTCTTCTGACTGTTGTTATCAGCCATTTAATTTCCCACATTTATCCCTTATCCATGCTTGAATATAGGAAGGGGGTCACTTAATCCTCTGTCCTCCCTTAGTTCTTTCCCACCATTTCACTCCAGCTGGAGGAAGAGCTCTCCCTCTGCCAAATGGAAGAGCTCCTGCCAAATGGAAACACCTTGCTCTCGCTTTCCCACAAAATCCAAACCCACTCTCACAAATTTCTTGTCTCCCTTCTCCAAAGCACCCTCCCAACCTCTCCTGGCAGGATGTATTTCAGTGTGTAATCTTGAGCACTAAAACACTTCCTGCTGCAGCATGCAGAAGCAAAACAGCACTAAGGATGGGTGCCAGAGTGTAATGTGGAGATCCATGAGCCCTCAGGCTGGTCTGCATGCTGTTTTCAGGAAACTATCAACTAGAAAGAAGCCAAGGAGTTTTATGCAGTGAGTTTCTTATTAGGAATCACTCACTATTCAAGAATGCATTGTGGGAGATGCTCTACAAATCCATAACAAGAGACTGTCTTACCCTTGAACACTTGGGAGACAAAGGAAGTAGACAGAAGCAGAAAAAGAGGTTTGCTCCACATTGTACCTTCCCTTCAGTTTGCTCTGAATGTACTGAGAGGATGTATTGCATCTTTCATACTACTAATTGAAACACTGATAGGAATCATCACAAGAATTTCCCTTCAAGCTTTTGGTTAGATTATTATTCAATACTGCAGCCCCAGTTATGCTGCACACAGACTGAGTATGCTCACATGTGCACTCGACAAGTTCTTTGGGCATTATTGGCACTGCTGCTGTTCCTGAAGCCCTCTTGCTCTTTGCTGCATAGCACTCTGGTCATGGACATTTTAGAGGTTCCAGCCTCCTGTTCCATGAATCCTGCATGTTCACTGAGAAGCACAGCTGGAATCTGCATCTTTGTAGAGAGACGGATGAAGGTGTCTGCCCCTGTTTATGCTTGACTAAATATTTGGCTGAATTCGGTACCAGAATAAATACACTTCTATAGGAAGAAAGACTTTCAGAGAAGTACTAACTTTCATTTATTAGTCTCAGTCAAAGCATGTCAGGTTACAAAGCCACCAGCCATTGTGTTTGGGGTTGGACAGTTTGGGCCCTTTCTAACAACCAATTTGGTGACTCTGCCAATGCTTCCAGAATTCCTGGCAAGGGATTTGGTTCATTTTCTATCTTTAATACATAACTACAATAAGTCACGTGCAACTCCAAAAAGACTCAATAACTGTGTTCACATAACAAGCCACAGAGCTGCCTCATAAACAGTGCCAGAACATCACTTTTCCAATGTGTTTTGCTGCTGCCCACTGACCCTGGCAAAGACAGAACTGTGTCTTTGAAGTGCTCTGAATGACTTCCCAGTGAGGGCTTCCTGCCGAGGTAGCCTTACCACATCTGCAGGGAAAGGAAGGAAATGTTCTTGACTATCACAGCCTCTCAAAAACACAAAAAAAAAAAAAAAAAAAGAGACATATAGCTGCATCCAAAGTACAGATATTGTTCCTGTCAATCATTACTTTCCTGTCAGTGCAGATGGTCACATCAGAATCTCCACATGCAGCGATGACAGAACAGCTCTGGTCCCCTACAAACTGCCCATCTAAGGGAAATGCACAGAGATTTGAAGCTACAATCCTGCAGCAGGAACAGCAAGAAGCCAACCCGGATGATGCCTGGCACATTCTCTAATAGCAGTGAACTTCTGTTAGCTCACACTCTCTTTTGCTCACGGCTGCTCTCTGTCACACCTTCCTGTCTGCAGGGCATCATCAGAAGTCACTGACACACCATGCCACAGCCCTGGTAAGTCCTCCCAGCTCAGCACTTGCCCTAAATGTGGGAACACACAGGACTATTGAACACCTGCTCTCTGGGGTCATCCTGAGATTTAGACAACCTCCAGCCACTCTGCAGAGCACACAGAGCAGGAACACTTCAGGACATGCCTGGCTGTTTCATGTGGCAGCTCTGCCCAAAGCAGAAGTGTGCCCTGGGCTGGACAGGGAGCATGGATGAGTGAGCAAGGTACTGTTCCTTAAATCCTTGATGCAGCCCCTGTCACATGAAAGCTCAACTGTCATCATCTTGAGTTACAAAGGCTGGGTGCAGGGAATATTAGAGGAGTGACAAGGTTATAGTGTGGACTGTCCTTGTGCCAAGAGACAAACAAGAGGTAGAGAACACAAAAATGGACAGTACAAGGTCAATCAGATTATCGTTACATGCCCTTAATACAAACCCCAAGAAATTGCTATGGAAACTGGAAAGCAACAAATACAATCATGGGCCAAGGAGAAGGTTTTTGGGCAACACAGCATTAAATAACAGAACTCACTGCCTCCAAGTATCACGGAATACAAGGTTCTTGCAGGATATAACCGTGCAGTTCATGGGACACATACAACCACACAAAAATTCCAGGAAATACTAATGGGTACTAAATTGAAGACATAACAGCTCATAACTCTAGCTCACATGGAATGGGATGAGAAGATATTTCTTCTGAGACTATCATCCCCTTCCCTCTGGCCATCTTCTCTGCTTTGTGTCATGCTAAGACTTCCCTGGATCATAGGTCATGCCTCTACTAACTTTCATTGCAGCTATGCTTGGTGGGCTCAACCAGATATCAAGACACTGATACCCTGCACTGTACAAACATCAAGTGAATGAATAACCTCTGCCCCAAAGAGCCTTGGGGCTCTTTGTGTCTGTGTACAAAGCAAGATACAGCTGGCAGAGGAACAGGAGGAGCCAGTGACACCACAGAAGTTTCAGTACACCAAACCCTCACAACTGCTGCAGCAAAACAGAATGAGAGATCCCAACACACCCTGCTAGGCCTCTGCTTGGCCCCAAGGAGACTTGCACAGGAAAAACACTGCCACTTTCTCATTTCTCATCACCCTCACACTGAGGCTTTGGGGCAGGGGCTCACAAGAGACAGCTGGCCCAATAGAGGAATGTCCTGATTTGGTGGCTCTTCACATCAGATCCCCTTTAACGCCCTCTGGCAATTGGAGAGGCAAGTCTTCCAGGACAAGAGGCTCTGCAGGGAAGAGCCATGGACTTGAAGGCACTGAGCAATTATTATCACTGGAGAAGAAGGCATCCAACATGACAATGTGGCAGCTGAATGACCCCCACATTCAACTCCCCAGCTGTGGCCTGCAGACCTCACATCTGTCCTGATGTGTCCACTGGTCTCCCCCTGAGGAGCTGCTTTTTGTGGACACAAACCTCTCCAGGCTGTCCTGGCCCAGCTTCAAGGAAAGCAAAACTCTCCTCAGTACTCTCAGGGTCCAGATATGAAAATGTTCCAACAGCAGAGCTCCACTCTGAGGCTTCTGCTCACAGGGGCACACGGAAGTCTCCAACTCTTTGGGTAAAGGCAGAGGAGAAGCCCACCTAAGAATTCCTGTACCATAACCTCCAATCAGATATATCCTTGATTATCCTTGGTTTCACCTCTCTCCTCACTGCCTTTCTGCACTGGTGCATAGCACATATACCCTCATATACCCTGCTGTGAGAAGAACATTCAGATTCAAGAGGTCTCCAAGGGGCAGCAAAGCTATCTCAGCAACATGCCCACTCGTGCAGGAAGCTGGCAGCAAGAAAAAACTGGCAGCGACTTTCCAGAGAGGAGCTACAGCTTGAAACAACTGGCAGAGCCCAGGTTCCAGCATGCTGGTGTCAGCAGAAGGGACAGACACCTCTCACTTGCCCCTGATCCCCTTCACCTGCTGCCAGCAGGGAAGGATGACCCACATCCCATGCACAAATATAGCCTGCTCTCAGGAGCAGCAGAACCCACAGACCTCTGCACAAATATGCCTTCTCTGTTAGGAGTCTGCTCCTGCTGTGCCCTGGTTTCAGTATTCTGGTGCAGATGAAGCAAGGGATGGAGTAGACATCAAAACTAGTCCCTCACTAAAGAAAGGGGTGAGGGTCTCTTGTCCCTAAGCTTTGAACACAAAAAGCAATTGTGGGAAACTGAAGGAAACTAGAAACCAGCAATTTTATCTCAGAGATCAAATCTATTACTGGGCTGAGTGAGTTTATTAAGCTGTCTTGAAAAACCCCTCACTTCCCTTTCCCCTTCATTAGGGTTTTTTACATCTGCACTCCCTCCCTCCCCCCCCGCTCCCTGCAAGCTGTCAGGGTAAACAGCAGATTTCTGCTCCCAAAAGTTGTCCTCTGTTTGACAAACTGTTTCTTGTGCTGACTGCACGCAGGTTTGTACAGGGACCAGGCTTCCTCTCTGTCATTCTCTCCCCACCCTCCAATCCCCCAAACACAAACAGCAGCTCACTGTCACAAGCACAGGCACCTGGCTATAGGGGCTGCTTGCCCCAATGCCACTGACCTTTTTCTTCCGGTCCCGAGAACGGTTCCTGCGCTTGCGGTTGGATTCCTCCTTCTCCTTCTGCTCCTGCAGAGCCTGAGCCTCAATATCTTTGATTTTCTTCAGCTGCTTTGCTGCTTGAGCCATGGCTGGTCAGACTGCAGTCCGCTCCAGAGCTTACAACTGCACTTTCCGTGCGGCACCCGCCAATTCCTGGCCAAGGAAGTACGCTCCCCTCACTCAAATGCTGTCGACCCAGATGAGTGTGAAAGCAGTAATGAGAGGAAAATTGAAAGCAGTCAGTAAACCCCAAAGGACAGCCGATGTCTCCAGGTAGTTGCTAGATGCAGTCTGGGACACCTTTATAAACCATTAATAATCCCAAATCCAGCTGTTCCAGAGGTTCCATGCACCATTGCAGCAGCCCCTGACTGCGCTGGCACATCATGCAGAAGCCTTCTTGTGGGACAGGACGTTGGATTGGTGCTGTGCTGTCTCCCTCACCGTTTCTCCTGCAGTATGAGGAGAGATGCAGGCTGTCAGCCACAGGAAGGAAAATAACTCCCAGCAATTAATGCATGATGACAAGAGAGAAGCAGTGAAAAAGGAGGCCGATGCATTTCACCCGACTCCGGAGTTCTTTGTAGCAACGCCTAAAGAACAGTAACCTGCATGAATTCAGTCAGGGGCTTTACCACTGCAGTGCTGCTGAGGCAGGCACATATTCCAGTCTCTCCAATTCTCTTCCTCACAGTCAGTCTGTGTGCAGCAGCCGCATCACTCACTCACTCTCTGGGTTACGATTCCATCTTCTCTCACAGGGAGCAATAGGGAATGGCTGCATTGGTTAGCAGGCAGGCAGCATCTCAGCTCAGAAAACAGCCGATACTGCAAAGGATGTGCCAAGTACTGGAGCAAAGTGCAGCTTAGCAGCATCCTTTCCTCCTTGCATCTCTCCGCTGAGTGAGCAGCAAGAGGAGGGGAGGGATCTTAGCTGTGAACAGGAGACAGAAATGAAGGGTTCAGTCTGCTCTTTACACAGCAGCAGCAAAGTAAACCCAAGCTGCCAGCTCCTGCCCACCCAGGCATCACCAGAGCTCAAATCCTCTCTGAGGGTACCTAGGCAAGACTCCCAGAGAGTCAGCGATCCCTTCTCCACACACAGCCCTACATTTCACCTGCAGCTGTCTTCCAAAAGAACAAACAATTCCATGTTAGAACCTAGGGGTGAGGCCTGGAGGAGTGACTTTGGTTCCTGCACACGGCACCAAGCGTGCAAGGGGGCCAGGATAAAACAGGGATAGGGTTTTTGGGGTGGGCTCTTCAGTGGGGACCACACCATCACCTGCAGCTAAGTGTGCTTATCTGCTCAGGCACTTCTGAGCAGCCCTGCCTTTATCAGCTCAATTCTTGTCCCTTGGAAAAAACATTGTCTAGGTGCAAACCCATGGGCAAAGCACCCATGGGGAAACTATCTGCACAGGTGGAAGCTCTGCAAATGCTGCACTTTCCTAGAACCAGCTCCCCACATTCTAGGCAGCAATGGTCCCTTTGCATTAAAAGATGGCAAAGCAGGGATTCATGTCAGTTCCTCAGCAACTACCCGACAGTCACAGGGTATTTAGACTGGCAAGAAGCTGAGATGCAAACTTAATAGCACAGACACTGTGGGTCCTTTTTTTGCTAGAGTAAGTTTTCTTGTATTTTTTTCCCTTTGTTTCTTTTCCCTTTGAAGTTCCTCCAGTTCTGCTGCTTCACCCATAGACCAAGGAGTGTGTTAAAATCAGGAAAACAGACCGGCACATCATATAGTTTTTAAAGAATATGATGGCTGATAATACAGAGAAGGTCCTAATAAAATATGAAGAATACGAAAATATAAAATTTTACAATGTGTTTCCTAGTAACGCTTTGGTTTTGTGTATTTTACCCACACCGATAAATAATACACTCAAATCCAAATACAGCTGCACATCTTTTTATAGCAATGTTTTGTCCATGCCCATGAACAAAAAAAAAATCAAAAAATTAAATAGAAGCTGCAGAGTTAAAACGAACCACAAACAAAAGGGAGCTGGGAGCACAATAGGAATATCACCCTAATTGAGCCTCCTCCATGAGTCCTTCACAGGCCATATGAGGCTGAGAAAACATTACCTTTGTTCAACAACAGGCGCACAGGAGGCAGTTGACAAAATTAACCATGACACACAGGGAGCACTTCACTTCTAGACGTTGGACTTTGTGTCCTAAATCAGCTCTGTGCTGGTTTACAATTCTTTCTGTGAAATTTCCTAATTTTTCAAAACAGGGAATGACACTCAGGAATGACACCAAGTCCTGCTATATGCAACAGCCTCATTTCCCACCAGGTGCACTCAACCAGTTTGGGCATCAACTGCTCAGTGCCAGGGGCCACCCTGAGCTCCTTGTGTGACCAGCAAGGACGTCAGAGCCTGCGCTCGAGTCCTGCCTTCCAGCTTCACAGGTTTAAGCAGGGTCAGACTTCAGAAATCCAGGCTCACTCCGTGCCGGGGCCGGCACATTGACACCCAAGGGATGGCTGTGCTGCACTCCAGGCTTTGGCACAGGCATTGTTTTTTTGGTTTTTTTTTTTTTATCCCCGATGTCAAGAAAGCGCGCTGCAGGCTCCGCTCGATGGCATCAGACAGCAGGAACCCCCGCCCTCCGCCTGTCTGCGGCAGGACACAGCCTCCTCCTACACACAGATCCCACCTCTTAACTCCTCATCAGCCAGAGCAGAGGGAGCCGCCAAAGAACCTGGAACTGAAGAAGGGAACGCTGAGGCTAGCCAGGCTTTGCATGCTCACGGCTTCGGAGGACACTGTGGGCATGCAGCTGCCTCAGCTGCTAAAAAGCAAAATTCCTAAGTTTGCTCTGGGAACTAGGAGCACACCCCACCAGCTCTGGGCACTTCAAGCAGTTTGTTGAGCCTAGGAGTCTCTTGGAAAGCTTTTTATTTTGTCACTGCTGCTTTTAACCTGCTAACCTGTTTGCTGGCTTATGCGTCAGGCACTGTTCTCTTTCTTTTTCTGCACAGTAAAAGCATGTGAAGGGGAATGTGTGAGACCTCAGTTATCTATTTCTCTTTCCCTTTTCCAGCCTTGTGCAGTGTTACCAGATGCTCCAAACAAAGGGCTGGAATAAAAAGCAGCAGCATTAAAGAATAGGGACACTTAACGGACTCAAAGAGTAGAGTTTTAAAAGCCATCTAAGAAGAAAGTTACTCACAAAACCAGCCTGGACTATAATATTCCAAGTTAACAGCACAGCTCAGAACTGTAGCTTCTAGACTGTAGTAGGACCTACTTTTCAGAGGAGGTGCAAGTCTCATTAATATGGGTGTACTTAGCTGCCAAATCAAAGAAAGCCTCATACCATTCTCAGGCTATTCTGCTATTCAGTGTAACTAGTTGAGTGCCACTCTTGGACTATGCCTAAGAATATCTTGACTCTGCTCCTGGAGTCTGGATATGCTTAGGCATAGCTAGCCTAATGTTCTTCAACTTTGCCTGCAGGTTATACCTGATAAAGCCTCCAGACACGTTTACTTGGCTGCCTGGCTGCCATTCTGTTTGATACACAATGAGGCACTCATTTGAACAAAAATAATTAAAAGAATCTAAGGATTCTACAGAGAAGTACAAACTGAGCATGGTGAGGCTTGCAGGAATCTCCCACACACCAGCAGGCAGACAGTTCAGGAGGCAGGTCTGTATCACCACAGAATTGCATCAGGATTCTATGCCCTTTGCTTTAGGTGACCCCACTAGAGCAGAGGTTGGAGTAAATGACTGCCAGGGGTTTTTCCAACCTCACTCATTCTGCAATTCTGTCACCCTAGGACAAGAGCACACTGGAAGTATCTTCTCAGGCAGGAGGGGTAGCTAGGGTCTGTCTTGCCAAAGCCAGACCTTGGATATTACATTGAGTGGCTGAAGGGACTCCACAGGTTTCTACTATCTTTCTTACTATCAACATTTTTATGTTGAGTAGAAATATCTTTCTACTCAACATAAAAATGAATTGTGGAATCCACTCCTATGGAATGCTGCGAAAACAAAGAAATAAATGAGGTAGATAAATTTGGGAAGGATAGGTCCATCACAGACTATTGAACATGATGGAACTACAAGGAAAGACTGAGAGAACTAGGTTTGTTCAGCCTGGAAAAGAGAAGGTTTAGGGGTGACCCAATTGCAGCCTTCCAGTACCTGGAGGGAGCCTACAGGAAAGATGGAGAAGGATGTTTTACAAGAGAATGTAGTGACAGGACAAGGGGGAATGACTTCATTCATTCCCCCTTGTCCTGACAGAGAATAGGTCTGTGTGCAGCAGATCTCTAGGGTCTCTTTTCTTTACCAACCATAAAGGTTCACACTGACAGAGAATAGGTCTAGATTAAAATTCTTTCCTGTGAAGGTGGTGAGGTACTGTCACTGGTTTCCCAGGGAATTTGTGATTGTCCCATCCCTGGAAGTGTTCAAGGCCAGGCTGGATGGAGCTTGGAGCAACCTGTCCTAGTGAAAGGTGTCCCTGTACACAGCAGGGGGTTGGAATCAGATGATCTTTAATGTCCTTTCCAATCCAAACTATTCTGATTCTATGGTTTGGGCCCAGTCTCCTTCTCTAGAGGCCCTTAAAGCACAGGCTCATCAGAATGCTGGAAAGGGGTGCTGAAGGGAAGATGAGAAGTAGAGAACTTTTCAAAATACTGTTCTGGTCATAGCACTGATCCTAAACCTCTGTCCCTGTGGCCCAGTGCATTACTGCATAACTAATGATGACTTGGAAAACCACTAGACACATGAATTGCAAAATACCACTAAGTCCCCGCCTTCCCACAAAGCAGAGCAGAGAATTAGCTAGCAGGGCTTCAGATAGTCCCAGGTTCAGATTCCATCTGTAAATTAGAGGGGGGGATTATTGATCAGGTATAGCCTGAAAGACACCAAAACCATCATGTGCCATCCCCAGGAAAGGAAGGGGAACTTCAGTAGATGAACAGCTTTTACCAGTGCAGCTGAGAAAGACACTTGCACTTTTCTAAGGCTGGAAATACTTCCCTGTTTAAACTCATTTTCCCTTATCACCTTACCTAGAGCAATGTTGTATTTTTCAGACCCTGACTATAACACAGTTATGTGCAGCTGTACATAAGCTGTCAGAGCTTCCAGACAGTGCTACCCTATAACATCACAATTCCCTTTTCTATCTTCCTTCCTCCTGCACCAATATTTGCTGCTTGAACTTCCTGAGCCCTGTGCAGAATCCGTGATGAAGGTTCTTGTGGACAGCAATCAGGTTTCCAAACAGATCAAAGTGGCTGTCTCACAGCTGGATAGACAGAGATGATCAAGGGTGTCTGCAATGGCCTCTAAAGACACGATTTTTTTCAGAGCTCTCCTTTGTCCCCAGCCTTTCAGCCATCACCTGCTGACCCCTTGCTGTATATATTCAGGCAGTTCTGCTCCTTTCTGCAGACCAACTTCTGCGATTCGCTTTGGTCTCAAGAGCATGCTCACTAACACAATGCAAAGGAGGACAAGGACACTCCTAAAGTAACTGCAGCCTTGCCTGCTTCAGACTGCAGAAGATTTTTATCAGAAGGGGACACAGAGCAACGGGAACCTGCTCCCCTGGAGAACAGCTCCTCCCAGCGGGACTGACTGAAGCCCTGGTCCAGGAAATCTGCTGACCAGTGACAATTCAGTTCTTCCTACGTGACACCCTTTCACCTTTCCCCCAAGATACCAGAGAGGATTTAATCCCTATCAAATTCCAGGTTCAGAGCTCGTGTCTTGGTACCTCCCTGGCTGCTAGCATTTGAATTGATGCTTAGCTCTCTGATGGGGGGAAGCAGCATGCCAACTGAATGGTCTCTGGCAGCAGTGGTAGCTGTTTTTCAAACATCTCTCTTGAATTTTTGACAGCATGATTTAAAAGTCAAATTAACTGGAAGTAGGTACCTCTGCCATACACATAAGATTGTCCTGAGCAGGGGCTTATGCTTAGGATGTTCCCAGTCAGGAAGCATTTGGCCTATGAGTGATACCAAGCTTCTATGTGCTGTTGGTGTATGGCTGGTAAAGAAAAGAGACCCCAGAGATCTGCTGCACATAAACAAAAGCTCATTGTCTTCAGCATTCACGCAGGACTCAGGACAGGAGAAGTAGGAAATGGTCATTTCACTTAACTCACCATGTAATTTTGTGATTTTTATCTTTTTTGGAGAAGTTGTTTGGGAAGTATCTAGAATTGCAAATGATCTCTTGCTGCTGCTTGTTCCTATTGGGTAAAATGGGGAAACACAGGATGACAGAGTTTCAGTAAACAGACTTTCTCCTTTAGCTGAAATATACCATGTGCATATATTAGCCAACATGTTAGCAGAAATTTTTCAAGAATTTTATTTAATTATTTGCCACACAGCACCGTATTTATCACTTTCTCCTTGAAAACAGATTATTTTTACTATGATAACGCTCTGTTACCTCAACCACATACTGGTATTTTACCATGTGACACAAATTACAAATACTGACAACAGTCACTACCTAGAGTTCCACAGACCAAAGTATTTGGCAAGGGAGAACACACAGAGGAATCCTTAGGAAAATTATGACAGCAATTGAATGAGGTCATTATGTGCCAGTTTCACATACAGAGCTGTTGAGCAGAATAGAACTTCCCATAAGGAAGGAAGCATGGGAACAAATTCCTGACTCTCTCTGCAAGGTACTGCGGTTATTTCAAGAGCTTAAGCAGGTAGCTGGAGTCCTGCCTTGCTCTAGGTGAAAAATCAATGTTTGGTGAAGTTGCTGAGATTCTCTGTATTCGGGGCAAAAGAATTTTACATTCAAAGCTCAACTTCAAGCATCTATTTTTAGGTAAATTATTCTGGCTGACAAGCTGTGAAGATAAAAGGTGCTGCAGGCCTCACCTCAGCTGCTGTAAACTTGGTCTGCCTCAGTCAATCTGCATTCCTCTATTACGTGCAGAGATCTCGCAGAGATCAGATCTCAGCAAGGAGCTCTTTCCCTGAGCTAATTAAGATGGTTCAGTTCTTTTTAGCTTTTTCTGAATTATCTCACTGATGAGCTTTCATAACTGCCGTAACCCTTTAAGATCATTCTCCTTTTAGTTAGTTTCTTTCAAGACCCACAATTCTAGTGTCCCAGACAGTAGTTTGTTGCTGCAGGTTGCATTCAAACTCTCCCTTGCATACTGAGAGCTGGAAGCAGACATTTTGGTTCACCTATCAACTAATTTAGAGCAAACCTGACAGTGTTGAACAGAGCAACTCTCCCCAGGTCCACAGCATGAGACCTGGCCGTGGCACTCAGAACCTGCAGGAGCAGCTGTTCACACTGTGCTCTGTCATACCAAAGGTTCTTGCTCTTCAAGGCAGCCGGATTTCAAACCTGTTTTCGCTTGGCAACTCTCAAAAGAAAACAAAAAAACAAAAAACAAAACAACATAAACCCCTTCAACATCCCCCTCCCTCGCCCTTCCCCTATTTAGTCATTCTCTAATGGTTGGATTTGTTAGTTTGTTGGACTAGATTCTAAAAAAGAGGTCTCCTTGTTCACGGCTCCCACACAAACTGAGGCTGGGTTTTTTGTTGTAATTTTTTAATAAACAACCAGTTAAAAAATGCAGCCCACTTGATCAAATAACGCTTTTTATTAACAGCTGGCTTTCTTGAAGACAACCTTGTGACAACACGTCTGTGGAAAAGCCTTTGGAAGGTTCTTGTGGCCACTGGGTGTTTACACGGCTCGGGGCAGCCCTCGGACCACAGGCACTGGTTTTTTCCCGAGGTTTATCACGCTCGTCACGGGAAAACTCTGCCTGCACGGATCTCACACACACGCTGGATCTGTGCCTCCACCTAGCGTTGTCAGCGCTCGTGGAGAAATGTGCAGTGACACAGCGGGATGGAGCCCAGCGATCCGGCCGTGCCTTAAAGCTGCAGGGCAAACCTTGCTGGGTAAAAATGTCCTGTTCTCCTCCTGTTCGAGGTGCTCATTACAGATCAAAGAGCAGCTGAAGGGGGTGGGCTAAACTTCCAACACAAACTGCCAGTTTTAAAGGACACCAGCCAAAATCACGAACAGAGGTTGATAAAAACCAGGACCACACTCGGTTCTGGCCAGCCTTGGCAGAAAGGAATTTGAAGCTGGTGATTTCTGGAAAAGCTTCAAGTTTGTTCTTCTTAATTTTTCTTTAATTAGAAATTCTAGATAAAAATTAACATGAACAAGAGAGCTCATAAATGAATTCTCTTTTAGGTGAACAGGCCCACAGGCAATCATACTCCCAGGACCAAGGATCAGGGACAGCATTCACCACTCAAATGGAAGAAAAAAAAATTTACACGCACAACTGACATCCAAAATGGCTCAACATAATTTATTTTTTTATGTTAAAATGTACAGAGTTCTTTTGAAAGTACTTGCTAGAAAGGGGAAAAAAAAGTGATATTACATACAAGGAGAGGAAGGGAGACCATCCAGCCAGGAGCGTTATGACATGGAGAATTACAAAGGCATCTAGGCACCCCCTTCCCCTTAGCTTACAAGTCACCATGAACAAAGTACAAAGAGGTTACAAAACAGGAAAAGCAAATATAAACAGACAGGAATAGACTCAGCTTCATTTGTACATGCGGCTTTTAGAGGCATCTGGAGCTCCTATTCACACACTCTAGAGATCTCTTTAAAGAGAATTTTATCTTTCTTAAAATAGTTTTTAATATTCTACAACAAAGATAAAAAATTTTAAAGATGGAATGAAATGAAAAAGCTCTTATTTTTAAAAGGCATCGAAGTCACTAACAGTGAGTTTTTAATTTCTTTTAGAAGATTACCCAAGTTATCTTGCTAAAAATACATTTTTTTTTAAACAGAAGTGAAAAAATGGTAGGTACCAATATTACTGCGTTGGATAATTTCTTTTTATATATAGAAAAGAACTTTTTTTTTTTTTCTACAATAGTTCTACAGTCACAAAGGTTTGTGGAAAAGGGAGCTGCCCAATTGATAAAAAAACCCATACAAAACCAAACCAAACATAAAGGCAAACAAACTAAAGTCATGGCCCTTGTTTCAACAGCTTCTCCTCCTGTCTCAGACCCACCCCCACCCCCAGGAAGCAGCGACACAGCTGAAGATCTAAGAAGAGAGGGCAGCACAGTGCGCTTTCTACACGGGTTATTTGGAACTGGAATAGTATATACAGAGAAATGGGGTCCTACACAGCCTTGTACATGCTCAAAACTAAACAGAAATAAAAAGTGGAAGTCCTTTGAATTCTGCCTTTTATGGTTAGCAGTTACTGGAGGAAAGTCCATTTTAGTGCATCTGAAGAAACCCCAACTTTTAGATTCTTTTGGTTTTAAAAAAAAAAAAGAAGGAATTAGTCTTATTAATGTGTCTGCATTTCTACTTCATATACAATAAAAAAAAGAACTTTACATTAAAGGGTTGTCCCTTTTTGTATTGGGTGACATGCCAGCAGTGTAGCCAAAATTAATGTAAATTGGATTTTGCAGTAATAAACAGCAAAATCCTGCCACGGCGTTGGGACGGTTTCACTGCTGTGAAAGAGGCCGATTCCCTTCTTGTACCACACCAGATCCAATGTGTGGCTATTCCTATAAAATGGATATCAAATACAGCAAGAGAATCAGGAAAAACATCACTGACCCCCCCCAGAAAGCGGCACATTCAGCAACTTCCTGCCCAGACCAGGAATGGAAGAGTGACAAGAACACCACAGGGTTCTCATCCCGGTCACCAAACACACACTTTTTTCTTCCAGCGTTTCCCAAGCCAAGAGGTTAACTGGAAACAGCTGCTGCTGAGCTCAGTCTGACTCAAAAGGCTCAGAACCCAAAACCCTCAGCATTTCCAAGCAGGTACTAAAGCAGTCTGGGATCTCAGAGCTGTGGCTGACCCGCGGGTCACCAGAAGAGCCTGTAACCATTTTCTTGTCCTGACAGACCATTACCCACCCTGTCCTCTTCACAACTGCTGAAGGGCTACAGAACAAGTTCTCTCTTGAGATGCTTCCAGCAGTTCAGTGACAGAATGTGTGCATGCATACACACGTGTGCTTCATGTGCATGTCTGGGTGGTGAATGGGATCGTTTTAAAGTTACATTATATTTTCAGCATAAAACATACAACTTCAATTAACTCATCTACAAAAACACCAATGTGAATGGTTTATTGTTTACACCTAACTCCAAATTTTACTGAGGGTGAGGGAGTCAAGGAAAATTAAAAGATTTCTCCTGACTTGCAGAAATAAAGATCTTCATTTATCCTCTGTGTCCCCTTCCAAATCTCTCAATAAGTGCCTCCTGCTAGAAGTAGGAAATGTTAGGTGGGGTTTAGAGGGAAGGGTTGTTTTTCTTTGAGATGTCAAACATTTTACATGGCTGCAGCACTAGAAACTGCATACAGAGGGGCACAGGGGAGGGAAAAGGACATACACTGAAAATCAAATTTAGAAGATGATTTCACGTTACACATAGTCTGTCCACTTTGTCAGCAAAGTAAGGCTCTTTTTAAATTATGAGAAGATTTTGTGCATGTTTCCCCTCTAAAAAACATCTGTAAGTGATTTTAGCTGTAAAATGTTTGACGAGTGTGAAGAAAAGAAAAACAAACAAACAAAAATAAAAAAAAATAAAGACAGGCTTCCTAAAAAATAAAATAAACCAAAGAAAATCCCTCTAAATCTACAGCAATATTTTAACTGGAAAAAGGTCCATTTTCTCTGGTTCGTCAGTATAAAAGGTTCCTTTATTTATATTTATTTCAGTTTTTTTTAGGATGCAAGTCGATCTTGCTCATCTTCTCATGTATGGTCCATTAAGAGACTGCTTGGGCACCCCAGCAGCGTTCATGTAGCTGTGATGGGAGGGGCCAGTGTACATCATATTTCCATGAGGATTTGGCTGCATAGGCTGCTGGGTATAGGCCTGGCTCCCCATCATTCCCATCTGCATCTGCATAGGATACTGTGCTGTCTGATTCATGTAGGCAGGGTTACTATGGTAACTGCTGTTCATCATGGGCTGTGTCATCCTGTAGCTGTTCATGGCGTTCAGGGTGTTCATATTCATGGAGTTCACGTTGTAGGGGCCGGTTGGCATCAGGTTGACTCCCATGTTCATGCCCCTCTGCACGGCCAAGGTCCGAGGCCCAGCCTGCATGGCCACGGCCGGGGGGCTGCGGCCGTACAGCTGCTGCTGGTGTGGGGTGGCCGAGGGCAGGGGGGCTGATTTGGAGCGGATGGAAATGTGCCCCTTGACTGGCATCTGCCCCTGCAGCCTCTGCGTGTGGGGAATACCAATGTTGGTAGCAGACATGTTACACTGAAGCAGAGGCGACGTGAGGTTCATGGTGGTGGACGCCAGGTTTGGTGGAGGTGTCATAGTGGCTTGTGCTTGTGGGGTGCCAGCCAGGGGGTGAGAGGGAGCCAGCTGTGCCAGCCCCGTGTTGGAAAGAGAAACGCTGGTTGCATAGGAAGTCACAGCAGGAGAATGGCTATAAGGCATGGCGTGAGGGTCCATAATGGTGTTTGTCAGCTGCTGCAACTTGGCTAAACTGAATGTGGCTGATGGTTGTGAATAGCTCCCAGCACCAAAATCCCCTGGGATCCTCTCGTAGATGCTTATGTTACCAGTGCTGCCTGATTCAGGTATTTCCATGATCATAGGTGCTGGGGTGAAGCTGTTGTTCATGCTACACTGAGATAATGGAGGTTGCTGCTGAGGTGGAGGTGGGGGCTGTGGCTGCTGGGACTGAGGCTGCTGCTGTTGTGGCTGTGTTGTTGGTTGCTGGTTACTTGGGGGCCTTTCTACTACACAGCTCTGAGGTGACTTGATATTACAGTTTGCTGCAGGCTGGACACTGTTTTGCTGCATCATGCTGCAACTGCTGCCAATGTTTGCCATTTGCTGAGTGACGACGCAGCTGTTCTGAGTGAGGCTGCTAGAAGAAGACAGTCCTCCGTACGAACAGCTGCTCTGGGAAGAGTTATTTCCACAAATGCTGCCTCCCATAGTGGAGTCATAGCTGCTGGGGTTTTCATAATTCTCTGTAGTGCTCTCAATGCTGCCAAGGTCACTGAAGCCACTATCCACCACCTGCTGAGAGTGGTCCGATACTGAAGGCACATCCATCATGGGGCTGGTCTCCATGTTCTGCATAGAGGGTGCTGACAGGGATCCTTGCTCAGGACTTATCTGTGTGTAACTGCTCTCCAGAGCAGGCACATTTGGGCTGCTAACAGAACGCACAGACTGGCTGGGGTGGGACTGAACAGAGGATATTGGACTGTTGTGTTCTGAGGCCTGGCAATCTTCAACCATTGAGATCTGAGGATCCTCCTCAGTCTGGGTGTAACTCTGCAAAGTCTGACAAGCTGCAAGAGTTTCTTCACAGTCCTGGTAAGCTACATCATGCTCATTGCTTTCCTCCTGTGTCAAGGACTGGACTGCTTGAACAGTTTCAAGATCTAGTTCACTATGAGGAATCTCCTCCTCTTCCTTTAATTCAATTAACCCCTCTTTATTACTTTGCTCTTCTTCATGATCATCTTCAGACCCAGGGACATGCTCTGAACCCACTGATGTCTCATTGGAAGCCTGCTCTTCCTCAGAGTCTGCCTCTGCTTCATCTTTTTCTTTTGCATCTTCTCTACTGCTTGGTATGCTTGTTTCTAAAAAACATTCTTGCACCTGAGGCTCCTCCTTCACCCCTTCTTTAACAGGCTGCTCCTCCAATTCTTTTTTCTTCAAAGACTCTGGATGCCCATCATCTTCATCATCAGCATCATGATCTTCATTTTGATTGGCCACTACTGCAACTTCCTCTTCTTCCTCGTGGTCATGTTCAGGTTCATCTAATTCTTGCTGCTCTTCTTCTGATTGCCTCTGCTCTTCTAAAATCCGTGGCTTCTCCTCCACTTCCTCCTCCATCTCAGGCTCTTTTACTTCTGGCACTGGACTGCTGTTGCTGTCCACAGGAGAAACTGCCCTTACTTCACTGCTGGCTATATCTTCCTCTTCTCCCTCTCCTATCTCTTCTGCTTCCATATTCACATCTTCCTCTTTCCTTTCCTCAGTGAGAGGCAGCTCTTTCTGCTCAACACATTCCTCTTTATCTGAAATCTTGGCCTTACGCCCTTGTTTTGAATTAGCTGCCACTTCATCAACTATTTCATCCTGCCCTGACAGTGGCACCTCTTCCCGGGTCAGTTTAAAACCTGGTTTTCGACCAGGTCTTTTCTTCCAGTGGACTGGCTTTCGGCTTTTCCCTTTTGGCCATCCCTTCTTCTTCTTCATAGGTGTGGAAGTATCTGGCTCCAGTGAAGAATCTTTTGCTTCACTATTCCTCAGCATAGATAATGGTTTCAAGGGTGGATTACCTGAAAATACAAATTTAAAGACACTGTTCAAACATTTTTGTTTGGCCTAAGCATTCGTGGAAGCCTTCCCAAGCATGCCCAAGATGTTTATCAACTTTCAATATGAGCTTAGATATTTATTAGTATTTATTTATTCCCTTAGAAATATTAGTTTAGAAGGATCAAGGTCTGCTCATTAGCAGCATGTTGCACATTACTTTCTAACAACATCAATGTTCTCAAGATTTTCCATGTTCAAAGCTCTGAGCCTTTAATATACAATTCAAATTAAGCTCTAAGCTATATAATAAAGTTCTGAAAACACAAATTTTATTTATAAAATATGTTCACAAATGAACGTGCTGCAGCATACAGCAACATATGAAGTTGCAATAAAATGCTTCCATTTAGATCTGTGCATCTGCTTAAGAAAGGAAGTATTTTCACTTTTTTTCATAGCCTTATGCTTTTTAATGGCAATAGAAATACACAGATTCCTGAATTTGGCAAGTATTCTTTTTAATTGAAGAAATCATTAGCAGGAAGCTCAATTTCTCTTTCATCTTTTATTTGATGAAGCAGGATTTGCATTTCAGTGACTTTCCAAAGGCTCAGATGGGTTCAGAGCTTATATAGTCAGAAAGGAATGTGATTGCTTACTGAGAACTTACTGAGTAGTATCAGGCATTCCCTGAATTAATTTTGGTTTGAACATTCAATTAGGACAGTCAGTGACATTTTATACAACTGTAAAAAGCAGAGTTACTCTTGCCCTTTGCTCAGACAGATTATTTACTTTATATACCTCCCTCCAATGATAAGCATTCTGAAAAAATTCTGGGTATTAAAAAATTAATACCGAATTAAAAAATCAACTTCTTATGTCATCCGAAAATAAATATTTGGAATGTGGATAAAGAAAAGAAAGGATCTGCCACAGTCAGCCAACCTACTGTTGTACAGGAAGAAGGCAACACTATTTTCATAGTATTTATTAAAGCATTAACACTTAAACCCCTAGAAATAAAACCCACCTCTTAAAAAAACCCATCACTATTTCTCTTTCCTGTCTTCCACATTTTGTATCTACCACAGAGGATCAGATTTACCACATTCACAGTAAAACTTACATGTAGAACCAGGAAAAGCAAAATAATACCGCCCAGCCATTACCAAGCTTCATCTTTCCCTACACAACACTACTCAAATTGCACAGATTTGGAAGACTGTAGAAAAACAAACTTGGTTTTTGACACCACAGAATACTTTCTGTCTTCCAGAATGCCCAACCCTTAGTAAAAACTGGCCTCAAATCACCACCCTACACTATCCACTCTCACTGCTGTCCTGACAGCAAGCAAAACCAATCCAAATTTTCATCAGACACCTATTTAAGAAACTGCAATTTGGCATTTCAGGGAAATCTTAAAACACTTTCAATGCATTGCCTCAGCTAGACATCAAGTTCTCAGCAGAAAAATCTGGCCCCTAGTCAAAAAGTTAAAAAAAGAAAAAAAAAATCACAAGTGGGTTTCTGTAGTGATGGGAAAACCTCCAAAAAAATTCTAAGATTCCTACAAACATTCCTACCTCATAGTTATGACTAAAATAGTCTAAACCTGAGCCATTTGTTAATTGCTGCAACACTGTATTTTTGAATTGTCATAAGGAAGGGCTGTCCCTCTCACCCAGCCTAATTTTTTATCAAAATAAAAAGCCAGTTGCTTATGATGAACATGTTCAGGTAACTGACAGCACACTGTGTCTCTAAAAGCATTACAGTTTTAATTTGGATATGCAAAGGCATCTGCACTGAAGGCAAAAGCAGCCAACAGATACAGTGTGATGTCAGGACCAGCAATACCCTCAATTAATATGGTTACTACTTTATTACTTCACAAGTTATGACAAATTGCAGAAGTTCAGGGGGGAAAAAAAGCAACAGAAGTGAGACAAGGGAGCAGAAAGCACTAAATGACAAGTATTTACAAAGTAGGAGAGCCAGAAATTTATCACTGTAGTATAAAATGGGTGTGAGTTAAAACAGTGGCTTTCCAAGTACCATTTTTGATCCCTGGGCACTTAAAAGACTACTTGTAGTCTGCAAAAGATGGTTAAAAACCACTGATTTATTTTATAAAAATATGTGTGGGTGGAATCTCTAAATGGGGATTCCACTGCATGTCCACCATAAAACATTCAAAAAATACAAATGAAACAGACTTAAAACAACTGATTTAACTGATTTGTCTCTGACTCCATAATCTTATTAATGGTGCTGGTGTATCACAAAAATGTATTTAATGAGTAATGTAATCACAACAGAATTTTAAAAAAACAGTGGTGTAAGATGACTGTGCATGACCAAGGAAACTTAATGCTGTCTGCACAAGTTTGCACTAAATCTAGTTATATGCTTTAGTAAGGATTTAAGGGTAACTGATGCTAAATAAATAGTAAACCTGGCTATTATTGTATTAATGCTTTTAGTATTAAAGTACTTTGAAAGAAAACTTCTTCTCTGGTAACCACGGCCTAATTGAAAGTCATCAATTAATGGAGGCAACAATTTCCTCTTGTGGGATAATGGGACCATACCTGTTTTTCACACAGTTGTTCATTTTTATTTCTCTGACTGCTTTGCACTGTGTAGCCCATCAAAACAAGACATCTAACAGCCATGAAGAAGATTGCTAATGGAGTATCTGAATGACAGCTGCAGCTTCTGAATTGTCAGCAGACTCTAAGCAACCAGTCACAACCAAATTATTTTCTTTTATGAACTGAAGGTTCAGAGAACTTTAGGAGATATGAGAAGCTGAGAGGGTGAACATGCAATGTGATGAAGAAGAGGATGTCAGAAAAGAAGAGACAATTTAGTATTTCCCTTTGTTATGGAAAACTGGGGGCTTGATGGTTCATTTCTAATTTATTTCTGTAAGTGACTCTGCTGCACAGGCCTTTCCACAATCACAGATACCAATTCCATTAGGAAAGCTGAATCAAAAGGACAGCATGGGATCAGGTCATGGCCAATAAGATAGTTAAATGTATGCACTGCATTTTCATAAAGCTAGGGAATGTCTGAGGCTGGTTTGACTGGTATTTTATGCCCAACCTACATTTCAGCTGGAAGTCACAAGCCAAAGAAAGCAGCTGGCTCTGTAATGAGCTGTTATCATCCAACACAATCTATCAAACTTCACCAGCACACCACCATACATACCATTATTGTCATCAGACTCCTCCTCATCTCTGGACTTCCTCTTAGAAGAGGGTCTGTGCCTGAGTGTGTCTGGTTGGGCTAAGTGCCGAAAGTATCCACTGGACGAAAGTTCACTCTCCTCCTCTTCATCCTCCTCCTCCTCCTCTTCCTCCTCCTCAATCTCAAACGTAGGCTCTAACTGAGGCATTGGTCGTTCAGAGTCTGAGTCCTCAAAGGGCTCATCCAGCACTTCTGTGGTTTCTGAGATTGTTTCAGTGACAACGCTGCTGTTGTGGTGCTTACGCTTGCGGACCCGCCTCTTCCGATGAAGAATTGGTTTCTGAGAGTGGGAGGTGGGAAAAGAGAAGGTATTTTATCATGTGCAGTAGAAATTAAACACTAGATAAACATGAACAACAGAGACCTCTCTTCTAGAATCCAGAATTCACTAGAAATCACTGTCTGGCACCTGCCACTAGTTAGAATTTAAACAGCTGAAGTTAACAGCCCATCCATAACAGCTGGAACTTTAGACACATTACAACACAGATGTGAATAGCTTAGAATAAGGTGCAAAAATGATACAGAAAAAAACTTTTAGTGCAGCATCCCATGAAGAAAGCATTTGCTTAGACACATAGAATTCACATCGCCATGGTAAATAATTTCAAAGACTTTACACTCTGATTTCAGTTGTTTAGAGAGCATTTGTGTTCTGCAAGTTTCTTTCATAAGCAGACTGTATCTGTTTCTGTTTTGCATGACTGAGAAAAACTTTAATAAGTTAGAAAAAAGATCAAAAGCACAAGATAGAGGCTAGAATCAAAAAACCCTCAAACTCCTACCTCTGATTCACCAAAAGCCACCACTAGAAAAAGTCAGCAGGAAGAACCCTGCGGAGAGAGCTCTGGAACACTGAACATATGCTCCCTGTACACTTAATACAGACCTCACAAACTGCACCATCCTTCAGAAAGCCCCAACACACTGACAAAACTGACCGAATAACACATTCAGAACAAAACCAAGAACTAAGGCACACACCTTTCGTTTCAATGTTGGCTTGGTGAGAACAGGTGGAGAGCTTGATCGAGGACTCAGAGGCTCATCATCCTCCTCCTCACTACTCTCACTAAAGCACCTCAGAAGTGCCCTGTCGGTATCGCTGTAGCGCCGGGGTAACCTGTCACAGTCCTCTGAGAATCTACATTTCAGTGGCTCTGTGCTCTTTTTCAACTGCCCCCTCCACCTTTCCATGCCTTCACTGTGCTGCCGACGGGGAATTGCAGATTTTTCACCTTTGCTGTACTGTCCCTGGGAAGCTGCAGATTTTTCCTCATCCTCAGCATAGCGGCCTCTCGAGGCTGGAGATTTCTCCACACATTCACCACATCTTCCTTGCAAGGCCACTGACTTCTCCTCACAGTCACTGCACCGGCCTCGTGAGGCTGCTGATTTTTCCTCACATTCACTGCATCTCCCACTGGCAACTGCTGTTTTTTCCTCGGTGGGCAATGCTTGCTCCTTCTCACAAAAGGGCTCATGAAGTTTTTTGCTCTTGCGGTTCCATCGACCTCTCCGTGATGGCTGACTGTTTGCAGGAAGACTATCCAGGGGAAAAATGTGCTTGTTTGGTCGTGCAGAATTGGCTGGAGCAACAATGTCTGGCTTTTTTTCACTGTCTGTTGGTGAGTAAGGCTCTTGCTCTTTCTTCTCCCATGACAAAGATTTTACCATCTGATTTAAATAAAAACAAATAGATTTCACACTTCCTATTTCAGCATAAATGTCTATCCTGAATTTGATTCCACAAGCGTGTTTGAGCAAAAAGTCATAAAAGTGTTAACAAAAGTGACTCTTAAAAATCTGGGATTACAAAAAAGATTTGACCTTTAAGAGATCCATGTAGTGCTACTTACTACTCCTTTCCTCACAGGTGATAATATACCTCACTTAGCTTCCCAACAAGTCACTTCAGTCAGCCATTCAGTGGTGTGCCAGAAGGCTAACTTTATGTTGCTACATTCAAACACAATATTTGTGCAATTTTCAAGAAGAAAGTGAGGAAAACTTGAAGCTTTTTTTCCATTAAAATGCATAACTAGTTTAATGTAAATACAGTAACAGCAGATAATTTGCCTCTTAATATTCTACTCAGTGCTCACCACCTGATGCAAGAGTGCAACCACTTCATGGATTGCTCTCTAGACTACGCCTTGATGTTTTCTCTAGTTTTATTTTCTAATCTGAAACCAAAGAGATACATAAACTAACCATGACTGCATGGCTTTTTATGATTATGACAAACGTGCAATCTTCACACTTGAAATTTTGTTGGCGCTTCCTCCAAAAGCATTAAGTATCAACCACATGCCACACAGAAATAAAGAGATTCACTCTTACACTGGTCTCCGGATCCTTTCCTTTCTGCTTTTGCTGCTCTTCATTTTCCCCATCCTCTGTTTCCTCTTCTTCATCTTCAGAGACTACTGAGTTGGAAACTATAACAGGTGTCCAACGCAGGCATTCTGCATCCACATCAATAGGTCGGACATTAGTTCTAAGCTTTGCCATGTGCTCCTGGATAAGCTTCTCACGACGAATGATCACAAATCTGAATAGCAACAATACCCTGATCAATAGCAGGTGACAAACTGTACATGTTGCCACACAAAACAGATGTATTACAGAAAATATATTACTCTCAATCAGTGCTGCCACAAGTAACTTCAGAGAGAACAGAAACTCATTAAAATAGTACAATTTGCAGTACCATCTCACTACCAAAGAAAGCATTTCACAACTGAGGAAACGTTAAAAGTCTTTCCACTTCTTGTTAATGGTGAAGCCCTTAACCTTCCATGGGTAACATTCAGCTGCAGAGTATCATTTGTATCATGGACAAGGGGTATGCCATTTGGGGAATAGGCAATAGAAGGTGAAAGCTACTAAAGAGAAATAAAAGGATTGCTCAAGAGAAGTTTCACTACCATAGTGCATTTTGTTTAAGGGTGTGAAAGAAGTATCACTGGTTAAAGGTGTACTGTGAGACCAGGACATAAAACTATTCTCAAGTTTTCCAAGTAAGTTTCAACTTTAACACAAACACAATAGAATACAACCCCACTCGACAAACCACTATGATCTCAAAAAAGACTAATTCCCTGTATTTCACCTGACTTGTCAGCTGAGTGAGCAGGCTACCTCTGTTGTATAGCAACACACTTCATCTCTCCCAGTGATCCATCCCACTCTTCAAGCATTCCATGTTAATCCACGCAGTTTATGGCATTTTTCAGACATAGAGAAAAGGATGGAAACAACTGTCTGCTCATTGACTGAAAATAAGGAGCAGATCTGCCTCTAGAGAAGGAAATTGCTGTTCTTTGCTCTAGTTTTGAGTGTGTTAGACTGATTTGGCTGAGGGATCCCAAGAAAACAAAACCAAGAAACCAACTTGCTCTCTCTCACAGCAGCAAATTACTTGAAATTCCACATCTGCAGTGCTACACAGCTGGACATCTGAGCCAGCTCTGGCACTGAATGATTCTTGCACTGCACATCAGTGCCATAGTCTCAATATTTGGACACTGAAGTCTTTAGCTTATTAGATGTGACTTGTCTTCAAACACCATTAAATTCCAATGAAATACATCAGAAGGTATCTGGGATTACAATGAGACTCCTGTACTCACTGATCACTACGGAAGTCAAGCATTCGTAAGTGATGCAGAGTGGAAGTGATATCTTGAGGGCAGATTCCAGTCAGCTTACTCAACTTCTTGATGCTTAATTGCTTGTCACGTTGATGATAAAGGCACTCCAATATTACACTTTTCCAATAAGCCATATATGACAGGCGCCCCAGGTCTGACAGGGGCTTCTCTGGTGATCCTGCTTGACCCTCACGCTTTGAAAGCAGATAGCCTAAAGATACACAAAAAAAAGGTTCAAAATAGTAGCTTCTGTTTCCACCCCAACCTCTACAAAGGCCTCATATAACAGCTTAGTGCTGCCTACAAGATGCAGACTACAACTGTGAAGGATACTTTGAGTTGTCAGGCCAATTTTTAATTTGCTTGTTTAAACCCATTATTCAGTGATCGAGTATGAGAATTCTGAACTCTGCTGCCATCAGACACTGACTACAGGTAATGCCACGAGATGGCAGCAGGTGCCTACCTAGAAACCACACCAAGCCTGAAGCACAATTGCAATAGCAATTTTAGAAATGACAAAGGAAAAACACACTCTTAAAACTAATATGACTGATAACATTCTTGAAAATTCTCTACTGTCAAACTTCAGGACCATACTGGAGAGTATCAAGCTCTATTTGCAGAGATTTCATTAATTTAAGACTGTGATACATTGCACAGGTTCAATAAAGGCTGAGAGGTTATATTCTGTCCAGTGAGACAAAGGGGGATGGATGGAAGAAGATGACAAATGTGCCTTCTCACTTCTGTTCTACCATAACCTGCATTTGTTGATTTCTCAACACATCCTTGAGTTCTTTCACCTCACCAGTATTTTCAGGAGAACCAAAACTTATCTACAAAAGGTATCACTCTGATATAATCCTACCAGCAGCATTTTCCTCTGAACATGAACTCCAACATTTGTATGCCCACAGGGAGGGAGGGCTGTATTAAATTGCCCTAGGCATAATAAACAATGTACAGTTACAGGAGAAGTTTCCCATGATGTTATTGAGATACACGTACGAATCTCAGAATTATCTGAGTATTCAGAGCTTAACTATGGTCTTAAATGTCTGGTTTTATTGCTCTCAAAGCTAAATTCATATTTAACACACTTCTGTGTAAGACACTCATTCACCTAATCAAGCTGCTGAAGATTTCCTCAGGCCATGCAGTCTTACAGCTGGCTCTCTGCATAACAAGTTTCTGCTAAAATCACAATGCTGACACATGCCTTAGGTTTCCACCTAAAGTTGCTTACACAGAAAACATTGGTATTAAGGGAAAAATGATCAATTTGTCTTTAGAGCTGAAGTTCCAACAAAAAGAGTAAACAGTGAAGTTCAGATGATTTTGTGAGCTTTAGAAGCCTTTGTCCTGAGATATGTTTTATTTTGAAAAATATCCTCTTTTACTGTTAGTCCTTTAAAATATGAAAAGACAGACTCAAAAAAGTAAAGAAAAAGTTCCTTACTGAAGTCAATTAGGAACCTGCCATAGCCCTTACGCTGGTATTGTGGAAGGATCATTATGCAGGAAACATTGTACTTTTGTTGGCAGTGTTTTTCCTGTTGGAAAAAAAAAGCATCACATTAAAAAAAACAGATCAGTGAGAAATAGTGTAAGTTGCTCTGTAAAAGTTACTCTGTTAAGTAGTTCTACAGCAAAAAGTGAGAAAGGAAGCCACAGTCAGCTTCTTAGGAACAATAATGCCAAGGAAAGATTTCAAAGAGACAATATTAAAACTCTACCATCATTTCAGATAAGGAAAGCAAAAAGAATGAAAACTTGACATAACCTTCTGCTTAGATAGCATACAGTAAAGAACACAGGCTGCAGAGAAGATAAATTCTAAGAATAAATCTGAAGGTAGCTAAATTCATTGCAAAAGACTGCAATATTCCAGTGATTCTTTAAATGTTACAAGCACAACATACCAAAATCCAGTCTCATATCTGCTGTTCTGAATACTAAAGGAAAAAAGCTTCAAATAAAACTATTTAAAAATAACTGAAATAATTAAGGATAAAAATCTTTAAAAAAATTTGAAATTGTGGCCCTGTTCCCTCAAAAAAAAAAAAAAAGGTTTCAAATCAGGTGCAAAGTTGCCAAACTTGTTTGGAAAACAATGTATACAGAGAACAAAAGGTGAGATAAACAGAATTACCAGGCAGTTCTATCTCACCACCAGTACTACCCAATCTCCACCAAGAGCAGGAAGTAATTTGAAAAGTGTTTTAACCACTAGCTGCAGTACAAGTCCCTTAGCAAGTATATTCTATTCAACATCACAGGAAACTTGGGTTTACTAACTGGTGATCTCTGAATGTAATATAAATAAAATCTGGTTACAACAGATGTCTGTATCTGTATTACATAATTTATTATAAAAATGCAAGACCCTAAATTACAGCAATTTAAAGAATCCAAAGCAGCACTGCTCATCATACCAACCAATTCACACCCAAATACTTACCTTGGAAAAGTAGCCAACAAGGTGACAGCCCTTAACATCATTCTGTGTCAGCACATAGAAAAGAAATGGCTCCACATCATAATACAGAGTCTTGTGATCCAAGAAGAGTTTAGCTAACAAGCACAAATTCTGGCAGTAGATAGTGCTGACATTGCCATCAACCTGAGAGACACAAGGAAAAGTTCTGTCACTCCATTTGCTGTGACACAAGGACAGGCTTCACCCCAGTATCCCCACACGCTTGAAATGTCTTAACATGACAGAAGGCTTCTCTGTCACAGGTGGCATCTCCAAGGATGTAAAACATCCACAGAATAAAGGCTGTGACCAGGTACAATCAATAGCTAAAGATTAAAATTAACTTCAAATTAATTTTTGTGAAACGAAAACCACAGATTTTTACACACAAGTGAGTCTTTTGTGGTTTACAGATGAGTAATCTATACCCAAGGTCAGCCCCTGCTGGCTGCTTGCTTCTTGTTTTTCACTCTTGGAAGCTCTGTTTCAAGAATGAAGATTTTTTGGACTATGAAAAATTTATCCCATGATTGATTAGCTGCTGAGGACCCTATTTTTATAGGTAAGACTGAGCAGCTTAATTTTCTAACTTACCTCAAAGACTGATATATTATTTTTTCTGTAAATTTCATTGGCTGGAGGATGAAACCAGCCACATTTCTTCATATGCTGTTGGAGAATAGTTCTGCTTTTCATATACTTTAGACAGAATTCACAAAGGTACAACTTCGGTAGCCTGTAAGCAAAGACACAGAAAGAACAGAGACTGAAGATAGAGACTTTTGTATAAATTTCCTCACTCCTGCCAATAAAGAACTTGATGAAAACAAATCCAATATACACTGACCTTGTGTGTGTGTGCTGATGAGGGCAAAACCACCTCACTTATTCTTTAACAAATATACATTGAAAAATATGTGCCCTTAATGTCCTGCATAATTACATTTACATTATGAAGTTATGCCAGAAGAAACAGATAAAAATCCTAAGGAAAAAAAACAGTAATCCCTCCCAATTTTGCACTAATGATGCTAGGATGGATGTGATAAAAAGTTCCTATTTCCTTATTTTCCTCATTATCACAGACAACATCCCAGCTGTATGTACATACCCTTGAGTGATGGGTCACATCAGCACCTGCCCATTTGCTTTAAAACTGTTTTACACTAACATGAACAACTGGAATGCAAGTATCCCAAAATTCTTGTGATTTAACTCCACTTATATACTCTAGCTTGGGCTAGAGATTATAAATTCTAGATTTTGTACAGCCAGAATAATTTCTCATGACAGACCACATGTTCTTATTAAATGGCAGAAGAAAGACTTCTACTTAATTTTCTTCCTCTAGCTATAACCCTTACAGGTCATTCCTCTTTCTGAATAAAGAGTTTGCAGTTTAGACAACTTGCAAAGTTCTTAAGGAAGACAACAGCAAAGCAACTACATGTGCAGCACAGCAGAACGGTCTTTCAGACACCAAAATGTAGAAACCAGCAGATTTCTATGCCTGCTGGAGTACAGCTTTCCCACAAACACTGAAGAAGAACAAAGAGAAGTCTCACCTTGAGTATTCCTGTGGGTATGGGGAGGAGTACCAGGTCTGGATTTCATACTTGCCAAATTCAATAACAGAAGGGCAGCGGACTTGTGGATCAGGAGGCCCAGTCACCCCTACTTTCTATGCAAGGGGAAAAAAACCCAAGTTTCCATGAATTTCCAAGTGAAAGACTTTTAAGATTAAGTAAATTAAAACATTTTTATCTACACAGTCCATCCTGCTGGAACTCACTGGTAATTAGCAAGGTGCAGATATTGCTCTCTGACACTAAAAAGCGGTACCAGTCACACCCCAAGCATGTAATTCATGTACAACCATGTAATTCACAAAAAGAAAGAATTAATAAACATTATCAATCCACATATCTCCACTACCATCCATGGTGTTGCATGTCATAGTTTTAAATGCAAATTAGGAGAAGGCTAAGTTTAACACAATCTTTTTTGAGTCTTGTCGTAATTCTCTTTCCTGTTATTTCAATAGTGAAGAACAGAAACATAAAGTGCTCCTAAGGTTAAAAACTAGAATATGTGAGTATTTAACATCACACATTAGTGTCTTCCCAGCTCTGAGACTAGATGGGCTACTGTCAATGTAGCAGCTACCAAACCAATATTCAGGATGCAGCTACCTGCTGCTTATTATCACAAGTGCTGAAGAATTAAAGAAAAACCTCACATTTATTAGAAGAAGAAAAAAAATAGAAAATGGAGCATTTTAAACAACTTATACAACCTTTTTTCCCCTGTCCCTCTCATAGTAACTGTGTATTTTACAGCAACTATAAATAAGGATACCGAATGCTCTACTTTAAAAGAAAACAAATGCTTTCTCAACTCCTTAAGATTTTATCTCAAAAGACTGTCACTCACAGAATTATAGAAATCCAAGTATTGCCACTAGCCTTGCATTATAGTGTGAACCACCTGGACTGAAGTCACTTTATGCAGGAGGTCAGTAACTAATGTGAAGTGTACCAGTGAATCACCTACATGATAGCAGAATGAGACAGCTACAAACCAGGACAATGGGTGAGTGTTTGAAAGGTAAGATTCCAAACCAACATCTTTCCTAAGTGGGTCTGGTATCAGCAAAAGGCATCTCAGGATCTAACCCTAGACATCCACTATTCCATGGAGCTGTAGATGAAAAGGAACAGCAACCTCTCTTGGTAAACATTTATCAATGTGTGCACAGACACAAACAGCAATGCTCTATCCTAGTCCATAAGGAGTTAAAGTATCCAGAAAAAGAATGATTTAACAACTCAGAGACTCTATGTGACCCATGCTGCTAGCAAACCATCCAGTATTTTATTGTTTTCACAGTCCACATTTTACCAGCAATTTAACAGTTCTGAGAGGGCTAAAGCCACAGTGCTCAAGGGTTTTTAGCCACCTTAACCTCCTACAGTCTTATGCTCACTTTTATAGTATCCTTCAGCTCTCTTGAGGTCAGTTCTCCACTACTCTCAAGCAACAGAAATGAAGCACATCAGCTTCTGTGACAGACAGACTCATCTCAAGTCTGTATTTCCTGTTGTTATTCTTTTGTTGAGGTGGTGGTTTTAGATTTGTTTAAATTTCTTTTACAGACTTAGTACTTACTGCCAGACACTGAAAATTTAACTTTACCTGCAGTGCTTGTTCCTGAATATCTCGAAACAACTCCATGTCTTTTTCATTTAAGACATCCTGGCCTCCAAAAAAACGCTCCTCAGTTTCTTGTTTTCCGTCCCAGCCGTCCTGATTGTCTGTAAATGAGAGAGAAAATTTTCTTCACCTACATTTACCAAAAGTATTTGCTTTTAGTGCAGTGACAAAAAACATCTGGCTGTATTCACACATCGTGCCAAGTTTTATTGATGGGATTTTTTCTATTCAGATTTGGGACCACAAAGGAAGAACAGGTTATAGATTTGGGACCATATAAGTAGTACTGTGCTATATTTAAGCAAATCCTAATGTTGCCACCTAGATATTTACAGTACTGTGAAGGCATAAATGGCTTACCACTAAGCCTGTCTTTCACAAACAAGGATCACAACCATCTAAATGCCTTATCTAGTAAGACCAAAACCAGGACACCTACACTGATCACCTTAGAAACATCCCTTCAACACAAACAAACAGACAAACCTGAGCAAAAAACCCAACAAAACCCTCTACACTTCACCTCACTCCCAAAGCATTAAGTCACATTGGTGTTCTTCCAGCACCAGCAAGGTTAATGCAGGTAACTATTCTAAAGCTGTAATCATGGTATTTTATTGTGGAATATTTCCCACTGCTTGCTTAGGAACAATCCAGAGCCATTCAACAAAACTGCAAATATCTGAATACAGAAATTAAATAAGTGTCCAGGCACAGACAACACCTTAAGCTAGAAAAGCAAAAAAACCAAGGAAAGCAGAACTACATTACAAAGGGAAGGGATAGTTTTTCACAAGAAGATACCAAGCCACGCAAACAGGCTCCTCTATGGCTGAGAAAATTAAGAAATATTTGCATGCATCCACAGACTGGAAACTCATGGGTCTGTTGTGGTTTTAGTTATCTGTTTTCCATTTCATACTTCTACCTTGCTGCTCTTAATTTTCATGAACCACTGCCTATGTTATTTCTTTCAAATGTGACATTATTTAGCCCTTTTCCTAGGCTGTCTGCAAATGCCTCTTTACCAATGGGCATTCTACCTCACTATAATCATTTAGCCTCTTTATAGATGATGGCAAGGTGTGATGAGGGGTTAAGGTCTCTAGGATCACTTCCTTTTTCCAGCTCAATGCACCAAAGGTAAGTGCATCCCAGAGTTAACATTCAGCTCAAATTTTCCAGCCTCTACCAATTCCAGTCACTTCAACATCCTAGCCCTTGAACATTTGCTTGGTATACAGGATATTTACACTGGCAGGGTGAAAAACCTTTACCTGTGGGCCATTCTGAAGTGCTAGATTTCCTGGTACCCTTCTTCTTGATCCTATACTGCTGAGAATAGTCTACCACTTCTCCTCGAGCTTTGCGTCCATCAGGGGAGGGAGTGAAGAATTTAGTAAGGCCATCTATAAGCCCTTTGGTTTTCTTGTTAAACTTCAAGGTGTTGCTACCATCTCTGCAGAAGTCCAAGACATCTGTCTGTTCCAGGTATCCTCCTTCTGATGCTGCTGACTGGCTGGACAGAGCCATCTTACGCTTCCGACCCCGACCGGGACCGGTGCGAACTTTGCTGAAAGGACCTTTTGATCTAAATGATGACAAGGGGAAAGAGATGGTCAGAAGATGTGCTAAGACAGCCCACCATCTTCTCTAATATATTTATTAAACATGCAGAATGTGAAGCTGAAGAACTTAATAATGCAGGAGTCATCAAAAGTCTGTGTACCCTAGAGGAGACAGGATTTAAATATCTCAGTAGACTGTTTTTCTCTACATTGAGCATTATGTCAAACTAATTTGAGTATAAACAACAGCTTTCCACCAAATTTAACACATTAAATTTTAAAATCAGTAACCAGAATGAATACATTGCAGAGAAGGCTTCAATTTATGCAATCATTACACACTTACACTTGTAATTTGCCATATTTTTTTGTACTGATAGGAAATTACTGTAAAAAATTCCACAGAAAGTGAACACATGATGGGTGCACCTATTAGCCAAGAGCCATACCATGATGATCACCTCAGCTGAAAACAGAGTTGCTCTCCAACCAGCTGCCATCTTTAGGACTGTAAATTTTAAAACTCTACTGAGATGGCAGTGTTCAAAAGGTGTGTGGATGTGGCTTGGGGATATGGGCAGGGGTGAACACAGGGATGGATGCTGGTTAATGGTTGGTCCCAATGATCTTAGAGGTCTCTTCCAACTTAATGATCCTCTGATTCTATGAGATAACTGAGCATTCAACACTTCTCAGAAGGAGTGTCCTACACTGACTGACTATTTTTAGCTACCATCTTTTCAGCTACAGAGGACAGAAATACGCAGCCTTTTCCCAAGAAGACAAACTACACATTTTTGCCAAATTCTGATATATCTTGCAAGTGAAATGATGGAACACAGGCAAAAAAAATGTGAATCAATCAAGAAATAAAAGAGAAAAAACAGTAGACGCAGATGGCAAGTTTTCCTTTTGCTCCTCTGAATTATACTGAGAGCTCTTCTATGCAAAATTATTGTGCTGACTGAAAAAAAAAAATCATGTTTAATAGAGACGCTTCCTCCATGTTTTAGAAGCACTAAATTTTGTAAGGTTGTTTTCCAGAACATCCTCTGGTGCTACTGGCTGGAATCAGCTGGTGGTTCAGCTGTCTTTTCCAGCTGATCTGATGTCCAAAACAGTTGTTTTTTTGACATGCTCCTTCACTGTTTTGCATGCTGAAGAGTCCAGAGTGCTGCATCACAACCAGTACTGCACAGCAATCTTAGTTCAAGGAAATTGCTTTGGCTGAACAGTTATCCAAAGAATCCCTGTCCACCCAAATCCAATTCCCTGACAACTAGCTAGTTGCCCCACAACAACCATGACACAATCTGTCTCAGCACAGTAGAGCTCTCCACAAATGCAGAAACATGTGGAATGGAAGCAGAAAGGGGCCAAATGTTTTCTGGCAGCAGTGTCAGATTAAATGTAGGTCAAACAAACTCATATGCTTTATTGTGATTACTTAATTTCTTTAAACAACAGAAAGGGTTCTTGGGAAATGCAAAGCAAAGCAATTATGCTGGAAGAAGGATCTATCCAGCAAGAGATTACATGAACAAAATTTGTCTACAACTGTAAGGAATAGCTAAGAAATAAATAGTAAATTAGCACAAAGAGTAAAAAAGTCTTGGTCAAAAGAAGCACTAGGGTTACTTCTAGTCTTTCACAGCCCTTTTCAGAAAATCTGTAATGAACAGCTCTTAACTGTAAAAGCAAACTTCTCACAAAGTACACTAGAGACTTCAGAAGTACCCACTGTCCTACAGAATCTCACACCTCACTCCTCTTTGCAGAGACTTACGTTGTATTCTGATTCTTTAACCTGTTTTTGGGACGTCCTATTGGGTTGGCATAGCGTCTTTTTATCTGTGCTGCCTTCTTCTGCAGAAGTTTCCTTCCTTTCTTCCGTGGTCGACATATTTGACATATCCACATACCTGTAAGACACAAGTGCCCATCACTGAGTGCAGGAGATATCCATATAGGACAAAAGGGAGAAATACAGGCCACAGGCCTTCTGAGATTAAGGTAGGAACAGTACCAAAGGCACTGACTATCACATATACATGTAAGAAGAATTATGCATATGCTTCAACAATCTAAGTTCAAGTCCTGTTAACAGTCCCCAGTGCCCAAAGAGTTCCAAGCACAAAGGAAGTGCCCTTAATTGGCAATACATCATCAGAAAACCATAATTTAATGGTTAATTATCCCATTATCTGCTTACAACTATAGTACTTCAAACTATCATATATACAAAATTTTCTTCTAACTACCAAGGAAGAATCTTCCATTGATAATCTGTTTTCTGATTGGGAAGAGAAGTTCATTTGTCCAGAATATTCTACTGTCCAAATGGATATCACTCCAAAAACACAGGAGTCGTCTCTTTCTTTTGTACAAGGCATTCATGCAAATGAAAGCTGATCATCTCAATCTGTAGGGATCACTTCTATTCCTTCAAACCTCAAGAATTGTTTTTCAAAACCCTTCACAAAGAGTAATGTCCAGGAAATAGGAGATAGTGAAAAAACTTGGATGTGAAGTTCTGACTCTTCTTTGGTTTCTAATATCTGAAAGGTAATTCCATACAAAAACGAGCTAAATGTAGCTAAAAGAGGACCAAATAAGTGGAAGCACTGCCTGTCCACTGATCTCTTCCAACACCATCTTAAATTATCCTTTTCACCTCCAAGTCCTCACCTTTTGGCATCCTGGTAAGAGGAGGATCACAACATTCCATGTGAAAGCCACGGTCACAGGAGTCACAAAATAGCATGTTATCCTGTTGAAGACAGAAAATCTCTCTTTATATGTGCATCAGCATCAAGCCCTCCATTGATCTGTCACCATTTCAGAGAATGGGCACATAGATTTTACCTATGGACAACTCAAGGTATTTCACAGGTCTCAGAAAGACTACCAGACTATAATAAAAGCTACAGATATTTGCCTCTAAAGTAATTTAATTTTGTAGTTTAACATCAACAGCCACAAAACTGGTGTTCTCTTCATCCATACTCCACTATACTCACAGCATTTTTCCCTTGATCTCTACAGGAGCTGCATGTTTTGCATTCAATGCACTGCCATCGCAAGGCTTTCACTCGAACTGTCAGCTCTGGAGAGAACTTCAAACAGGACGGGTGACCTAGAGAAAAACACAGAAAATTTACTGGTAAAATCATTATACTTCTGTACACAGCTCACATAGAGACTACTTTATCAATTATGCAGAATTTTGGTTATCCAGATACTCCTAATTTTAGGTCTTTCTAGGCTTACCTACTTATAACACACACCAATGCCCTGGATAGCAAATGGCAGGCCCACATGCAGAAGAACCCGAAGATAATTCCTCATAACTGAATTGAGAAACATGGTGAAACTGGTCTTCACTGCCACATTTTAAAAAAAAAACCTCCCAAGAGCCAAATGAATTATTTGTGCTAGGTTAACTTAGCTGTCTCCCCTCTGGAAGTCTGAGATTCAGCTGAACAAACTGTATGGTATGCCACAGAGGCATATTCCTCACACCTGGGTCAGCAGGAGTGACTACACTAGAGTTCTCTGTCTTAAGTGGCAAGATTCTTACTAGATGCATATTTCCTCTGTGCACAGGGCAGTGCACAAGCTTTTCTGCCTCAAGGGAAGGGGGTAACACCAGCAGCCCTGTGAATGGTCACCTACCACTGTTGCCACAGTCAGCACAAGAGATGAGCTCCTCAGGTTTCTTCTCCCGATTTTGCTCTTTTGTACCAAGGCAGAAACTGCAAATTGGAATTGGTTCAGCAACCGGCTGTGAGGAAAAGAGACACAAAGAGCACTGGGTATCTCAAGGGAGCAAACTGCAATGCACAAAATGACACAGATGTTTATATATCACATAAACATGATGTAACACACAGCATGTCTCAAAGATTTTACCTGCTTCTCACATTCAGTACAGTACTAACTGAAAAGAAGTTAGTACTCCAAAGTACAAAAACTGTACAACTATTAACACTGTTATGAAAAACTGAAATAAAATCTTCCTGCAGAAAATTGTGAGTATGCTATTTAGACATCACAAGCAGATAAAAAGGTGGGCTCTCTCTGAAAAAGTCATGGGTGGAGTTAGACATTGTGTAATGAAAAAGATGCATTTAAGATGAGGCACAGCATTAGCAAAGTAAGAAATAGATACAAACTAGGCAACAATACATCTGGACTGGAATAAGCAGAACATTTTTAAATTTAAGGACTGACATTCTACAGTCTCATCAAAGATGTTCCTCTGCAGGAAGTTCATGAGCAATTCATTTCATCAAAGACAGTTTTATAGATACTCAACAGCCTAAGACAGTCGTTCTTTTCTATTCCAGCCAGTATTTGTGCACACCCTGCTCATCCCCACAGCCCTTCAAATTTGGAAGCCCACACGTAAACACTGTCCAGGTTTGGAAGGACCAGATCAAAGAGTATCCTTCACAGCTTCAATTACCACCCCTGGCAAGCTGTAAGCAAATACTTCACCACATTTTAAAAAAAACCTCAAAACATTTACAGTTTGGGGGAAGGCTGTACTAGCATTCAAAATATTTTAGAATAATTCATTAAATTGGAACAATTTTGAATGTGGAGATCGGGCTACTCTTCCAAAGCTTCTGTGTGAGACTGTTATGCTAAGCATGGAGAGATTTCACTGCTGCTGTGTTTGTTCAGCAAAGAACATCCTGGCAAGTGAAAAATGCAAGCACACAATGAAAGATTCGTGAAAACAAGACTGGAAGCAGGCAGCTCAGTTTCATACTGCAAATTTTTGGCAGACATTCAACTCCTTCTGCTGTTTTGCTTGCAAGTACATCTATCTGTGTGATGTCACCAGATTCAGTGAGGGAGGGAGCCAGAACAAATTGGACTGACAGTGTCTTACAGCCTGCCAGCCTCTCAGCACATGTTGTTACTATACAAAGGGTTTCTAGAAACCAAATGTGCCTTAAAAATTCACAGACTGTGTGCTCTCCTAAAGGCAACTAAGGAGAAATGCCTATGGAAAAAGTGTGTGTGTGAAGTAATTCTACAATCTCACTTTTGGCCAACCCATCTGCTTTGTAGTCTTCTTAATTTAGGAGAAGTGAGGTCAGGAAAAGCCTCAAAACTCACAGTCAAGTTTGCAGGCCACGATGCCACAATGGTCACCTGCCAGTAACGTTAAAGCACTTTACAGATGTCTTAATACCATCTGGAGGTCACTAGACACCAGGACTATCTTTGTCCCATCATCACACATACACTTCTGTAGTCACTGGAATCAGGTGGGTATAGAATTTAAACCAGCACAAAAGAAACACATACACTCACACCAACTTTTTTTTATTCTGCTTTGCTCTTTAAGAACCCCTGAAGAGCCTCCTAGAAGCAATGGTAGATGGCTTCTGACAATTCACAGCAGATAATGGTTTTTTTGTGTGTCTGTTTTTAAGCAAGTGACAAATCATTACTCCTCCCTTCAAACAGCCCATTCTGTTACAAAGATCTCCCTCCAAAGCTGTAGCTCCTGGCAAGAGCAGATGAACCAGAAAAGACAGAGGGAAAGTACAACCTACACCACATGGAAAAAATTATTTAAAACATGAGGAAACATGTTTCAGTGAGCGTGGCATCACAAAGCCTGGATTCCATGCCTTTGGAACAGTGGCTGGAGAGGAAAACTGCTTCAATTCCATGCCTCAATAAAATCAGAACCAATGAATTTCATAATGTCAAAGTAATTTTACAAACCACGTGGGCTTTTTTTGCTGTATTTAGAGAAAACTGCAGAATTTAAGAAATACCATTCCATAATATCAACTTGTAGCAGCAATGGTTAGTAACTAACCCCTCTTCTTTATAAGTTACCAAATCACAACTCAGTTCCCTCCAGACTGTACAGTGAAGAAAAAAAATGAAGCAACTGAGAGTAAAACCAGAAATCCCTTAAAATATGTTTTTTCTCAAGAAAACAATACTAAATGTATTTAATCCACCCAAGAAAAGCTACTACCATAACACACACATGTATGTTCATCTGTGTAAATGGATATTGTCTCCAATTCACTTCCTGAATCTCACTTGAAAGGAAGAAGTGTATTTATATGGCAGAATGATGGCCTAAAACATGAGATGACATTAAAACAAATGTAAGGGAGAAAAGATAAAATAGCATACAGAAGGAAAGAACAAGCATGAAATACATACCTCTCCTAAGAGAAAGGGTTGTTTAAATAGGAAAATTAAAGGACATTTAAAATAAGTGCTGCTGTTTGAGGAAGGACAAATACAACAGAAAGAAAATCTGAAATGCTGCTGCAAGAGTAGAGTCAAAGCTTGGGTATTAGTGAGGTATATACAGGCTGATTTTCTGCAGTGATTATTGGTATCTGGAAACCAATGCAAAAAGCAATGTGAATAGTATCTCAGGCTGACATTCCAACTCAAGAAATTATCTTCGGATCAGATGTGCACGTGGTAAAAACTTCACAGAATGTCAACTGGAAATGCTTAGACAGTCAATTGTTAAAGAACCTTCCCAGAAACAACAACTTCTCTGATCAGAGGATTAAAACTATTCAAGATTTGTTATTCACAATGAGAATCACATGCCAAGACTTTAGGTGCACAGACAGGTTAACTGACCTTCAAATGTGCCTTCAAAACAAGCAAATACATCACAAATGGGATTCTGCTTCCTGCTCAAGGGTCATTCTTTTTGGACACCTTTCTCCCTCCTTTCTTTTGCATTCTACAAGTCCAGATTTACCACAGATTTACCACAACAGCAGTAACAATGGGTAGACTACCAGATTCTTGAGCATTTACACAAGCAAGGTTACAGCCTCTCATCCAATGCCAGAAGCAGTATCAGCAGCTGCTCCGAGGAAAGGTGTTCATACAGTCAGAAAAATATTGGTGAGGAAAGAAAAATGAAGATTTATGCACCAAATACAGAGAAAACCTAACTAGGTGGACTAGAGGCCAACATGACTTAATCACAGCTCATTAGGATAAATGTTTGAAATCCTTGAACAAGCAAACACCCACCTACTTCACAGAGCCTGGAGGACTCAGCAGTCTGTCACACACAGTGTTTATCCACCACATTTCGTCGACTGAATGTTTGGAGTTAAGAACATGGAACCTATTTTTCAACTAAAATGACACTACTTCATTTAATACCTACTGCTTTTAAGATGTTTTTTCCACCATCACTATGACTGAAGATAAAATTGCTGGGAAACTAGGAGAAAAGCAGGGACAGAACGACCTGTCCTCTTCCTTTTGGCTGTTTCTTCCCTTCCTACATAACAAAACTAACACTGGAATCAAGCTGTTGTCTCTTTACCAACATGCTCCATCATCCACTCTCCTCCCTGTCTGACCAGCCTTTAAAGCTCTGTAGTAAATACAATTCCTTTATTAACCTCACTTCAGAGAGATGGCATTCCATAGCTGTCAGTAATCTACTGCACTGACAACAGGGATCTGGCCAATATATTGGACTAGTCTCCTGCTTTTTAATATATTATTATCCTGTATAATATAATATAATATTATATTATAATTATATATATATTATATATAATATATCCTGTATATTTAATATTATCCTGCACTCAGCTTCTGCTGGAATTGTGTCAGAGAACACTGTCAAAAGGACTTCCTCCACAGTAATACCCATTGATCCAGGTGCTCATCACAACATCTGATGTTCTCCCACAGTGACAGACTTTGCCTCTAAGTTATCATGACTCCAGACACTGCCAGTGCCACTTTTGGTATCATTCAGTCCCATCCCACACTGAATGCCTCAGTTCACAGCACCCATTCACAGGTGTCCATGGCAATGGTATTCAGGACCTGCTTTAGAATCTCTCATTTTTTAAGAGCTACTTCACCTGTTCACTGATCAAGTGAATAAAGATCAAAGTAATTTTTTAACACTTGGGTTTCCAGAGTTACAGAGTGTACAGATGGTGGCCATCTGTTATCAACCACAAGGCTTTTTTAGACAGAACTCCAGACTTCTCTTCCCCAGAACCAGCTGGAAGCCAGTGAATCCTAATCCTCTTCCAGCTGGGAGCCCAGGCTTGAGCAGGACCCTTGGAGAGATGGGTGAGCCCTCAATATGCAATTACAGAGTTCTGGTTGCAGAGCATTTATGTCTCCACCCCACACAAATCAACCCAAAGGCAACCTCTTTACCAGTAACCAGACAGTTCTTTCATTTAAGACATGGAATTAACAATTACTAACTTCAAACAGACACAATGTAGCAATATTTATTGTATGTTTAAAGGCTTTCAAAACAACTATGATATCCTCAAAGCATACAAACTTTCTAAAAAGAAAGAAGTTTGGCTTCATGTGACTTTATGAGTGCACACTGGGATCTGGAACTACTACTGGCAAGGGGAAGGCCTGAAGGATGCTGCATCTCCAACAGCCCAGAGTTAAACGGATTGAGAAGTACCAACAGATAGAAACAGCAACACAAAACCAGGAAACAGACAGGCCATAAGGAACATGCAAGACAGCAGCACTGGGAGTCTGCCTGAAATATTACTCCTACTTTTCAGCCACAGAAGTTCCTCTCTTTTTCTTTTTTTCAGGAAGCACTTCCAGAATTTTGGCTTTATGATCTCACCTGTACTGCAGAATATTGCTAGGATATTTACTTAAAGGCTGCTGCAGCCATAGCCATTTTTAACTGACATAAAAGACAGTTTCAAGGACAGTGCAAATAGATATCAAATAATACCACCCATATTTTCCTTCTGAGGAAGAAACAGTCCTACTGCTGTCCTGAGATCAAATTCTGGATGCTGTGAAAACTTCCAACACGTACAGCAATTATTTCCACTTCTTCTTCAGTTAGCTGATACATTACTGTTGTTTTTTTTTTAATAATAACAATTTTACAAAGATTCTTTCTGTAACAAGTGCAACAAAACAAAAGCAGAGCAAGCTATGTTTAAGGCATCCAGCCTTAAGGCCTGCAACTCACTACAGCTTAACTTCCTCACGATGGTGCACTGGGAAGGAGCTCTTTGCTCTTAAACACTATTAAATATTACTGTGTTGTAGCAGTCTCTCACAGTAATGCAGTGATTATTGCACTGTAGCAATACTATATTAACTGCTGAACAGTCCTCCTGGCTTTGAGATCAGGTTAATCTTCTCCTGGTAGCTGGCATGGCACTGTGCTCTGTAGGATGAGAATACTTTGGATAACTCACTGATGTTCCAGTCGCTGCCGAGCAGGGCTTGCACCAAGTCAGGGATATTTTAGCCTCTCACCCCACCCACAGCGAGGAGGCTTGGCAGGCACAGGATGCAGGGATGGGACACAGCTGGGACAGCTGAGCCAGCCTGTCCAAAGGGACATTCTGGACCATATGGTGTCCTGCTCAGCACAGAAACTGGGGAGAAGCTGCCTGGGGGACTGTCAGGCCGTCAGTCAGAGGTGGGAGGTTGAACTTTTTTTGTTCATGTTACTGCCAAGGCTCTTCTAAGAATCAAGGAAAACATTGTCACAAGAGTCCCAAAGAATCTGTACCAAGTATGGTCCATTAAAGAAAAAAAGATAAGAGGAAAAAAATCCCTCACCACTAAGTCAAGAAAATCAGTATAGTACAGTATGCCTCCTGCACCTGCATAAAGTGGTTGAGATTTAACACAAAGCAGTCGAGTGAAGGTCATTCCACTGTCTGTATGAAAAAAAAACAACCAAGAACAAACCAAAACTAAAAAATAAACTGTCTTAAAAATCCTGGAGAACGAGAACTTTGAGCTACCACTGACTTGCCAGTGAATGAATACTGGCAGAACCTGCATGTTCCAACATCAGATCTTCAAAATTACTTCAGAAAATAGTATGAAACTCCAGCTGAGGTACACAGCACAGAGATGGAACATGAAGAGCAGAAATCCAGGGTTAAACCCAGACACAAAAACTCAGAAGAATTTATTGAAAGAATCCCTTGCAAAAAAAATTATATTTTTCCAGGGGGACAAAAACCAAATTCCAGACTAAATTCAGTATTTATAGTAGCTCATACTACCATTCACCACTCTGATTTATAACATTTTAAGAAAAATGCAGGGAACAATTCAACTCAAAGAATATCAAACTGCTCCTGAGTTTCAGCACATTACAAGAAGGCTGAATAGGCTATGAAAAATACTATGTTAATAATATGCACAGATACTATTATCCACTGTTTACCAACACTCTCAAATCCAGCCTCCTCGTGTGCCAGGTTTGTTTATATCCACTTTTCATAACATTTTACAGCTACGCTGACTTCATTAGAGATAAAATTAGAGACTTACATAGGAAACATTTGTAGACAGAACACTGGAATTTTCAGCATAGAAGTATTTCCCACATTACACCAGCCCACAGCACAACACACTGACAAGTTAGAACTGCATCCACTGTAAAGCTCCCACAGTTAAATTAGAACTTCAGAGAAACTTTCCTGGTGATAAAGCAGCTGTGCAGATTTTATTCTCTTTAGGAAGAAGACTCCTACAGCAGTTTTAAATCTTCAAATCCTAATAGATCGTTAAAGTGTCTCTCACCAGAGAGGGAAGCTGACTTCAAAAACCATGAGTAGGACACACCCAAAAAACTCATCCCTGAACAGGATATTTGTAACAACCAAAAATTTCCCATTTTGCTGAAAAATGTATCTCTTTAGGATAAAAAAAAAAAATTCACTTTCTAGATGTCCTAGAGACAAGTAGTGCAAATGTATAAATCATTGGCAAACTGATCTTCAGTAAACAAAGACAAGCTTCTGTTTTACTCTGCATTCACAGCAACAGAAAGAACACAAAGATATTGACTGTGTGTGAATTTCACTCCAACAACAACATCTTGAGGTTAGAGTACAGGATCAACGACCTGAGGAATGCAGAAATATGACAGAAAGGAGAGGAAAACCACAAAAAATAAGAGAAAGCAACAGAAAAAGATATTCTGCTCTATAAAGAACATAAAGTCCCTGAGTGCTCTTTCCAGCATTTCCATGCTCTCTAGATCATGGGATGGTTTGGGTGGGCAAGGACCTTAAAAATTATCCAGTTTCAACCCCCTGCCATGGGTCAGAACACCTTCCACTAATCCAGGTTTCTTCCTATTTCACAACAAAGAGGTTCTGGGACAGAAAGTTCTTTGCCCATGATATAGAAAGCCTGTAAGACAGCATCAGATGGCAATTGCTAATCAGCCCCTCACTGTGTTGCCTGAATTCAAACAGAAAGAAGAAATGGCAGTCAAATAAAAATGTGCAAGTGAGAGATCACCTCAGGTTGGCTTTGCAAATGCACCCCACCTTCAAGAGAGGAGGCTTACTTTCTTTGTTTCCCTGGCACACCTACAGTAAGCCACAGCTTCACCATACTTTCAGTTCCACTGCACAGAAGTGTTGTGAATTCCCCACAGCAGCTCATCTGCAATTTTCTGGTCCCAAAGTACATATTACAACCCATTGCATTTCCTAAATATGCACTAATAACTTTGAACACACCAGATTCAAGAGCACTGCCCTCAAATTGCACCTCTGTATGGACACATTCCACTACCACGAGAAAATGACCATGCAAAAAACACCTTACCTTATCCTTTTCATGGGGAAGGAGACACACTGGAGGGAGACAGGAAAGAGACTCAAAACTCTCCTTCCCATCAGCATTAGTGGTTGCTTTAGTGTTGAGTTGGTACAGAGGTCCATCCTTAAGGAGCCTACCATGGCCAACAGCACGTTTGACAGCTAACCGTAATTGCTGGTGAAAAATGGAGGCAGCTCCACCCCCAAATAATGCAGACACATCTTTCTGACCTTTCAGAAAGCGCTCAATGTTCTTCAAGGATGAGCCACTGGACTCAGCCAAGCCCTCAATTGCCCGTTTGATAAGTTTATTCCAGTCCACGTTTGGTTTCCCATCCAGCTTGCCATGGTTGCGAGGCTTCGGAAGTGCTATCCTCCCGGGATTATCAGGGTCCTTGTACGAGTTGAGACCCTTGTTGGAGACTTTTAAAATAGTTCCATCTTTAACACTCAACTCCAACTGTTCCAGAACAGTTTTGCGGTCCAAACCGTGTGAAGATGACACTGCATTGCATATCCTCTCCTCTGAAGGTCGCTGTTTTTGCTTCTTTACCTTTTTGATTGCCTCCAAAATCCACTCTGTGTAAAGCGGGTTGGCGAGTTTTACCATGGTGAACAATTCTGTATATCCATAGAGTCGTTATCCTTTATCCTGATGCTGAATGAGTTTCAAATGATGAGAAAACAGATCCTCGAATGATGGGAACCAGCTAACCATAGCATACACGTTTTCTGTCCTGAATTAATCCTTCTTTCTCAAACATAATTTGTTTTCACACTGAAGAGAAGAAAACAGAACAGTTAGAAACTTCTATACCCTTTCCAATAAATCCCGTAACAGCTTCACAGAAAGGTTTTCCACAAAGGTATAAAGATTTCAGCATTATCTCACCTGAGCTTCTGGTCTCACAATCCAGAGGGCTCTAATGTTAGGCCTGGAAAAAAACAAGAGAGATATTTAAAAAAACAGTTATGAAGAAAAGAAAAAAAGTAGCAGACAATGCTAATTATTTAAACACATAACAGAGTTTTAAGCCACTACAATTCTGAAATACTGAAGTAATATTTCAGATTTTATCTTCACTACGAATAAAAGCATGTTTTATCACTAAAATTACTCCATACAACTGAAAGAGTAGCAACTCTCTTAATTTTTACATGTGGAAGACACTGCCTGAAACTTCAATACAAAACAGGAATAACCAAGACTCTTGAGCAAACAGCAAGAAACTTTCAGAACATTTTCAGGAGTCTAATCATGGGTTTCCCTTCTGCAAAGGAAAGCTACAGCAATTGCTCTGTAAAGGAAAAAAAGTGAAGAAGCACAGCTGGAGATTGTAATTAAATGCTCTACCTTTAGAGGCCATAGAAAAAAGAACACAACATAATTTTCAGTATTGATGAGGCTCACTGAAAACACCTGAGGACAAAGTAACAGGTGATCACACACAGTGTAAAGGGAATGCTTATGGCACTGTTAATTAATGATGCTGGTGAAAGGGTATGAGGCTCTACTTCAGAACCTTTAGTTAGTTATCTTTAAAATAGCTTTCCCTAGGTGTAATAACTGTCTGTAGTGCTGAAGTTCTACTTCGAGAGTACACTAGCACACCAACCAAGAAGGATCTGTAAAGTGTTTATCACAAGAAATAACTGTTTTCTACAAGGGAGGTTTTAGACAAGAGCTACGTCGACAACACAGTTATCCCCTTCTGCTTTCTAGTAATTGCTAAAGAATTTATCAACACACCGAACACATCTGCATACAAACATCAGACTCAATAGCAGAGCTCCACACGGCCAGTACTGGAAAGATTCTGAAGGATTGCTTAAACCAGAAAGGATGCAGTGCTTGCCTAAAGTTCTTTTATCCTGAACAGCAGATGTAGAGGGAAATCTGGTCCTCGACACCTGCTCTCCTCGCAAAGCAGAGATGCGCTGCTGCGGTGCCCCTGGCCGCCTGGATCCCGACGCCCGAAGGATTCCGTTCCCTGTCCCCAGCCGAGCTCCGTGCGCAGGGCGTTATGCAACCGTCCGGCCAGGCCGGGGCGACACCGGGACGATCCCAGCGCCGGTGGGTCACTCGCTCGCTCTCTGCGTGACAAGCGACCCCTGCACCTGCTACCGCTCGTCCCCATCCCTACCGCGGCGGGTCCCGCACACGGCACCCCAAGGAGGCACTGCCTCAGCGCGGAGACTCGCCCCGGCGGATTGAGGAAAAGCGGGGCGCAGGCCGCAGCCGCGGCAGACAGCCTGGCCCCACGCAGCTCTCCGTCCTCCCGGACACGGGCGGTACAGCCCGGCCAGCTCCTCGCACTGGCACGGCTGGGCCCGCGCCCGCCTCAGCCGCGCTCTCTCGCGCCAGACACCGAACGGAGCTCAGCTCGCGGACCCCCGGCCGCTCCGCCCGCCTCACCCGTGCCGTGCCGCGACCACCACCTCCTCGAGGCGTGGGCCTGGCGAGCGCCGCGGGAGCGGACGGCGGGGCCGGGCCTGGCGCAGAGCGGCGGCGGGGCCGGAACAGGCCGCGAGCCTGGAGCGCCCAACGGGCCTTCCCCTTCCCTAGGCCGCGGAGCTCGCCAACCGCCTATCCCCGACTTCCTCGGCATCAACCACCCGAGCCGGCGCGGCTCCGCCAGCGTTACTTACCGAAGCCCGCGAGCGCCAGGACCCGGGAGGTGAAGGCCGGACGGCAGCGAAGCCCGAAACTGACACGGCGGCCATCTTGGGCCCGGCGCGCTGCGGCGGGGGGCGGGGGGGGCGCGAGGTGGAACAGCCCGCGGCGGGAGGGGGGTGACGA
>JBBMKD010000074.1:1918037-1940458 GCA_037834095.1 Argya squamiceps | reverse complement strand
GAGGGGCTTGGGGGGCGGGGCTTGTGTGGGGAGCACTCCCAGGGGGTTTCGGTCCGGCGCAGCCCGGCCCCGCTGCAGCCATGATCCACAGCCTGTTCCTGATCAACGCCTCGGGGGACATCTTCCTGGAGAAGCACTGGAAGAGCGTTGTCAGCCGCTCCGTTTGTGACTACTTCTTTGAGGCGCAGGAGCGGGCCTCGGAGGCGGAGAACGTGCCGCCGGTGATCCCCACGCCGCACCACTACCTCCTTAGTGTCTATCGCCACAAGATCTTCTTCGTGGCCGTCATCCAGAGTGAGGTGCCGCCGCTCTTCGTCATCGAGTTCCTGCACCGCGTCGTGGACACGTTCCAGGTATGGCCCAGGGGCATGGGCCCCGCCGGCTGGAGCGGCAGGAGCATCGGCACGGCCGCGCTGCGGGGAAGAACGGGCGGGCGGCTCAAAGATCCCTCTCGTTTGCAGCTATTAGGGTTGTTTCGTTTGTTTCCTGTCATGTAATTATCATTCTGCGTTTGTGAGGATGTAGACAGGGCTTGCCGTAGTCGGGAATTTACTGCTTAGGATTATGATGGATCCGGGATCTACCTGTGCTTACAGGATGAACCTTTCAGCAATCAGTATTTCTGTTCTACAGCCTTACCTCCTCTGGCAACTGAACTAAGACCAAGCTGGCCTTGTTCTCACAAGGAGCTTTTTCAATTCATAGCCACGTGCTTTAATCAATTAGGGACAACCTACCCGTGCGTTTGCATCTCGTGATGCTTCTTGGAAGCTTCCTAAAGCAGTGAGTTGCCCCAGAGTAGCTGTATTCCCTCTGTACTATGGTTGACACATGTGATCAGTTTAGGAAAAGGGTAAAGATGTCTGTCTTCCGCCTGCCAACAATAGGATTGTGTTGTCTGGATTTGAAATGTCTTGTGACCAGCATCTTGCCAGCATACAGGAAATGTGTGTGCTTGGCCAAACAAGTATGATGGGAGCTTTTGCTTCCAAGATGTCAGTCAGAAGCTGACTGTATTCTGAGTTATGTTTCTCTGTCTTCAGGGAGTGGATTGGCCATTCAGGCCAGCAGTGGATCGTGTCAGACCCTTAGGTTTTGTGTTTTGTGAGGGTATGAGGCATGAGTGTGTTGTCATCAGCTTAGCTGTATATCAAAATCTGATTTGTCTGAAAAAGAGTGTTTGTAATGCACAACTAGGATTTCTCTACTGTCACAGTATACAGATACTCATTCTTTATGCAAAATGCCTGATCTCTTTAATTGCTGTAACCGGAAGCTCAGGTTTGTGTTTGTGCACGTGCATGTGCTCTCCCCCAAAAGATGCTCCAAGTCCACAAAGACTAAGACAGTAAATAAATTAAATGTTCAGTTTTAAAAATCGCTGAATTAGTTGGGGCTGCTGATGCTGGAATCTGTCACCTTACTGGAGCAGTGGCAGAGCTGTGCTTAGAGTTGTACATGTCTCTGTGTACATGTGGGAGTGGTGTGTCTGATGTGCTTGTAGTAATACAGGGAGTTTCAGTGGTTTTTTGCCTCCTCCAAGAAGAGGCTCGATTTATTCCTGTGTGGGAGAGCACTGGACTGAATGATCACTAAGATTCTCTTTCAGAGATCATTGAGCAATTCTTTCTTTTGCACAGGATTATTTTGGTGTCTGTTCAGAGGTAGTAATCAAGGACAATGTTGTGGTGGTTTATGAGGTGCTGGAGGAGATGCTGGACAATGGCTTTCCATTGGCAACAGAGTCTAATATTCTTAAGGAACTGATAAAGCCTCCTACTATTCTGCGAACAGTCGTCAACACCATCACAGGTACAGGGAAACAAGAAGATAAAATGGGGAGTCCAGGTGGCAATATTCCTGCATAAGTAAATGAGGACATGGGTGAAGAAAATTTATGTTGTCCCACACCATTCATGCAGCACAGGTGTATTGAGGGAGTCATGTGTTAGTGCTTTGCTTTGAGGTTACTTCCAATTTCAGCACCAGCTGCACTTTGGTTTTGCATTTGGTTTTGATCTGATTTGGGGTTTTTTAACCTAAAAAAGTCAGATTGCATTTTTAGTTACAGACATGACGTGACCTCCAGGATTAATTAGTTTGATGTGAGTTTACACATCCCCATGTGTAGACACATTCCCTGTGGTGTGTTTTAGAGCTGGGTGTAAGAGAGATGTACATTTTTGGAGTACGGGGAGACTGGGAGAGTAATTGCTCTCCTACAAAGAAACAGAGGTTCTCAGGGGTTAATTACAATTAAGCTCTGTAAGGCCAAGGACTTGTTCTGCAGGATTGCCTAACTTCTGTGGTTGTTGAGTTCCCTTTCTTTTTCCAGGAAGCACTAATGTGGGTGACCAGCTTCCCACTGGACAGCTCTCAGTGGTGCCTTGGAGACGTACTGGTGTAAAATACACCAACAATGAGGCCTATTTTGATGTGATTGAGGAGATAGATGCAATCATTGACAAATCAGGTATGGAAGTTGCTCCTGGCTAAGAACAGAATAACCTGTCTTGATAGTGCCTGAAGAGAGAATTAGGTTTTGAAATAGGTGCACCTTCATCCAAGTGCGGGAAGCTGTGTCCCTATTTTTACTTTAGAATGTCACTAACTTGGATGTGCTATTCAGTCAAAAATTTTACCAAGAGTCACCAAGATTTTAATTTGTCTTCGTTCTTGAGGTCTCATAAGCAATTCGATATTGGGAAATTAGAAGATGAGTAAAAATTGTGCGTAGCACTTTCTCTTTAGTATTTGTGCTTCTTAGTCTTGTTAGAATTGGGAGCTATTGTCATTGGCCATTAAAATGGACATTGCTGGTGTCAATGGTTCTTAATTGAATGAATCTCCTAGAGGAGTCATTGGGAATGATACAAATGTTGAGCAGGTAATATAATGAGCCATGGCATTTCATTAAGAAAATAGATTTCATTCCTCCTCATTGACAGTTTTTTCACTTCGTTATTTTTTTACCAGGTTTACATAACCACCTGTGTTTACTTTATTGTTACAGGTTCCACGATTACTGCTGAAATCCAGGGAGTGATTGATGCTTGTGTGAAGCTGACTGGGATGCCAGACCTCACTCTCTCCTTTATGGTAAAGCCCAAGGATGTATCTTTATTTAAGTATTTTGAAAGGGGTTTCCCAGCTAAGATTGCAGTCTCGTGATGAGGGACCCTAGCACATCAGAATCTGCATATGCCAGATGAAAAAGGAAATAAATGACAATAGGAACTTCAGCAGCTTAGAGCCTAAAAGGGCTTTTTCAGATTCTTTGTTTAAAAGCACAGGTAATGTGTGCTGTGACTAAGTTTTTGAGATACAGTGGTGCTTTAAGCAGATATCCTGAAGGGCCACGTCTTGTATGAGCATGCACCAATGCAATTATGTGACATGACAAAGTTTTCTAAAACAGGATCAAAAATACCCAAAAAAAGGATAGAGCTTATTGAGTACTGGTTTGACATGGATATTACAGCATCAGATATGTCTGAATGTAGAAACCTTCCAAGTGGTCAGGAGTGTGTCAGATGGTAGGCTCTTCATGGGCAGAAGATTTCTAATAAGAAGAGGTCATTTAAAGTTGTGCTGCCTACAGAAACCTTGTGACTTCCCTTTTGTTTCAGAACCCTCGGTTACTGGATGATGTCAGCTTCCACCCCTGTGTGCGTTTCAAGCGCTGGGAGTCAGAGAGAATTCTCTCCTTCATCCCCCCCGACGGAAATTTCCGCTTGCTGTCCTACCATGTCAGTGCTCAGAAGTAGGTGATGAGTCTGGTGCTGTGAATTATGAAATTTGGATCCTTCTGGCTAGGAAGAGGATAAAAGGAGGAACTTCTAAAGATGAGGTGGCATGTTGAGCCAAGTGAAGTAGAGGTGCATGGCGACTTGCATTTTTCTTTTGTTTGAATTACGTGTTTTCTCCTTGTTTGGAGCAGTGATTCTGTAATTTCTTTCTGTCCAGCCAGCATTTTTCAACTACTACTAGCAGATAAACAAACTAGATAGGGAAAGAAGTAGACAGTGTGGAGTAACCAAGCCATTGATTTAATATGTTTATAAAAATGGTTTAGAATAAAACAAGATGGCTCCTGTTAGGTTTGACATCTCTCCTAATGGAACTACAAGTTCTTGTCCATGTTTGCACTCTTTTCTAGAAGCAGCTTGCCAGGTCCTATTTGGGGTTACAGTTGCTGAAGAATTTTGCTAGACCTTTGTCAGAATGATCTCTGGTAGGTGAAAAGGAGTGGCAAGTGCAGCCAAAAGCACAAACGTGAAGTTCAAGTGCTGCTTCACTGCCAGGAGCTACTTGTCAGCCTGGTCGTGACACACAAAAACACTTCTTCTCTTTTGCTCAAGCCTCCTGTTTTATTGGGTGTAGTTCCCTGTTCTGATAAAGAAAACAGCAAGCTTGATTACAAAAAGTATAATTAAGACTTGAGAATGGAATCCTCCTAGCTTAAACAAATGGGTGTAGGAGTTCCTTCTCTTTTAAGTAAATACGAAGGCAAGAGATCAACAAGGACTTTCTCTCTGTGTCTTTATTCTAGTCTTGTGGCAATTCCTGTCTATGTTAAGCACAACATCAGTTTTCGTGATAGCAGCTCCCTGGGACGGTTTGAGATCACAGTGGGGCCAAAGCAGACTATGGGGAAGACTGTAGAGGGAGTGATGGTCACCAGCCAGATGCCAAAAAGTGTCTTAAATATGACCCTTACACCCTCCCAGGGAACACATGTCTTCGATCCAGTTACCAAGGTAAGAGGAAAGAGAGAAATTAGATTTTTTTTTTAATCTTTCTTATCTATCAGAAAATGCAATCAACCTGTTCATGCTTAGATGAACACTTCCATGAACACTGCTTTGCTGAAGGCAGCATGTTGGGGTGAGAACTTTTTCTGAGCAACTGCACACTAGGAGTTTTCTTAATCCCCAGAACACATACCTTGGTGTCTGGGTGGACTGTAGTTCTGGCTACTTGCTGTGTGAAAATCCAAGCACTGGTCTTGTATGATGGGACATCTGTCTGGTGGATGGCTTACAAATGTCTGCACATTTAGTTGTCATGCCCAGTGCTGCATGTTGGTCTTTTGCAAACACTGAGGGTTGGTTAATGGTTTTGATTTGGTTTGGGGTATTCTGGTTTTGTTATTTGAACCTGAGGAGTTAAATCTGATGGGCTTACCCATGTGGCCTTTAGCACAAGTAGTGGAAATACCATTCATAGTAGGCTTTTGGGGAGCCTCATGGAAAGAGAGGGAGACCACAGGTTCTGAGGGATCTGCTCCTTAATCCTGTGTCTGGCCAATATGAAAGGCAAGGTACTAAGAAAAAGACATTTTTAATATAGAAACATTAAAACTGTCATTGCAAGGGGACTCTTCTTTAGACAGTGCAGCATTTGAGTTTGACTGCTGCATTTTCTGCTCCTTAAAGCTACTGTCATGGGATGTTGGGAAGATAAACCCCCAGAAGCTGCCAAGTCTGAAGGGGAGCGTGAGCCTGCAAGCAGGGACATCAAAACCAGATGAAAACCCCACCATTAACCTGCAGTTTAAAATTCAGCAGCTGGCTATATCTGGTAAGTGACTGTGAGGTAAAGAAGGGGAATGTTGTCTGCTGTGCTGGTGCTCATTCTGCATGTAGCTGAAGTAACTTTGCAAACCTTCTGAAGTACATTCTACCTGAAGCATGTTCTTCAAGCAAAAAAAGTTGTCTGCTTTGACTACAGATGTATGGATCTGTTCTTTCTGGTGGTCTGTGAAACACCTTACCTACATTTCCTTGCATTTTGTACTTACAGACCTATGAAGACATTTAGGGTATGGATGTGCTTGTAAAGAATGAGTCTAACAGCAGTTGTCAGCTTTCCTCCATCCTGTCTGCTGCTTGCTGTAACTTTGCCTGTGCTTTCTGCATCACTAGCATGATCTTCTGTCCCTTTATCCCCAAGGCCTGTCAGCTTTGTGTGTGGCAGCAGTCAATCTTATGCTGTGTCTGTTTGCCCCTAGGACTGAAGGTGAATCGCCTGGATATGTATGGGGAGAAGTACAAGCCATTCAAGGGGATAAAATACATGACAAAGGCTGGCAAGTTCCAAGTCCGAACCTAGAGAGAGGCTCCTGATAGTGAGGAAGAGCACTTTTCTTGTTTCCCTTGTCCCTGGCTGTTGGATGCAGCCTCTTATCCCATTCATCTCTTTAGGGTTGCTCCTTTGTCTGTAGTAGCATAAGCAGGAAAGCCAGTGCTGGAAAGCAGGGAAAAGTAGGGGTGACCTGAAACCACCTCATCCCTGCCTGATCTGAAGTATTTGGAACAATGGCAGATAGAGTTGCTCAGGTCCCTTAGGATTAGTGAGTCAGTTATCTAAGCTTGTATCACCTTCATTTTGCTGTCTTAGAGGAAATTCTAGGGATTTATGACCTTTTGTAGCTCCTCTTCCTTGTATTTTGTTTGGCTTTTGTCCCTTTGTATGATGATACAAAGTTGAATTTCCAGAAACTTCAATGTGATGATCCAGCATCTGCCCTTCTGGAGAGCTGTATAGTTCTTGCCAGCAGGAAGAACATCTAACTGCCTCAAAAGGACTGGAAGAAGTGTAAGGGTAGATTGTTCCACCCAGGATGGCAAGTTGAGAAGCCTGAGATTGGGAATGGTGCCACAAAGGGAGGAAGGGAAGAAGTACATTGTTTCTGTAGGTATTTCATAAGGCATCCTGGTCAGCAAGGATCTTGAGTCTCTGAGTACAGACTTGAAATACATTCAGATCCTTGAACTGATGGGCAGTGGTATCTCCATGTAATTCTGCTTTTCCTCTTATTTCATCAGTGTTTGAAGGCAGGAATTCTCCTACCTTCAAACAGCTTATTTGGGGAATCAGAAGAGACAGAGGAATTTTTGTGGAGACAGCACTGATGGAATTTCAAACTGTGGCTACGTGAAGATAACAGCTGTCCTAGTAACTTGTAATCTCTTTTTGCCTCTCCTTGCCAATTGCAAATGAAGGTGGTACTGCTGGTTTCCTGCTCACTGATGTCTTATCTTTGAGATAATTGTGACCTGGTACCTTTGTAGTGTTCCTCCTGTCCTACCTCATTTCAGTTCCTGTACCAGTCAGGTGCTGTGCAGATGAATTCAAAACTATGCCAGATTTTTCACTGGGATCATCTCTTCCTCAGGAGCTGTTGCTATATCTGCCCATTCCAGCCTGTGGCACATCCCTCTGTACAGCAGAAATAGGAGATAAGAGGCACCTGCACTGTTCATGTTGTCTGTAATAGGCTCTTTGGCCACTACATGCAAATGTGTTTTCTCTTGGTAGCAGAACTTGCACCTAAGCTTATGTACATGTGAGCACATGCCTGTGGCTGTGGAGTCCAGCATGTACAGCTCATGCTTGTGAGCAGAACAGGGTGACCCTAAACAAAGGATAACATTCCTTCCACCTTGCATGTGGTGGACACTTGCAGAGGATGAGTGGTGTCCTGCTTGTGGGATTGCAAGTTCCAGTGCAGCTGAAGAATCCCACGGCAGGTGCCATTCTGCTGAGGTGACATTACTGCTGAGCATGTTCAATGCAAACAAAACCTTCAACAAGGGCATCAATAAAATTAATTTTTACATGTCATCTGTGTCCTTTCAGAGTGGTTTGTGCAGGCTTTACAAGAAATAAAGTTGGTATTTGAGGAGGAAGGTAAATTATGCCAATTGGGTTGTGTATAGTGGGTACCTTAGGGAGATAAATGTCTTTATGCAGTTGGCATTGTAAACCTGGGATTAAGTTGGTGTCTGAAAAACTAAAATTAATTGCTTTCTTGATAATTTTTCTTCGTGTTTCCCAATAGGAGTGCTGAGCATTTCCTAGAACCTCAAGTGAAAACATCCTTTAGGAATGCAGCTGAACTATTTTTGTTTACTGGGTTGGGTAGCATGTTAAGGGTCAGTGCTTTGATTATGAAAACAATTAAATACCTCATCACCCCTCTGCTCCTCAAGTATTGATACTGTCCTTTGGCTTTGTAGCTTTGATTTTTAAAGGACCTTTTATTTACTGCAGAAGTGATTCATGTTACTTGAGATATTGAAAGGTTTCTTATATACATAAGGGTATCAGGCCCTTATGACATCTGAGATGGCTGCAAGTTCCTGTGGAAGATGACACAGGGCAGAAAGGGGAAATAAGGAATAACATCAGTGACATAAACTGGACATAAGGAGGACTTCTGGGGGGAAACATGAGGTGCAGCTGTGCACTTCAGTTACATGTCAGTTGGGGTTCTGAAACAACTTGAGTATGACAATATCAGCTGCTGAGTCAGATGAAAGCAAGCAGGCAGATGGCACTCGTTATTCTAAGGTCTCAAGATGGTGCTACTGTGTGCTGGAAGAGGACAAAGTGTAAGAAGTGGAAAAGTTGATGTAAAGATGGAAACCATCTCAGGAATTTTTTAATCAGGGAAGGATGTCATGGGTTAAGAAGCCAGAGAAAGGCAGTTAAATGCGCTGAGCTAGGTGGCAGCAACTTCTGAGAAATGAAATGCAAGTTAAAGTAAGGCTGGAGAATACTAGATGCTAGCTATTGGACAAGGATTTGGTAAATATCCCAGATTAAGGATCTATTACACAATGAAGGTTAAAGAAGCATTTGTAAAACTTTGGGGTTGATTCTGGGCCGTTCTTTTAGTCAGCTACAGAGAAGATGTCTCAGAAGACAGGCCAGGATGAAAGGAATGAACAAATGCAGAGATGGCAGCTAGGGCTTATTGCAAAGGGTTCATCTTTCTTTCTCAGAGTTTCATGGTGTCCTGAATCCAGTCAAGATAACGAGTCACGTTTGTATAAACACCAGGCACGTCTCTGCGGCCGCAGCCTATGCCCCAGCTGATGATTCCAATCACATACATAAGACCATCCTTCAGACAGACCAGAGGCCCTCCGGAGTCGCCCTGCAGAGAAGCAGCAGATTAACAACAATCCCTGTTTGGTTTTGCATTGCTTTTCCCACCCCCACTGGCTTTAGGGGTGCACTGGTGTTTACAGAAATACCCTATGTAGTATGCTCACAAATCAAGAGCTTTTAGTACTTTTATCTAAGTCACTTTCATGTTCCAGACTCAGTAAATGCTCATCTTATGGGGAGAGATACAGAAAAATGTAACACTAAGGTGTCTAACTCTGTATGGAGCTCATTTATGAAATGCAGGTAAAATGTTGAACAAAGGGAGGAAGGCCCTTATTCAAGCCATAAAGATGAAAGGGGTTTTATACTGTTGGGTGTAACAGTAAAGCAAAAATATTAAATAGCTGTTTAAACAGATAGGGTGTGGATTGAATGCATGCCTTCCTTTTTCCTCATGTCACAGCTGCTTGTTCTCCACCATCTTTCAGTTTCAGCCCTTATTCTTCTTTTCACTACTTTTCAGTAGAGGGGCACCCCCTTCCTTGTACAGAACCTCCTGCTGAGTGTTTTGCATGCTCACATAACAGAAAATACTAGGAAATGCTGGGGTGGGTCTTCCTGTTCAGTTTTGTGGTATTTCCTGTATTTGGGATTTTCAGTCTGTGTTGTTCTGGTTTGATTGCTTAAGTGTTCCCTGCCTTCCCCTCCATGAGGGGTGGAAAAGAGAAATGAAAGAGGAGCCACCAGTTCTGTTCTGTTCATCAAAAGCCTACTACGACTGCCATGTAGGCAAAAAACTTCTTTAAATGATTTTCTGAAGTCTTTTTGTTTAGTTAGCTCTAAGTACAGAGAAAAGAAAAAAGAGAAAAGGGTTTACCTTGCAGGCATCATCAAGGTTCCTTGTGTCTCCTGCACATAACATATTGTCTGTAACTGTCCTGTTGTCCAGATACTTTGGTGTGCACTGACTGGCTGGGAACAATCTGACATGGCCTTCCTTCAGGTGCTCTGAATAGAATGGAGAAACTGGAAGAAAAATGACAATATAAATACATATATGTGTTTTTTTAAAGTTGCAATTCAGTTTCCATAGTTTAGGGGAGAGTGAACAGAAGTAGCTTTGTGGCTAAACTAAAATTTCCTTGCAAAAGGGTCTTTTTATATCTTGGGTGCTCCACTTCAATAATCAGAACAGCTTAAGTCTAGTTGAGAAAGAATATTGTTTCTTCAGCAAGCTAGAGAGGTTTTATGCAGGCTCCAAATTAAAGACTGCTGGGTTTCTTGGGTGGGTAAGTCATCTTCACATAGTTACACCAATCAAAATGAAGTAACAGGAAATGTCTATGAAAATGCCTAAACTGTATGAAACAGGATCCTAGCTTTTTAACATTAGACTTGCACTAACAAAATTTAGATGCTTTGTCATACATAATACTGAGTAACTGCTGCACTTATGTTGGAATGGAAGAGATTTGGGTGGTTGAGTTGGACATGGGTTTTTTCTCCTGTATTGCTACAACTGCACAAAACTGGAACTTGGCAGGATTGTTGTTATTCAGTAGAGTTTTGAATTACAGTTGCAGCATCTTTTCCCTCTCAGAATTTATCCTGTACTCCCTGTAAGCAATGCTGAGGACAAGCTTTAAATGCACTTTAGAAACACATTTACATGCTGTGTCTTTAGGTCTGTCCCAAAACCCCTATGGGTCCAAACTGTGATTAGGTCTTGTATGATGGATGCTTCACAGTTTTTCTCTTACTTAGTTTACAAGTTAGTGAATTTAAAGAAAATGGAAAAGGAAGAAAGTAAAAAAAGAACTGGGGGGTTTGTTTGCTTTAAATACAGGTCTGCCTGTGTACACTTTCACACAGCTTTTATTTCTGTTTGTTACAGCTCACTTTAAAAGCAATTTAACCAGCCTTTTAATGTATATCTGGGATTGTTATTTCTTTAGCTTTTTTTTTTTTGCTACTCTCTGCATCTCTTAGAATAATGTGTCAATCTGCAACTGTATGGTATATCAAGCCTTGACAGAAATGGATTTCTGTCCAAATTACAGTATCTAAATGTACTGAGTTCAGCAGATGTGGCAGTCCTGATTGCAAATCTTATGTCTTTCCTACCTTACTTATTGTGCCTTTTTTTTTTTTTTAGTTTTGTACTGTGGAGAGTATCAAGGAAGACTCTACTAACCCATAGGGCTGAGAGAACTCAGATGAATAACTTACAGCAAAACTTGGTTTTGAGTAACTCCTACTTCTACATACATTTTGTAGTGCTCATATAAGCTGATATGATACATTACACATCCAGTGATGCTAAAGGCTTGAATTCTTTAGTGGCAGAGGACTCAAGGTCTGGACGTGTAGACATGTATCTTCTACTTACATTCTTCATTTCTGCCATAACCAGAGATCTCACATTCAGTCCAGTCAGGCAGCTGCAGCTCTGGCACGGGGAGGCAGGCAGCACGCACAGTGCCTGTTTCAACAGCACAGTCTTCTGCATCTGACTTCAACTGCAACAGAGCTGAAAAGGGAAAAATATCCCCACTTCATTAACCACAAACTTGAGCCAACCATGACCTTCCAGTCACAAAGGCAGAAAAGTTCTTACCAATATCATTGTTGAAATTTTCCGAGTCAAATCTCTGATGCACAGTGTAGTTCTTTACTTGAAACTTCTGTTCATTTTCCTCGGGAGTTGCTCGGGAAGTCCTACCCAGTACAATTTTCAGCTGATTTGTACTAAAGCTGAAGAACAAGAGAGTTTCTATTCCTGTGTTAACTAGAGCAGACCTTTCCCTTTTTTTTTTTTTTTAGTTTTATTTTAGCTCTATTACTACTTTGTTACCCAGGCAGTTTGACTTCAAAGTGACCTATTTGCCTTCTTTTTTGTTCTATATGCTTACAGCCATCGGGGCAAAGCTCCTCTGCCAGCCCCTTGCTGTTCTCAAGTTTCAGATGGTTCTGCATGTGTATTGACAACTTTGTTCTTAAGGTATCTGATACTCTCCTGTGGTACCTTAATGCCATCCTGCTACTTTGCCCAATTAAATGCCTCTCTGTAATGCTCAGCACAATGAACTGTCATCTTTAGTGCAGACTTACTGGGATAAAGAGGGGGTTTTTCCAAGTCTTACACCCTTCCAGTAAAACTATACTGGATGCTTCTATTTTCTAGACCTTTCTCCCCGAGTCCTCAACTTACCCTTCCTCAAAACAGTGAGCAGCTGACAAAACCCAGCAGGAACTGATCAGAATTCCTCCACAGAGGAAATGCTCTCCAGGCACTCGGTGATACTTGACAAAGATGGCAGCTTGCCACGGGTGAGCTGCAATTTCTGTGTAGGAGCCACCTTTAATCCTGTACCGGCGAACTCTGCGCTGCCGTAATCCGCAGGTGGCTGTGGGTGACAAAGCCAGAAACAGGCTTTTTGTTTGGGCACTCTTGCTTTGTGTTAAGAGCCTGCTAGTCACCAGTCCATGCTGAGGCAGCTGGCCACGAACTGTTTAGTATTTGACTCATCCCTGTTTCCTAGGAAACTTGTATTCTGATTTGAAAAATACAGTAAGGAAACCCTGCCTTTCCTGTCCTCCATTTCTGCAATCTTCCCTTCTGGCAGAGCAAAAGGCATTTCTGTGAGAGTGGAGCTACAGAATCTCTTTTTGCTCCAAACAGCTCTTTTTGTTTGTTTGTTTAACTCCAGCTCTTTTTTTACTGGAAGATGCTTGAGTGTAATACAGCTTTTTTTTTCTCCAGATCTTATTTTAATACAGATGACATGCAGGACTGTAATGCTTCAAAGAAAGAGTGGAATCAGGAGTGCTGGTATCCTTACAGCAAGCAGGCACATTGCAGTACTCCCATGTGAGCTGATTTCCTTTCAGGACATGGCACCAGGGCTTGCTGTCATTATCAGGATTCCTGCAGCATAGGAAAGAGAAGAGCTATTTGTATTATCAGATCTGCAGAGAGTTTGTAGAGACCTCAAGGTGTCAGACTGTGACCCGAGCATATTCTTTTTGATAGGGGGGGCCCTAAGGGGGCATTCCCTAAGTGCAAATGAAATCTGCACTTGCAGAGTCTGATCTTAGAGAAGTATAAACAGGTCAGGTGGAATAAAATTACTGTTGGAAGTGAGTTTCATTGCCACCAGTAATGTGCTTTATTAATCTGTGTAAAAGATTAGAGCCTTGCCTTAAGAGTACTACAAGACAGTTTGGTGGGTTGTTTTGTGTTTTTTTATTCTATAATCAACTACATACCTACAGAAATTGTGACTACCAAGGCCCAGCCGGTAAGCATCTCTTCTCCAAGCAGTATATAGCCTGCTGACAAGGATTCCAGAATTCCACTTCAAACAGGTAGCTCCAGAACTGGTAACACTGTGGCTGCCACGGTAATCTGTGCCTCTTCCAGATCTGCAGTTGCTGTTCCTAACTTCAGTAAGAAAGCTGCACATTAACTGATTGACACAAAACTGTTGGCTGCTCCTAGGTGTGATTTCTGTCAAGGCATCTATACCTTACCTCTGTGTATCTCATTCTCTCAGTGTCATAAATACTAAAAGCCTAAATATGATGTAACATGAGAGTTTCAACTTTTTAGGCTACAGAAATAACCCAAGTTCACAGAGAACCCTTATGTATGCAGCAAATAATGGAAATTCCAACATCCATTTCCTGTCCCCTGCATATACCTTTTGAACAGGAGGGCACACTGCAGTGTTCCCAGGTGTACCTTCCCCCTTTGTAGATATAGCACCAAGGTCTGGAATCCTCATCTGGGTTTCTGAAAGAGTTACAATATTATGCATCATTATAAAGCTGTTGTCAATAGTATCATTGTAGGCCATCTAATTCACTCAGTCCTGCTCTGCAGTGAAGATGTGGACTGAGCCATCAGAATTTGCTAGAATTCCTATTTTAATTATAAAACTGTGGAGTACATTGAGGTGAAGATGAGATGGCCAGTAGCTAGCAGGAGTGGACAGCGTGCTTGTGCAGTTTAGGTCATGTACAGGAAGCACTATATTTTTACAGTTTTGATCAGGATTTGAAGTTGTAGAAAGCTGAATTACAAATGAAGTTTAGGGAAGACTGAGAAGGGGCAAGAGAAAGATTGTGGGGTGAGAGATACTTTCATTTTGTAGTCTGCCATAGACATCCAGTGTAGGAAGATCTGAAGTGCAGACACGTCTACAGATGTGGCAATTACTGCTCATGGGCTGCACAGTATCTGCACCTCTGCAGAGTGTTCCCTGCTTGGTATCAGACTACAGCAAGTAGCCATTCTTTTGCTCCAGGCTCTTGGAATGGGCTAATTCCTGTGGCTTTGATCCTGAGTGCCATCAGCCCCTCACCTGCAATAGTTGTGATTGCCCAATCCCAGCTCAGCAGCATCCTCTCTTTGGCCACTGTACATCAAGTCCACCAGGCCATTGCTATTCCAATTTAAACATTCAGTTCCACTCTCTGTCACGCTCCAGGTACCCCTATATGTTACTCCATTGTCTTTGTAGCATTTAACTTCAGTATCTGAACAAAAGGGAACAAAATCTAAGGACAGCATCCCAATTCTTTCCCAGACAGTTTCCCCAGCCTCTGTTCTGTTTAAACTTGGCTCTCAGATGTCTTGTCTAGTAAAGTCAGTGAAAATGCCCTGTCAGGCAGTCTGTAAGTGTATATGAAGGTCTTAATTTACAAAATTTAGAGTTTTATTAAAGAGACACCTAGAACAACCAAGGTGTGCTTAAAAGTTCTTTGTAGTTTTAGTTTTAGAATAAAAAAAGAGCCTGGCCTACAGCAGGAACTTCTGGGTACCTGATCCTTGTGTACTGCACAGCTAACCCCAATAGCATTGCTCACAGCAGTTGATGTGGTATACTCACCTATTTCACACTGCTTCCCTGAGAAACCTTGGTGGCACTGGCAGATGAAGAGCTGTGGGGAATAATATGCCTGTGAACACTGGCCCCCATTGTAGCATTTATTCCTAGTGCAGGCTGTGGAATAAGCAAAAGCCAGGGAATACTGTTAGATTTCACAGAAGCAAGAAGCTGGCAATGTACATACACATCTTTCATTTTCCTGTCAGTCTCTTTTAGCCTGTTCTGTTTTTCCCTACCCACCTGTTATTGCCATGTGCTTACAGCCTTTTAGTGTAGTACTTCAATTCTTTGTTTCATTCTTTCCATATATTCTATTAGACTTTCTCAGCCCCATGCCCACTCCCACTTAGTCCTGCCCATGACAGTGTACACTGGTATTTTCCTTTCTATCCTCTTCTATTCCCAGACAAATTTTCTGTGCAGTAACTCTGGCCCTGACAGTGGATGATTAGATGGACAATCTCTCACCATTTCCTTTTCTATGTCATACTTACCTCTGACAGGCACAGTGTGGCAGCGACTCCGACCACTGTCGCACCTACAGTATTCTATTCTGCTCCCTGAAAGCCTCAGCCAGGTCCCCCTGTGTTGGTAAATTTCTGCAGATGAATTATCTGTGCAAATGGCTGTAATTGGAGAAAGGAAATCCTCTTTTAGAGATTCAGGGAAAAGACCTGGCTGAGCAAAAGGACTCCCTTCTATTTCCAGGAGAAAAGTATCTGTGATGGGAGCATCTGTCTAATGGGTTGCCCTTTTCCCTTCTCAGATCACAACTGTCCCATCTCTCTCACTGCTGTCCTGCCAAATCTACTGTTCCACTATTGACTTGCCTCTCTTTCTTTCAGGAAGAGCAGAAGGAGGGGAAAACTTTGTTGTGCATGGTATTAACGCTCTGGCATTTTGCCTTCTGATCTCTCATTCACATAACCATGACAAAAAGCTTTCAGGCTCTGTTTCTTCAGCATAATTTGCCTTCCCCTCCCATGTTCACGATGCTCCAGCTAACATGGGTTTAGTTAGCCTGGCTTACCTCTAGATCTGGCTCCTCGTTTGAAACGCACATGTAAGCCCTGCAAGCAAAGGTTAATTCTGTGAGAAACTGCTCTCGTAAAAAAGATGAGAGAACAAGTACCTTCAGTCAGTCCTTTTCTTCAGGACATGTAAATAAATCAGGGAAGCTCTGAGGAACTGTCTGCCCTCTTGTCAGACAGTGCAGTGAAAAGTGCCTCTAGTACCTCAGTACAGGTTCCTAAGAATTGTAAATCATTTTGTTCCACGGATTACCAGGTGATTGTTTGTCATCTGGGTGAGGTGAATTTGGGATGTGCTGTACTCACATCGTGTGTGAAGTCATTATGTGCTCTTGGGGCATTGCAAATGCTAACTAAAGCTTGTCAGCTTTCTGCTATTTGAAGGAGGTTCAAGCAAATAATTTCCAAGGTAGGTACAGTCAACAAGCAGTTACTTTTGCTCACTGATATGCAGTTCCCCATAAGACTTTGTAGCTTGACTATCTTTAAGAGATATGTCTCCTGCAGGCAATTAAATGAAATATTTTGGATAAAGTGTAATGGAGGAAACAAATTTAGAAATCTTCTTTGATTAGGCCACAAGAGAAAGAAGATAAGAAGGAGGAAGGGTGGGATAGCAATTTTTTGAGAAAGGGAGTAAACATTTTAGAATTGTGTAGCATTTACTCACGCTGTGAGGCTTAAAGTGAGGGGACAAGGGAACCACTGATGGGCAGTTTTAAGTGAGAGTAGTGATGAAGATGAAGACCATAGAAAATGGAAGGCTGGTTACAATGGAATTCTTATTAACAGTGAAAGGTGACAGTGAACAAGATACACCAATAACACCAGGAGAAGACTTGTTTGCTTGCAAGTCTTGAAATGAAAGCCAGCCAGGATAACACTTAACACACCCACAATGGTAGACTACTTTGCAACATTTTTCTTTCTGTAATTTCTAGTGAGCTAAGCAGATTCTCCTCCTGCTTGATGCAGACAGCTGGAGTCAATGGTAAGGAAGTGCTGCTGAAAATACAGGAAAATAGCAAGAGAAATGTTTGATGCATTAGCCTCTTACATGGCACTGGGCAGTCATGATTGCTCCCACCAGCACAAGGAGACATGGGAGCTTGCCTTCCATTCTGAGTGTTTTCCACATCAGCTCTAAATATCAAACTATCTGTAGAGACAAAAAATAAGATGTTGAAGAAAGGAAGTTTACAGTGTGAATGGAATTCAAGGTGTAACTTTAAATGAAAGTTTTAAATTATGAAAATTCTTTTTATACATTTTCAACCCGTCACTTCTCAGCTGCCTGGTCTAACTGTTCTGATCTTCCTAGGGAAACTGCCAGGCTGGATCCAGATGTGCTTTTACCTGATAAACTTAGAAACTTGATAAGCTCTTGGGAGAGAACCTTCATTGATCCCTAGTGGTGTAATGTAGATGTGGTGGACCTCACTTGCTTTGAACAAGTCCTGTACCAGAAGTCCATTTTCTCTCTTCCTTTTAAAATATAATACCTCCTATACAAACCAGGAGCTGGGAGCAAGATAAAGTAGCAGGCACAAGATACAGGCAAGAAGATACATTTTAATTTCCAGTCTCTAGGATTGTCCTGAAGTTCCAAATACTTGAAATAATATTCAGACACCGTTGCCCACACTATCACCTTTTTATCATCTATGTTATATGCAGAAAGCTAACCCAATTATTTGAGAAAACTACTACTTGCAGAAATCATGAGCTCAGACTCTGTTTATATAAAGCCAAAGAAGGCAGCTGGATAACAGCTGGTGAAACTGGAGTATGACAGATGAGTCATAAATTGGGATTCAAGGCTAATATGGAGAAAGACTGTGGTTTTTTAGTGGTTTTGTCATTGGGGTTGGTTTGTTTGTTCTAAAATTTGTTCAAAGCAAAAGGCACAAATAGTCCAGTTTCTGAAGCAGAACCAGGAGTACAGCAGGATAATTTATGATTTCTCATCATTTGGCTACAAAAAGAAAGGACTTAAGTTGTAAGTCAGGCTGAAAAGATTCAGAAGAACATCTTCCGAGAACCTTAATTACTCCATGCTTTATCTTTGAGTCACATCTTGATGACAAAATCCTTGTAATTCAGAGCATCTCTCAGTGACTTGTATTGGCCCACAGATTTCACAGTACACTCTTTATATACTTTCAAGTCATTTTTCACCTCTTAGGAAACATTTTGCATTGTATAGTGAGCCTTTTTAGAAGTGGTACAAGCAATTTCCAAGCAGACATGAACTTCAATTGCATCTGAAATAAATCAGCAGCTTTCCCCAAGCTGAAGTGAATGATCTGAACTGCTGTAACCCTGTGTTGTGGTATCCTCACTCCCTGCAGCTGGGGCTCATTATTACAGCTATGCAGGCTTGTGTTCTGAATCCCACAGTGGCAATGTTCTAACTTGCTAATTGTTGGTATCACTGGTGATCTTTGTGGTTGCCTGTGGAGAAGGCTTGAAGTTCTTAGAACTGTTGGAAACAAGATTCTGGTAGCAAAGATGCTTTCAAAGAAAGCTTTGTTCAGTGAAACTACTTAGATCTGACTTGAGCTGCCTCGTTAGAATTTCAGTCTGGGGAGCTCTGTAAAGAACTGTTGAGACCTTATTTCTGAGGTACCTGCAAAGATGCCCCAAAAACAAGGCAACACCAGTGAATTTATTTTTTTTTTCTGGCCTAACTGATATCTTGGAAGAAGTCCTAGGTACCTGAAACCAGCAGGAAACTGCAGATCATTTTCAGGGGACAGCTGAACGTCCTTTTTATTTTTTCTTTGCCTGGAAGACTGACATGAGGAGTCTCTATTTAAAAAGCACCTGCATGGCTTCATCAAGTTTATCACATATATTCATCTGTACATGTAGATTCTAGCCTTACACAGCATGTGTTTAATACTGCAAAATGCTGTAGATAGTCTCTCTAAAGTTGTTTTGCATCAGATGCCACATCCTGTCTTCCACAGATTTCTGTTGCCCCTCTTCAGGCTATCTTAGCTCATAATGCTGCAGCCTTTCCCTCATCTCTCCCCTTCTCCCTGGGGATACCTGTCCATCCACTGATGGCTGCTGTCCCACTGTGCTTGGAAAACTGGTGACAGACATTACCCTGTGTTTATTTTCAGTTTTGGGAAAGGTACAACTTAAGCCAGTCAATTGCAATGTCTTGAATAATGAGCTCTGTCAAATTGAAATTATATGGCTGTTTGAAAAGTATGTTTACAAAGCTCCAAGCAGAAACCTGCAAGAAATGCACATCTGGTAGGGCTCCTTCTGATAAACAATGTGCACCTTCTGATCTCAGCCTGTGCTTCCTTTCTGATCAAAAATGCTAGACAGTAAGTCAGAGACCTAGATGTGATGTTCTGCCATTTTGATTCTACACTTTCAAGTACATCAGGACATAACAATGTGTGATTCCCTACATTTGTCTCTTTTTGCTGAAGCATCATCAACAGGAAGGTTTAAAATCCCACATATTGACCTATTATTACTAACAGCCTTTCTAAGCAGTAATAATGTGTGCATTGCCTTACTAATGTGGAATAAGACCTAAAAAAGAGCTGTGACTTATCAAGTGTGAACAAAAAGTCCTTAATCATAGAATCATTTAGGTTGGAAAAGACCTCTAAGATCATTGAGTCCAACTGTAAAACTAACGTTGCCAAATCCACTAAACCATGTCCCTGAGTGCAACATCTATAGATGCAGAAATTAAAAGCAGCTCTCCTTCCTCCCAATGACATAATGCATCCATTCCAAAATACCTTGTTTCTGAATCTATAGAACTAATAACTTTCTTGATGATGATCAGCTATCTTGCCTTAGTTGAAGCAACAAACTGCCTTCTGGATAAAGTGTTTCTGCATCCCTTTTCTGAACTGAGCAGATGAATAGCAGATTTGAACTATTTCTCCTTAAAAAATATAACAAACAGACCTTTGTTTTGGGGGGAAAAAGCTAAAAACCCAAAAGAAAACAAAAGTAAGATGCTGTAGTCTTTTAAGACATTGGAGGAAATGAATATTTGGAAGCCTTTGTTTTTAGAATCATTCTCAGTATTTCCTGTGGTTTTGGCCACATTTAAGGAGAAGCATATTTAGGGAGAATTGAAGATTACCCACCCTCCTCCTCCTCTGTGTCACTCCATTATTATGCTTTGGAATCTGGGGTGAAAGGCATGGTCTGATCTGCTCCTGGGAAGATTAGATAAATTCTCCTTTTGCAGTTAGTTCTCAGTGTCTCCTTACCTTACCATCAGGATATTTGTCCACAACTCTTCCTTTAAGTTTTTCTGCTAATATCCTTTGTGCCAGAGACTCCTCCTTGCTTAACTGGTCAGAGCCCGAGGCTGTCAGCCTTTTCCCTGGAAAGCTTCAGCTTTCCTGAAACTACTGAAAGTTAGCAGCTTTACCCACACTGTGAATCTCTTCAAAAACTGGAAGGCAATAGCTCAGTTAGTTAACTATCATGGTGCTTCAATGGGATTTATTAAATAATAATATTTAATAACATTTAATGACAATGCCATTCATGTTGCAACCAGGAAATGCCATTTTTGAAACAGGTGCAGGGCAGTGCCTACCTTTTTGCTTTTTCTCTTCTGTATTCTCTTGATGATTTTCTTTCCAGACCAGCCTGGGTTTGTGTTTCCCGTGTCTCTGCTCTGATCTCTCTGTCCTGCTTGTAGCGCCACTCGAGGGGGTGGAGACTGCCTGGGCCGTGGGGCGTGCTGTCCACATCCCACCCCTTCCCGAGCATCTAGGGGATGGTCCAGGCAGGCAGCCGGCCGCGAGGGAGCCTGTGCGGGACGGGAGCAAAGCTGCTTGCTGGCATGCTGCTGGATTTTACAGCCAATTTGTTTTCTTCATTCTCTTTTCCAGTCAGAGAGCAGATTCAGTCTTGAAAACATTTTTTTCCCCATTGAACACCTTACTGTTGCAGAATAGCACTTATCCCTTACAATGAACTGTCCTGTCCCATTATGCTTCTAGGTGTGTGAGTGAATGCACAGCTGTATTATTTCTAATATAATTAGAAGTCTGCAGTATGTAGACTTAGTACTAATAACCAGAAACTCCTGTTTCATGCACAAAACTGTAGTGTGCTGTAGTCCCAATTAAGATGTTTGGCAGAAAGGCCCTGACCCGCATGTGGGGCAAAGCATGCCCTGAACAGAGCCATGGGAGAAGAAACAGTCAGGGGAGCTTGCAAGTTAAATGAACAAAACTTCTAATGAACTTTAGATACAAATAAGGAAACAGCACGTTGAGGACCAGAGCTAAATGTTCACTGATACTACTCATCCTAGAAAATTAAGATCTACTGACCAGGATGTGGTCACGAGGTATTCCATTATCAAAGTGTGGCAGACAAATGCAAGAATCAGTTTTAGAGCTGATCTCAGGGCACTGTTATGACAACAGTCAGTGGTGCAATTGATGAATGTGTCCCACCTACTTGGAACTGATTCACTAGCAATCAGGCTCCTGACACAATTTAGTGTAAGACATAAGAACTAGTATGTGAGGGACTTCCATTTTCAGGAAGCAGCTGCATGGAGTCCTCATTTGGAAAGCATGGCACTGGTTATTTAGCATAATGGTAAAGATGAAACACTGCACAGTCTGTATGTTTAGCTCTTCTCTGCATGGAGACCTGTGTCAAGATTATCAAATGTATTTCCCCAAGAGTCACGGTGCTGGTGATAACATTACTACCATAAATCTGATTTAAATGTAGCTGCATTTGAGCATTTCCAGAAAGGACTTCCAGTTGTTGCGATTGAACACTGCTGAGTGAACAGGGGCTAATTTATTTTATTTTTAAAGATAACAGCCATTGGACTTCTAGATTAAAGATGCTAACAAACTAATGACCTTGGGGGAAGATTTCAAAAATTATTTCCTGGCTTTTCACAGCTTAAGGACAACTATAATTGTCGACAGAGTGTGGTGCCATTTGTAGGGCTTAACATATTTTAGGAAAGCCAGCAATAAAAGTGTCTGCTCTCTCAAGCACCATCCACTGGCTTTTCTCTAAGCCGATCCTCGGGATAATTTCAGCAGGACTGTTTAATGTCAGTGACGAAGTGTGACATCATGACATCCCACAGCAGCCCCATGTCACCCGGACAGGACCCTCTGTGCCCGGTGGCTTTGGCAGGTCCAGTGCAGGCGACTGGAGTTGTGGTAGGTCTTGGGAGTGCATATTCCATCCCCGTCCTGTTGTGCGTCTTTGCAGTGGCATTAAACCACCTCACACCAAGCCAGCCCAGGAGGAAGAAATATCCAAACCCGATGTAATGCCCAGAATAGCGCTTTGGTTCGGGCGGTACGGTGGGAAACGCAAATAGTGCATCCCGGATTGGCAAGTTTTGGAGATGCCGTGGGAAGAAGATTGCAACTCTGCATTTTTACTTACGCAGCCCACGAGCTGTACTCTCCTCTCATCCCGAGCCCCTGACTTCACGTGGTATCGCGGCCACGACGATCGCGACTCCCTCGCTCCTCGCCGGGGCGGCCCTGCCCGGGCCCAGCGCCGGCCCCGCGCGTCCCCTTTAAGGGCGGGCGGGCGGGCGGGCAGGACG
>JBBMKD010000074.1:1896922-1917937 GCA_037834095.1 Argya squamiceps | reverse complement strand
GGCAGGACGCCGGAGCCGGAAGCGCAGGTCCCGCGGAGCGGAGCCGGGCCCGCCATGAGCCGCCCGCCCGCGCTGCAGGCTCTGACCTGCGGGCCCTGGGAGATGCGGGAGCGCCTCGGCACCGGCGGCTTCGGCAACGTCATCCGTTGGCACAACAAGGTAGGCGGCGGCCGGGCCCGCGGCGCCCCGACTCGGGACCCGCGCTTAGCCCAACCCTTGCTGTGTCCGCAGGAAACCGGCGAGCAGGTGGCCATCAAGCAGTGCCGGCAGGAGCTGAGCCCGCGCAACCGCGACCGCTGGGCGCTGGAAATACAGATCATGAAGAGGTGAGGCGGGGCGGCGGTGGCGCCAGGCCGAGCCCGGTGCCCGCTTGTGGCCGGGCCGGGCGGAGGGGTCGCTGCGCGGTGTCGCCTCAGCGCCCCGGGACGCGTGGCGGAGACGGCCCTGGAGCGCGGATCTGACGGGTGCGCTGGGGGAAATGGTGCGAGAGGCTTTCGGCCGCCGGCCGCCGAGGGTTCCCCTTCCGGGAGGTGCCCGGTCGGCTGCGGCGGCAAGTGCGTGGAAGTTCACGCGGTGGAAAACTTCACGTTGCGCTGCTTTAGATTCTTGGGTCTCACGCTGCCGTCTTCGGCTCGTCTGCCGTGCCCTCAGCGCCACAACAATGCTACTCTGTAGCCGTTGCTTTGCCTGGCTTAACGTCTGTGCTGCGGCGTTCCCTTGGGGTGTTGGATTAATATTTTCGGGTGTAGCATTCTCACTGCAGTTTGGGTCTTTCCTGGACGGCGGCAACTGTCTCCCTTGCACTCCTGTGCAGAGCTTGTTGCTGTACCTTCTAGACAGATCTGTAACGCATAACTATTGAAGAAACACACTGTCTTGCGTGTGAAGTGCCAGGAGTTAGAATGAGTCTAGATCCGTGAAAGATGGAAACCTTTAGAATTCACTAATTCAGTTTCTAAAAGGATTTGTGACCATGCTGGGCTTTGAGTGATGACCATGAACACGTGAAACGGTACGGCAGTCACAGGACATCATGTGTACTTGCCTAATTTTTGTTCTACAGACTGAACCATCCCAATGTGGTGGCTGCCCGTGATGTCCCTGAAGGGATGCAGAAGCTTGCACCAAATGACTTGCCATTGTTGGCCATGGAGTACTGCCAAGGTGGAGACCTCCGCAAGGTGAGGTCCCTAGGGTGGTAACCTTGGAGTGGATCAGCTTTTGATCTGCTCCTAGGTTTTCTACTGTAATTTTCCTTTCAAACCTTTGCTTTCACACCCCGATGGTTCCTGTTTCTAGTCATGGCATCAACAGATGTTGGTGGCTTGGTCCTTGATGTTATGTTCAGCTTTTGAAGACTTAAGTGCTGGTGAAACTTTGTATTTTTTTAGATGCAAGTGACACTGTGAGGAGTTTGCACATAAAGAATGAGGGCAAGTGTAGGGGGTGTGCAACAGTATGTGAGTATGGCCAGGACCATTGTAGGGTAGGTGCATCTGTAGGCTGTACTCTTCCTGAAAGTGATAAACTCCTGTCTGTCATAGGAGGAGATAACACATGGTAGTTCTAATCCTTTTCTGACCTTTGCTATAGTCTGCTCATAGCTAAAACACAGACCTTAGGCCTCAGATTGGAGTTGATACTGTCAGGCACAGGGGTATTGGCAAAGAGGGATGGAACAATTAGAAGGATGAGAATGGGATGACAGTGACTTCTTTCACCTGCTCCTTTATCCTCCCGTGCAAATTAAACCAAGGCACAAAGCTGTAATTGCTGCTACCACAGGTCACAGTCCATAGAGTTTTGTGCTTCGGAATTTAATTGCTGTTGCTGAAACTTCCTGCATCCCTGAGAATTTGTGGGACTCTGGGCTTCACTCAGGATAGAGGAGGGAAAGACTACAATCTGTATTGCTTACTTGCAGTACCTGAACCAGCTGGAGAATTGCTGTGGCTTGCGGGAAGAAGCTATTCTTATCTTGTTATCTGACATTGGTAAGTGGTGGCAGTACCTTCAGTTGTCTGAACTATGGAAACCCTTTTAGTCCTGAATCCACTCTCCAAATGTACAGCAGTGACCTTAGTGACTCCATTTTAGACTGGCCTTTTGTAATCTCGATCATCTACCAAAAGTGTTTGGAGTCTGGGGAGGTCCTTGCCTACTGCAAGCTAGCCAGCATTACTGCAGTTTTCAGGAAGGATGTGAGGGAACACCCAGAGAGAGAACTCAATTTGTGTCCTGAGTTCTGTGATGCTGACTTTACCCCTTACACTCAGTGTTTCATTGTATGTGTGATTGTACAAGGTTTGATGTGAAAGCCATGCTAATTACTAGATAGAACTGAATCCTGACTGAGCTCGTGCTAGGTACTGTTACTTAGTTCTAACAACTCACTTCTTCTGTCTCAGCTTCTGCTCTCAGATACCTTCATGAGAACAGGATCATCCACAGAGACTTGAAACCAGAGAACATTGTGCTGCAGCAAGGAGAGCAAAGGGTAAGCAGGAAGCAGTTGTCTCTACCTGCACAGACAAGTAAACTTACAAGGAACATGCATGTGCATCATGGTCCCTCTGCAAGAGCACTCAGCCCAGGATAACACCTGTCTCAGGTCACTGTGTCAGATAGTATTCTGTGTGCAGCTGAGGTGAGACATTCTATTAGACATCTGTTAACACCTGACATTTTGACTTTCAATTATTAAGGAAAGACCAGACTGTACTGATTGACCAAAGATGGGAAGGAGCTAGATCCATAACTGCTAAGTGTGCTACAACACCTTCAAATTCATTGTGGTTTTAGGAATCTACAGTAGTCTCCCGTTTCTGCTTCTGTCTCTTCACTGGCACCTTTCCTGCATAGCTTTGAAGAGCTGAACTTTTTCTTTCTGCTGTATGATGTGCCTTTAACAGGACTTCAGTGTAGCATTCTTATTCTCTGTTGTGTGTTTCAGTTAATACACAAAATCATTGACCTCGGTTATGCTAAGGAGTTGGATCAGGGTAGCCTATGCACATCCTTTGTTGGGACTCTGCAGTACTTGGTAAGAAAGGAATTCAGGTAGAGGAGCAGCTACTGCTTTCTGGTGGGATACAATTAACTGTTACCAAGCTTTGGGCTGGGATTAAGTACTTGCATGGTTTTGGGGTGTGTTTGTGGTGTTAGAGCTAACAAAGGTGACTGCTTTTTTGCTGACACTGGGTTTTGCTGACACTGGGTTTTCTGCTACCTACATCTGTTATAAAAAAGCAGGAGTGCCAGTAACCTATGCTGCTCACTCCAAGAGGGTCTTAAAGCACGTGAGAGGCAACGTTCAGTAATGTCTTTAATCGTTTGTACAAATGTTAATGAGATGTTAAGGGATGGAGAAAGCTAAGAGCTAGATGGCTTTGTCTCATGTTTGTAAACTGTCATCAGGCTCCAGAGCTGCTGGAACAGCAGAAGTACACGGTGACAGTGGATTACTGGAGCTTTGGCACCCTTGCCTTTGAGTGCATTACAGGCTTCCGACCGTTCCTGCCCAACTGGCAGCCAGTGCAATGGTGAGTGAACCTTGGCTGGGTGATAAGTGGGCATGATGTAACTTCCCTGTTTACAGGAAGTACAAGTGTGATCCTTTGATTCTGAGGATAATATCCCTGTGTTTCTTGCCCTCTTGGAAACTGACCCCTTTCATAGGGGCCTGACTCACCTGAGCAAGTTCAGCATTCCTGATACTTGCTCTATGGGATAAGGGCTGACTCCTGCAGGGCAGATAACGGAAACCAAAGTGGCATCTGTATTATATCTGTCAAGAGTAGCTTTAAGAGCCTACTAGCATGCAGGCTGGGAAAGGCAGGCAATTATTTCACCATTGTACTTGCTTACATCAGGCATACAAAAGTGCGTCAGAAGAGTGAGCTGGATATTGTTGTCTCAGAAGACTTATCTGGAGAAGTCAAGTTTTCTAGCAGTTTACCCTGCCCTAACAATCTAAACAGGTGAGTACTAGAAATTGCTATGCTGAGATAAACTGATTCTTCTGCAAAAGGGCCAAGTTTGGATTATATGCCTTACTGTGTTAATCTGTGAATAAATTGAGTGCCTGACACAGGCAGTACTGTTGTCACTTGTCACACTTGTGTAGTCTTGGTTTCTGCCTTCTAAACACTGCATTTGTGCTGGGGGGAGGTGGAGTATTGGAGGGAGAAGGAGGGGGGCAGTTTTGTCAGTCCTCCCACACAGAACGGGCCATATCGTTCCTGCAAATGCACTTTTACCTTTTCTGATCTCCTTCTGGTTTTTATTGCTCAGCGTTTTGTCTGGGAGGCTGGAGAAATGGCTGCAGCTCATGTTAATGTGGCACCCACGTCAGAGAGGTACAGATCCTACATATGGACCCAATGGGTGTTTCAAAGCATTGGATGACATCTTGAACTTGAAGGTAAGCAAAAGGTCTGTATTACCCTGAAAAGTTTTTCAGAGAGCAGTTGCCTGAGCCTGTGAATCATAGACTTAGGAGGAAGAGTGAGCAGAAACTCGTAGAACTGTCTCCTGACAGTCACAGGTGCTTTCCTCTTGCTTCTTTGAGGACAAATACTCTCTGAGATTGTTGGGAGTAGTTAATAGCTTCTGTGCATGCTTAGTTCCGTGCATGGTTCCATTCTGGTAGAGGATTCTACTGCTGGAGGTATTTAACTGCCATGTGGCCTCTCTTCCACTTGATGGAGGACAAGAACTTTGCCATACTGTTAGGAAGTAGCTAAGTGCTGCCAAGTGCTTTGAACAGTTTCTTGGTGGTCATTTTCTCAGTCCCTCAAGCTCTCCTCTAACATGATCAATGTATCTTCAGCCTTTCTCATGCCATGCTGCTCTTCTTGTAGTTGCTCCATGTTTTGAACATGGTTACGGGAACTGTGCACACCTACCCTGTGACAGAGGAGGAGACTCTGCAGAGTGTGAAGGCCAGGATTCAGTCAGATACAGGAATTCCAGAACAGGACCAGGAACTACTGCAGGAAGCAGGACTTGAATTGTTTTCTCAGAAGCTGGTCACTAAACATGCAGCTGATAGCAAGGTGAGTCTCAATGCTCCTTTTCTTGCGTTTGAGTGCTCTCACTTTGGGATCACAACACTCCCTGCTGTTGTGGCATGGTAACCTCACAGACCTTACAGCCATTGTAGCATAGGCATCCTGTTGCCTTTGGTGCTCTGATTTTGGTTGAGGAAGACTGTTCTGTTTATGTTGTTACCAAAGCTTGCTTTTCCCGAGAAACCCAGTTGGGTCTTTTGTCTTCTGCAGGTGAATGATACTGCAGCTGCAGACACAGACCTTCTCTTCCTCTTTGATAATAAGAAAGTTTCCTATGAGGCTCAGGTGGCCTTACGTCCTCATCCAGAAAGTGTTGACTGCATCCGTAAGGACTTTCTCTGGCATGAATGTGGAGGGGTGTGGGGGAGGTCTGTGTTGAGAGGGGCGTCTGTGTTTTGTGGTCTGTATCATGTACAAAGAGTAGAGGGAGCTTTTGCATATTGGGACTGAAGAAGCAGTAAAATGGACCATCATTCATTCATCAGAATAACTAAAAAAAGGAAGTGTTTGATTTTGACATGCTGGGGGAACTGCACAGGGGTTATCCAGCTCTAGGCTTTGCAGGCAGTAGCATGCCCCTCAAAGGAGCAATGCTTTGGCCTGTTTTGTGACAACACAACTTTCCTGCTTCACGTTGATATGTACATTTCCCTTTCCCCTGCCTCCTCTGCTTTCAGTTCAGGATCCAAAGAAGAATCTGCACTTTTTCCAGCTGCGGAAGGTGTGGGGTCAGATCTGGCACACGATCCGGATGCTGAAAGAGGACTGCAACCGCCTTCAGCAGGGGCAGCGAGCAGCCATGTACGGTGCCACTTTCTCTGCAGTCCTCATCTCTGTCTTTGTGCTCTGCTGAAAGGGGGGACAGAAATGTTGGAATGGGGAAGCCCATGATTGGAGTGTTGCCCTGATGCAAAAGCCCTTTGGTTGTTTATACTCTTGAACTGGAGTTTTCTCACGCAGCTTCACAAAAACAATATGTATTTTTAGCATTTATCTGTTGTTTACATTTTTGTCCTCTGGGAGGAGAAATGTGATGGATGGTGATGTTCACCATCCAGGTTGGAGAGGTGGCAACCTGTGTAGCCAATCTCTTGACCTCTGTACAAATGTATACAAATGATGGAGTCAGATAATTAGAATAGAATAAAGAACCAGAAGCTTCCTTGACCTGCTGCTTGCCTGCGTTCCTCTCATTCCATCTGGGGCGCCTGTCCCTGATACAATTGGAGCTGTGAGCAATTCATGAAAAGCTGAGATTTAGCCCTGTGGCACAACTGCATTTGTCCTCACCGCTGTCTCAAGTATCTGCTTTGGATGTAAATGGAAGCCTGGTGGATTTTCACTTTTGGAGGCTAATAGGACCTTCTTGCCCTTGCAGGATGAATCTGTTGCGTTACAATAGTACCCTCTCGAAGATGAAGAATTCTATGGCCTCCCTTTCTCAGCAGCTGAAAGCAAAGTTGGACTTCTTTAAAACAAGCATCCAAATCGATCTGGAAAAGTATAAAGAGCAGATTGAATTTGGAATTAGTGAGTATAGCATCTGGCAAACGGGTCTTTTCATGACTCTTATCCTCACAAAAACACCTACCTCTTTCTCTGTGAACCTGAGAAAGCCAGTCACTCTTCTTTGATTCCTGTAGCTTCTGAGAAGCTGCTGTTTGCCTGGAAAGAGATGGAGCAAGCTGTGGAACTTTGTGGGCGGGTATGTTTCTAAATCTGACTGCTAATCATAAAGAGGCTTGTTTTTATTATCTCTCCCCTCCTCCCCCTTTAGCTTCATTAAGCTGCCTTAAATAGAAACTCCTTGTGTCTGGACTGGTGCCAGATTTCACATTGCCTTGGTTTGCATGGCACAATTTTTGTCCATTATTAGTACTACGTGAAGCTCATTCTGTCATAAGGCTTAGGGGGAAAAGGGAGATCTTGGTGAAGCCCCAAAAATGTCTTGGAAGTTGTTCTATCCAAGAGCCCCAATTCAATTTCCTTGAATTGAAATGACTCATATTCTCATTTGTCTTTGGCCAAGGCTGCTGTTTGCACCTTGTTGGTGTGTTTAGAAACATGAATGAGAAAGGAAGAACCAGTGTGAGTGGTAGTGTCTCTAAGACTGTTCTGTTGCTTATGTTCTACCCTGCTTTCAGGAAGATGATGTGGAGCAGTTAGTGAAGAGGATGATGGCTCTGCAGACAGACATCGTGGACCTGCAGAGAAGCCCCCTAGGTCGTAAACAAGGAGGAACACTGGAGGATTTGTGAGTTGAACTACCTTGAGCTTCAGATACAGGAGTGCTTCTAGCTAGATTTACTCACTAGAGGACAGTGAAAGGGCTGTTTCTTCCATCCAAATTGTGAGGAACTGGGAGCACTTTAACACTAAAGATGGTTTTTGACTCATCTGTCACTGTTCTGAAATGGCAGACAGGTATAGAAAAGATTTGAGTTCTCAAACTATTTGTTCTTAATTTTGGTTCTTTGGAAATCCTTTTTTTTTCCTGCTTTTTTCTTCTAGAGAAGAACAAGCCAGAGAGCTGTACCGAAGACTGAGAGAGAAGCCAAGAGGTAAAAGACACTTTAGCTCAAGGTCAGCTTGCTTTGTGTGTAACTTTGGAGATGTAGTAATGATCATTGAGAAATCTGACTTCTAGGCCTGCTCAGACACTAGCAGCACATGGGCTCTCCTGAATTTGTCTTTTTTTTCAAGAGAGGAGTCATTTTCACACTAGGCCAGCCTTCCTTTCTTGGTGCTTTGTAAGCTGTTCTCCAAACTCCTCTGGAGCTCTTCTCAGAGCAGGTTGTTGCCACAAGCCTTTGCTGCTGCTTCTGTGTAGAAAGGATGAAAGACATGGCTGTTCCTTTGATACAGTCCCAACTCTCCTTTTCAAGTTCTTTAAATTTGGAAGAAGGTGGCTAAAATTCAGTGTAATTCATCACACTCAAACTCGCATATCCTGAATTTGGGATGTTTCAGGATTGAAGCAGTAGTGGAAACGAGCCACTAAGAATCTTCTCACTCTGTGTAATATTTTCTGTGTAATATTGACTCTCATTCCAGATCAGAGGACAAGTGGTGACAGCCAGGAAATAGTACGACTGCTTCTCCAGGCAATCCAGACCTTTGAGAAAAAAGTTCGAGTTATTTATGCTCAGCTCAGGTGAGCTTTGTGGATTTTATTCAGAGTTGAGAGAAGGCATTTTGTCTTCCAGCAAGAGAAGGTTTAAAACTCAGTGCATATGGCTAATGAGATCTTGCAGTGTTACAGGAAATAATTAACTTCAGAAATGTTCTCCTACTGTAGTGGCCCATGTGTGATCTGATTAGTTTTTATTTTTCTAATAGTAAAACTGTAGTTTGCAAACAGAAGGCATTGGAATTGTTCCCCAGAGTGGAGAAAGTGATGAATCTCATGAGTGAAGATGAGGAAACAGTTGTTAGGCTTCAGGAGAAACGACAGAAAGAATTGTGGAACTTGCTGAAAATTGCTTGTGTAAGTAAAGTAAGAACTCCCCTTTAACCTGAGACTATGGTTTGTAGCACATGTTACTGAAACAATAGTAAATTGAGTGTATCCTGTGGTTCTTTTATTTATTTTGAATTAATATTAAAGCCAAATTCCAGGTTGTCTCATATTCCTGGCTGCTGAAAACTAGTGGAAATAATTGCACTGTGAACATTCTGTGTTTTCCTCAGAGTAAAGTGCGTGGTCCTGTTACTGGCAGTCCAGAGAGCATGAATACACCACGTCTTGGTAGCTCAGGTCAACTGCTGCTGCAGGTCCCTTCTGGAACATTCAATTTATCAGAATCTGTCAGAAAAAGGTGAGGCAAAGTCTGGAGTTCTTCAGCTGCTAATGCCACCACTGCAAAGCTGGGCTTCCTGCTTTGTGAAATAATGGCACACAGGGTTTCTCATATTTTACACTTTGTGTTCAGCTTGCAGTGTCAGCAGTCTTGCTTTACTTAGTAGTTAAGACTTCCTGGGGCTTTCAGATCTTCCATATGAAAAATGGGGTATCATGTATAGCTTCACTTCCCCCTGCCTCACTAACAAAGGTGGTTTTTTGGTTTTCTTCCTTTAATCTGAGATGGCTGGGCTCACTTGGACATACCCTTCCAGCAAGAAGCGTTGAAGTATTGTCATGTAAGGTCACAGTAGCTGAGCTGTGCCATTGAGACTGCTGTAACCAAGCCTGTGTAGTTCTGGCTTCCTTAAATGAACTGGGTCACCACTGGGAATGAAAGACCTTGGTTTGTTTTTTTGCATGTTGCCCCATCCTTAAGTTTATGGGATTCTCAGCTTTTTCTCTAGCAACAGTGGTTCCACCTAATAAGGACCCAATTCCCTCTTGGAATACATTTCCTTTCCCCTGTCCAGTAAATCAGGGGCTGCCACCAGCTTTTCAAGTTGCAGTATGAATTACAAGCCTATGACCTGACTGACTTCAGTGTTCTGCAGCATATCTGCCAGAAATATTTCGTAATGATAGAGGCAGCATCTCTTTAAACTGCCACAGAAATTAACAGTGTCATAATTGCCCCTTTCAGTGAGGAGCTGCTGCTGGAATCTCGGAAACTTTGTAGCCAACTAGAAAATGTGATGCATGACACAATGAAGGATCAAGAGCAGAGTTTCTTGGTAATGTATTCACTCTTCTATAAAGGGACTGGGGAAGTGCATGGTTTCAAAGTTCTGCCTGTGCAACTTCACCACTACCAACATAGCTAATTGAAATCTGCAATTTACTCTTGGGCAAGGGGAGAGTAGGGGCTGCAGAGAGAGAGGAAGCACCTTTTTCCTCATAATCTGCTGCCTGACATCCTCTGCTTGCCAAGACTGGGAGCCACGTGCTGGGAACTTGTGCTGAACAGTAAAGGAGGGGGCAAAGCACTTGGTGATGTACAAAAATACTGCAAAACTTCATGCAAATTTGGGATGGGCGGGTGGCAGGGATGCTGAATGTAACAATGCAGAATTAAAAAGAGAGTAAAATACTGGAGGTTAAAGTGTTTCCTTGATGGCAGTCACGGGGCTCATCATGAAATTATATTGACCAATTTGTTCACAGTAAATTTTTTTAAACTCTTAATGTACTTTACTTTTACTCTAGAGAAAGCTCAACTGCAAACTAGTGTTGAATTTTGTTTATTCTTCAGGCTCTAGACTGGAGCTGGCTGCAGCTTCAGGTAGAAGAAGCAAACAGTCCAGAACAAACCCAGATGTAAAATCACTCTGGTTGCCTCTGAAGCCATGCTACTTTGGGAAGCCAACTGTGAAAAGCTCCTGCCTCTGAGAAGGGAATATCACCTGCCTTCTACTGTCACCAACTGCTTATTTAGCTTTTAGTATCCACTTCTCAGACACTTTTTCACAAAGATACAGTAAGGAATGCCTGTTCTAACTGCTTGGAAAATGTTCTTAATTGTGCCTTAAGACAGCAGATGCTCTGTCCTGGTAAGTCTTCCCTTAGGCATCAGCTGTGGCTGTTTTGCTGCATTTTAGCCTTTCTAATGGACAAGGTATACCCAGTCACTGGCAGATGTCACCTTCCTAATGAACTGTGAACTTAATTTCTTCACTTTGCTGATTTGCACTTTTTTTCTTGAAGTGTAACGGTTGTACTTACCTAATACTTGTTTCCTGTATGGGAACGAAATGATCTAAAACATGTAAACTTTTGGTTTGCTCTTTTTGATGCGCTCAATAACACTATAATGGAAAAAACTGCTTTCCCTGTGCAGGTCTGTAAAACGTGAGAGGTGTAAGAATGTTATCATAGAAACCAAAGGAGAAGGAAATCTCCAGTGTAACAAAGCATTTACAGATTATCTATCTATTAACCATGCTTAAAGTTGCATGAAAAGATGAAAAAAAGACCAAAAAACGCAGCTGGAGGGAACCTTGGTGAGAGTCAACACACACCAACCTTATGTTCTGACTGTGACCAATTTATTTCATTCTGTTGTAACCCCAAATTTCCACTACAGCACAGAGACCTCCTTTTATAAAAGGCTGTGAAGTATAGGACATGCAAAATGCAATACAATAATGGGGAGACGTTGGATTTTCTTCTGGTTTTTTTGGAACAGATTTAAAATACAGGAAACTGAAATGTGGCACAAACATCACAACTTCCATGCATGCCTTCAATGTCTTCCTTTGTTGTGCTGGCACACTCTGGACTTCAGCATTGGGTTAAAGTCATTCTTGGGAAGAGTAGAAAGTTCACACTTCAAATTGCAGAGTAATATTAAGGCTGAAATGCACTGGGTACACCTTTCCTTCATCTTCCAGAGCACCACCAGTTGTTTTACTTAAAGCTGTGTTAGGCTTCCAGCTCAAATCCCAGCCCCACTTTGTGACCTCCAGCACTGAAATTCTTGCCATCAATCAAGCCTGAGAGGGTCAGCTTTACACCTGAAAAACAAGTCATGAGAACCATCACACACCGAGATCCCTGCACAGTGCTCTCCCTCAGCTCCTTCACCTCCCTCACGTGGCTTAGCTGCCACAGGAACTTGCATCCACAGCCATCCTTTAGTTCTCTGAGTCTGCCTAAAGACTTCCAGCTCCTTTGTTCATCTGTTCTGTGTGAATTAAACCCTGGTGTAGCACTTACTACTGTTTGCTGCTACCCCTGAGAACTACGTACCAGGTCGAAGGGTATGAGTGTAACCAATTCCAATGAGGCTGGCATTGTTCACTTTAGCCTACAGGAAAAAAAAATCACAGTATTTATAAACTGAACTGAAGTTTATAAACTTCATACAGAAGTGTCCCAGTCCCCTGAGAATGTGGCTTCTGCATTAACACCTTTTAACTACTTGGAGACCAACCTCTATTAGAAATATGTTCCAATCTTTTCCTTTTCTCAGGAATTTTCAGCTTAAGCAAATGGTGCAAATACTGCCTTCACAGAATGCCATGCTGTTTTTCACTGCTTCCTCTGTTATGTCTTTATATCCTTTAAAGAGCTACTTACTGCAGTCCCTCAGAGCCTGTCTTGTTCACATCACTCAGGAGTGATTTTCGTTTTTCTTCTAATGAGCAAGCAATACATGAATATGCAATTCCCTTTTTGCATTACTAAGTTTTGAGCTCTTAACAATAGTATTTCTCATCTTTAATTTTGGTTCGACTAGTCCTGGAGCTAATTGTTGTTTTGGAACATAAATGCTTGCTACTTCAGTTCTTAGTATTAAGCTGACTTTCAAGGATTAACTTTGTGTTAGGAGAAGGCTGCAAGCTCAGGTAAACTTCCACCATTGTAATTATAACATGGTTTTACATTATGGATTTAAGAATTAAAAGGACACTGCGTCCTTTCATTGTGTTTTAAAATACATTTTGCAGCACACTAGTCAGATTATTTCACTATGGACAAAATTATATTTAAGATTTCTTTTCCCCCATACTTTCACGAGTATGATGTGTGAGGTCCCAATTTAAATTTGCACCACAACAGAAGCCACAGTTTGCAATCTACCATACTTCCTCACTAACTAATTAAAGCAACTGTTCATTACAAATTTTCAGTATTTAGGGGAGCTTGAAATACTCATTTCTGTAACAAAATTCTTACCACAACAGAAGTCTTGTCATCCATTTGGTACTTCCCAGCAATACCAAAACGTGTGTTGTTACTGCCAGCAGTCCATGCAAGATTGACTGACGTCTCAACCTTACTGGTAACCTTCTGATAAATAGACCCACCAAACTCAGTGCCATCGTTCCTGTTTGGAAGAGATGCAAGATTTCAGGCCTTGCTCTGTTTAGAAAGCTTTAGATTAAGCCTCCCCCACAAAGATTTGATCATTATCTCCTAAAATGAACCAAGACATCCAGGCTCACTACTTCCTAGCTGGAGCTGGCAGACTCCTGCTTGTATTTTTTCATACAAAATATGTTTTGCTTGCAGAAAGGAACAAGACTTTCCAACAGCCACAGACCTACAGTTTAAGGTTCTGACCAAAAAAACAAACCCAAAAAACCCCCAACAAACCAACAACAACAAAATAAAAACCACCCCACCCAGAGAACCTGGCTGCTTGTCTCAAGCCAGTGTGCAGTAACACATAAAGGAGACTTCAGTTGTGGGAAAAAGACTGAAAACAATGTTGTTGCATTACAATTGTTTAAATACACCCTCTCCAAAGCATCTCAGGGCACCTGAATGCCCAGACTAGAGCTGGGCAGTGATGACAGCTGGGAACAAACACAATGCTACACATGCCTTTCTCCTTCACCCTGGACATTGCTGAGGGAGAAACTTTGTCTGATGGAGAGGGGGAGAAGGTACAGTAGTTTAATGGAAGGCTTTTTTGTCTCGTGCCATAACAGAAGTTTAGGCTCAGAGCTTTTAATTACAAATTACCCAAAAATGCCTTTACATCACCATCTTAGATATACAAACCCCCAAATTACTCTAAAACAAGGTATCAAGACAGCCGAGAGTTGGGAAGTTGCACCTTATTTAGCTGTACTGGAAATGAAAACTGCATATAAATTAATTGGAAACAAATCAGTATCCCCTTCCCTCCACCCACCTTTGACCTAAGGCATTACTGCTAATTATTCCTATTGCTTGGCTCCTCTGATAAAGTTTTTCTAGGCTCAGGTAATACTTACACATTAGTGTGCAGCTGAAAGTCTCCTGCCTTATATCCCAAGGCAAAATTATTTTGTGTAAGCTTATACTTGGCTGTATCAAAAGCCATCTGGTAGCCAGCAAGCCAGCCTTCAAATCCCAACACTGCCCAGCCATAAATGGTTGGTCCAGAGAGATCAATGTCTACGTTGAAGCCTGCATGTATATAATCTCTTTTGTAGGATGTCTTCAACTTTCCACTCTTCTTCCTGCAGAGAGAAACGTGCAGTTTTATCCACAGGAGTATACAAGTGTGCAATAGATGTAGTTTTATTGCAATATGTAGGTCCCTTAAGGCCAGTTAATGAAACTACTGTAACCTCTACTCAAAACTTAACAGCTGCTGAAGTGTCCCAGTCCCCTGAGAAGGTGGCTCATGCATTAATGCTTCTTAACTACTTGGAGACCAACCTCTATTAGAAATATGCTCCAATCTTTTCCTTTTCTCAGGAATTTTCAGCTTAAGCAAAAATACTGAAGAGGGCACAGGATAATGATAACAGTGTTATGTGTAGTCACATGGTGCCACTTTTCCCCCACCATCTCAAAGTCTGTACAATCCTCAAGAAGCAAGAAAGACAAAACTGTTTCTCCTTAATGCTTTAAAACCCATCTGGTTTCAAATTTTTTTTTTTCTCTGTGAGTGTAATGCATTATGGCAACATCATTTTCTTTCAGGAGCATCCATAAGCCTGCAGCAACAGCAAAAATTCAATGAATTTTTGTCTGTTTGGTTCTCTCCACTGTTCCTTCCTTGTGCAGTGCTTGCTTTCCTTTTTTCACTGCTGGGTACCAGTCTCCTCTACTGAAAACAGATTTCTTCATCCTCCAGACATCATCCACTTGGTCTGCTTTTTTCTGTCCCTCTTGTGATACCTCTTCCTCTCCCCAATGCATGTCTCTGTTGATTTTGCTACTACAAAACTTTACTACCTCTAATTCTCTCCCCAACCTCCTTTCTCTTCCACTCAGACACAGCAGAACACTTGTGCTCACACCTAGGCCTCAGGGTCTCTTTTTTCACTTCTAATTCCTCATATCCAAGCACTATTTCAAACACAAGATTCTTCTGACAGGCTCTCCCCAACAATAAATTAATACCAGTCATTATTTGCAAAGCAGTCTCAATCTTTGTGCATTTTTCAGACATAAACACCCCTCCTTGGCTCTACTACTTACCAAGTTTAAGTACATCAGAATTGAGAAAGACATCTAAGTGAATCCCAATGCCCATTCTACCTCCTCATTCAACTGTGCACAGACATCTGGCCAAAAGCATCAGCAAAACAAATAAAACACAACTGGTTTACAGAGTTGACAGCCTTAGGACTGTTGTTTAAGGGGAGAGTTAGAGCTCTTGTGCCTACTGCAGAACAATAAATTTGCCAAAAAGCCAAAAAGCTGAAGAATGCTTTCAAGCAGAACTTGTCCTCCTGAGTTAAGTATTATCCCCTGCCTGCAGAAGATTCTAGAGTGACTGCAGAATCCTCTCCAGTAAATGCTGAGCTTTTACACAATGAGCAGAGTAAGTATTTTTAGAAGTTGCAGGAAATTCTAGCATTCCTTAGATAAAGGTAATAGAAAATGTTTACCCTGTGTTTGGTACAAATGTAGTGTCAACAGCCAGCTTCAACCCTTGAGCCATCTGCAAAGGAAAATACACATCTGCTCAAAAATCAGCTGAATCATAATTTGTTAATATTCCACTACTACAACTCTACATCCTGTCTAATGAGAAAATAAAATATGACCATGATGTCTCCCTTGTGATTTACAATGAAATCTGAAGATGCTGCATGATGGGGGATTAAAATAGCACCTTTTCCTCCCACCATGAAGCCCTTTAACAGCACAGACCTTGTAGGTATGTTTTTACATACAGGAAAATGACACATCTAGTGCTGACAACAAGAAAATTATTCACAGAATAATGACAGAAAGAAAACTACTCAGTTCACGTTTGCTTATTCTTCATAGTTCCAACAGTCCATACAGTAGCTCAAAAATCTCTCACATAATCTACAGACACTCTGTTAAGACACAGAACTTCTCACAGGCCAAAGGGGAGAGTTACCCATCTCATTTAATGAGAGTTACCCATTTCCTCATTTTCACCTTTGCTATTGCCTAGGCAGCATTTTCCATTTTAAAGCACAGGTAAAAGCACAGACATGAATGGCCATACATGGCAGACAGCACCACAGAATTATTATCTTTGGCATTGTTACCTTGTACTTGAGGCATTAAGTAAAAGGTATAAACCTATTTATGCCAAAAACTGTATTTTGAGAGTGCTGTATGCTAGCAACCCTTCGTGTGAGCAGTGCCAAGCTGCAAACACTCATCTTTCTCTTCAATCTCATAAAATATATTCAATCTCAAGGCAGGCAAACTTGAGTTCTTACACATTAAAGCATTTAAAATGATGAGACCCATCTTTGGTTTCCCTGCCTGACTGCAGCAGTGAGAGTTTTACATACCTAGGTTCATTCAACTGGCTAAGATAATTCCACACACCAGTAACTGCAGCCCCAAATCATTACCTAGCAGCACATGGCTCTGAGAATGCCAGCACCTGCCACTCCCACCCTGTGTGTTCAGCAAATATATGTAATTTCTAATACTCCAGACACTTTTGTGCAATTTTCATTCTCCAGTGTTTCCTGTCCAACTCAATACTGCCTCATACCAGCTGTGGAAACATTTCCAAAGTATCTACTTGGTCTTACCTGATCCTCGATAGAAACTTCTGTTCCCAGTGTGTTATCTGTGTTCCACTTCTGGGTGAAGGTAAGTCCATGGTTTTTGTCCTTGTATTTGGTCTCTAGACTGCCTGAAGCCTTGCCTGTGTCCGTGTTGGAAGAACCGGTTGCAGTAAACTCCTGCCAGGAGCACAAAATCACAGAATCATAAAACAGTCTGGGTTAGGAGGGACCCAGAAGGGTCATCGAGCCCAAATCTTACATGAAATGGCCCATACAGAGATTGAACCTCCAACCTTGGTGTTATTAGCATCATGCTCTAATCAGCTGAGCTAATCACAGCATCATGAGTTTCAGCACTCTTTATATTTAATTACATTCAGTTTTTCCACTCGTCAAGTGCCAGCACTCAGCCTTAGGCCTTTTGACAGAACCCTCAAAATCATCATCCTGCTCTTCCTTATCCCCACCTAAAATAATTTCTTTTGTGTCACAAAATGCTACTCCTTCTGGCAGCTCTGTTCTGAGTGTTTCTTTTATGGAGGTGTACTGATAGAGCCTTGGAACTTGCCTAGGTTGGCAAAGGCCCTATTACACAAACTGAAGGTAACTGATTAAAAAAGCTCAGATTCTTTCTCAGATCAGGGAAAGGACAGATTGTAAACACTTGTCTCAAAGCCAAAGGAAATAAAAACCCCTGCTTTGTCATATGATCCAAAGCATTCTGTCAGGCATCAAGAACTCAATCTGCTTCTGGAAGCAGAAGCCACAGAGCCAGAAGTCTGCTGCCATCAGTCTTTATCCGTGTAAACCAGAACATCTCACCAAACTGTAATTTCTTGAATATTTTGCTGAAAAACCAAACTCATTCTGGCTCCATGTCACACACCAGTCTGCACCAGCAGTTAACAGAGCTTCTCATCATCCTCCTAGTTTATGGTGCCTGGCATCTACAGGACTGCCATGCACTCAGCAGGCAAAACCACTTGCAATCTATGAAACAGTTTAATAATAGACACTATCACTGTGGTTTTCTAAGTCTACAGGTATCACTGTTGTTTTCTAATCCACGGGAAAAACACCCAAGTGTTTTGTGTCATAACAATGGGAGGTACTATTAGTGTTTATGCATGAATTAGATCTCATGTTTTGTTCCTAACTTCATCTCCTCCCCCAAAACTCTATTTTGTTGCATCAGAATCCTCATCAGAAACACTAACAAGCTCAAAACCTGAAGCAACAGACAACAGTACCAATACCAGATCTATCTTGTCTTCCCTCTTGCTGTTTTTACAGCGTTCTTGCTGTGGATTGTTGGACAAAGATTGCAAATGGCTTTACATACGTGGATCATACAGCAGATCTAGAGCTATGGACACAGTCAAACTGTACAATGTGAATAATAACACGACTAAAAACAATTCAACAGTTTACAAATGACTTAGCATGCAGCACAGAAAGCCTTGTCAGACAAAGCAATAAAGAGCCAGCACGTCAAAACAGTCACTCTTCTTACCAACTGGATAAACATCCAAAGAAAATTGCATGGAAAAGAAAAAGCCCATTTTAGAACTGAATACAGTTGTTCGTGTTCCATCACAATCAGAAGACAGCACAATTAACTACTAGTGTATTATTTGAGAATCAAAACTTCCAGCCAGGAAAACTGCCTGTCAGGAGATGTCAGGAAGCAGAGGCAGCCACAGTATGGAGAGCACACAGTTCCTGTGCCGACACCTTCCTGGTGCACAATGCAAGGAACCATCAAAAGCATCAAAGTAATACAAAACTAACAACTCACACCATTTGCACCATAAGAATGCAAGAAGAGGAGGGAGCTCAGGCAAATACAGTTACAAAGTAGGTTGAAAAGCAGCTCATCTTACTAATCAGAACAGCATTGAGTGGTAAGATGTGCAGAACTCAGAGTAAGAAAAATATTATCTGGTAAACAATATATGCCTGTGGTTAGAGATCAAAATTATGACACCCATTCCTGGTTTTGCCAGCTCTCCTGTGGAATGGTGAGGAAGCTCCATTTCTCCATCATTAAAATGGGGATTGTAGGATACTTTTGTTACTTGGAATGCTAAAGTTTACTTAAGCTCTCAAATTCTACATACACAGTACTGCAGAAGGACTGGTTTCAGTTTTAATTAAGTCTTGAATTTTAAGCACAGTGGAAATGAATGAAAACACAGTTAAGTTAAACTCTGGTGCTTATTTGTCCCTGGACCTTTTGGATAAAAGTCCCTCTGGACTAAAAATCCGATGAAAACTAATAACAGCAGGGAAACTCAGTTGCATTCATAAGCAGAAATGAGAGCTATGTCAGGGGAATAAACTCATGTTTCAATGTGTCAGTGGAACAGGGAGGAAAGGAACAACACAGCCTGTGAAAATTCTTGCACACCACAGGAAAAGAAGTGCTGCTCCATCAGCTTCATCATGCTACTGCAGACATACCTCAGTCAGCTGTGAGTTTTCAAATGAGAAATCAAAGAGAGATGCAACACTTGCCAGCAAGTCAATACTTGTTACCAGTTCAGGAATTTGTCCCTCCATTGCTATTCTGGTGATGTTGGAAGCCCCCAGTACTTACCACTCCACTGGAAGACTTGGTCTTCAACTCTAACTTGACCATTCCAAATCCTGAAAATAAAACAGCACACAGGACCTGTTTTACTGAAAGATACAAACAAAGCTTATTTCCAACATACCCAAAGTATGCCAGGGAGGGTATGCTGACCTGAAACAGCCTATTTTCATGTTTAAACAGTTGTAGATCATACTGAGGGTTATGAGGATTATGTGAAGAATGATTGAAGGAATTCTGACAATCCAGAGTATGTTGCCTCAGAATTTATAGTCACAACAGAACCAAGTATCTCCATCTTCTGTAGCTACCTGAAGTCTGGGACTCAGCAATACAGTTAACCATCTCTTCTGATTTATTTAGTTTACATTTTATTTCTGATTGCAGGGCAGGAAATTTTTCTTCTCCTCTATTCCAAAAAACATATTTCAGTGCCATATACAGAAGTATTATTGCTTTCTTCCTTTTCTGTCTGCTCTGAAGCTAGGGAAATATCCAGGCCTTGCACTAAGTAGAAAAGCTTCAAGTAAGTGACACTAAAGCAGGGAACTTGTTGATTTTTAGCAAAGCCTCAACTCCAGGGTGGGAGAGACCAGACCACAGTGCATTTTAGTTTTATGTAGCATATGGATTTGGGATACAAATGACATCTTTATTGCACACGAAATCAGATTTTAAAAAATCAACACTTTCTAGTACTGTTTTCAGAGAAGGGAGGAATGCAAATACTGTGAAAATAATTGCACTCCAGCTTTAACAACAAGCTGTTCTGATTAATGTAAAGATCACTCTTCCTCAGGAACCTGTTTATTGCCACACATGGTCTCCTACAGCAATCTACATCAGCATCCCTGATTTAATGACTCTAAATAGAAAAACCAGAAGGTAAGAGAAGGGCACAGCATTTTCCAGAGACTGTTCTAGAGTGCATATTAAGGTCAAACTTGTAAGCTTCCCCTCCAACTCTTTGCCACTGCATTTCTATCATAACACATGTCCAGAATTCAGAATCAGAAGGGGGTAGATGCTCCAGGGCTCTGCTGATTTTCTGCCATGAGGTATTAGGGAATATCTGAGGTACTCATGTTCTTACAGGCATTTTCAAGATGCCTAAGAAAAAAATATGAAAGGTGATCAAACTATCCTCATCTTACTCACCATATCCCTTGTTGAAAACATCCCTGGCAGACTTCCCCAAGTCGCTGTATGACGGTGGGACAGCCATTGGATCTGAAACACAGGGGAAGCTGTAAGAATCTTAGCTGTGACAGCATGAAGTCTAAACTACAGCCAGTGCATTAATAAATGTGTGTGATTAGCAGTCTCCAAGTACATCACCACTACAGAACTGTCAGATCTTTGAAGAGCGTGCATCAAAGTCATCCTCACATCATTGTTGTTTTGTCAAAAACAAGCACTGGTTCAAAGAATTTATGAAAGTCAATCCATTATTCAGAATCTCTGGACCCCAGCTATTACATTCAACTATGTATGCTGGCCTCACAGTCCTACATTGCAAAAAGAATTCATGGGAGCCTTAGGAGGAAACAGTGCTTTTGTGACAGAACATTCTGAAAGGGTCTCCAAGTGACAAATGAGGTCAACACTTAACAATCCCACAGGAAAACAGGTCTCACTTCCATCTGCACTTCTGACTTCATAGAAAGCTTTTTCAGAGATGTGAAAAACACAGAAGAGATCTCTGCATACTGTCCAGTAGCCATCAGTGAGTATTTCTGCACTGCACACACAGAGCAGCAAAAACTAAATTTCCTAATAGGGGTACATTTCCTAACACTGTCACATCTACACCAGAGGATACAGCCCGAAAGGATGGGTACGGAATAAGAAACAGCAGTAACCGTGATGTCGGTTTCACGTTTCCTGACGGGGCCTTGCCCACGACCACCGCCACGGACCTTTGGCGGGGGAGCCGGAGGGGCGGCAGCCGCGCGGCCCCTGGAGCGCGAGCTGCCCCTGCCCCTGCGCTTCCCGCTCTAC